>QEPC01011841.1:682925-694235 GCA_003113815.1 Sphenodon punctatus
GCACAACATGTAGACACTATAAAGGAACAGGAACAATGCAATATCAAACACCAAGACTCTCAAGGGTTCACACAAACACTACTTAGCGCTTGCTCAGTCGGCCGGTTTCTCCACCTCAATCACCAGTGCTGAGTGCTTCCCCGTGCCGGTGTTTATGCCCGAGGCTCCGCCCCCTGCGCACTCCCACAGACGTGTGGAGTGGCGCACTGGGGGCGTGGCCATGTCCATTATACTGCTGGGCCCTGTCTCTATCTGCACTGCCTGAGGTCAGGCTGGGAATGCATGCTGTGCCATGGGACGTGTGGAGGGCGCAGGGTTGGGAGCCTCTGGGGCGGCTG
This sequence comes from Sphenodon punctatus, assembly GCA_003113815.1. Classification (NCBI taxonomy): domain Eukaryota; kingdom Metazoa; phylum Chordata; class Lepidosauria; order Sphenodontia; family Sphenodontidae; genus Sphenodon; species Sphenodon punctatus. Next base: position 683,264 of record QEPC01011841.1, read on the forward strand.
CAACTGTGCCCGGGGAGGATCCCCACTCAGGACAGCCCTCTGGTGGCAAGCGGCGCCAGCGGGGAGGCTTGACAATGGGGAAACTCCACAGCATCTTAAGATGGATTCATGATCTGAACTGATATTTGATGCAATCTAGGGTCATGGGATTATATTTAAACCTTGAAACAGGGACACACAGGCAAAAAGTTTATGAACCCTTCAGGCTTAAGCTTTTGGTGGAACACAGACATGGCAAAATGAATTAGCAAGAGACCTTGGAGGTGCACAGAACAAAAGTGACAATGATGTTATGTGAACACAAGGGAACTGTGAGAGGAAAGGGGAGATCGAGGTTGATGATGACTGCAAAATTTCAGGCCTCATGGCAAAGTGAATATTTGACTCAGGGAGGGCGTTATTGGAGTCATAGAACAACGAAACTCCTTTCCCTAAAAGGAGGACATGACCTGAACCATACAGTAGGGAGGAAGCTATGGTGCAAATCAGTAGTAGAGAACCCACACCAAGCAGAAAGTGCCTCCAACCCCACAGGGCCGGTAGGTAGCACTTGGCCTTAGGACCAATGGCAGGCCTCTAGCGTGGGCCAATTTTGTTTGAAGTCAACATGATCTGCAGTTGCTCAGAAAGAGAGGTTAAACTATTCTTATTCCATACCTGTCTTGTTAGGACCCTTTGCACGTCAATACCTTGCTAGTTTCTTTAAATGCAGCCATCCTGTACTTTCATTGGTCAATTTGACACTACTTTTGAGGGAGAATGTCACCAAGAAGACAGGAGCAGTTGACTGGAGAGCAGCATTGCACATCTAATCAAAACAAGCGAGCCTTGTGGAGGAACTTGGATTTCACAGCTCAGTTACACCGCCATCCGAAGGAGACTGCAATTACAGCAGGGTACCTTGGGATCTAGCAGCAAATGCTATTAATTTGCCAGGTCATTAGAGAGAGGTTACAGAGCACCACATGCTGTGAAACTTGAAATGTGTCTTACAATCATAGCAAGTACTTCGTTAGCCTGCAGAATAGGTTTTAACTTCTTATTATGACTACAATCCTCAAATCACTTACACCAAGCAGTCTCACTGAAGTTAACAGATTATTCTGGGGTAAGTGACTCGGAGAGCATGGTCTAAAACAGGTACCAAGAGTGTGTACCCGGTTGACAACATCCACTCCTGTTAGCAGCTTCTGGCCGTATTAGGCAAGGACTTTGACAACTCACTTATCCACATGGATATAAGAGAGGCGAAAGGGCTCTAAAAATCATGAGAATCCAGAATGCAAGCCGAAAGTTTTTGAGAGAGAGGAACCCATCCAAGTGTACAGCAGAGATGGGGAACCTTTTCCTTCCCAGGGGCCACTCTGAAAATCATTACAAGCTCCAAGGGCCACACAGAAGTTGGGAGTAGTGGTGTTTAAGTGGTGTGCTCAGGAAAAGTGGGATCTAGATATGGATCTGTGCCATGAGTCTGTCCCCTATCCTTGTGTGCATACCCTCATCTCTGCACCTTTGCTCTAAGCTCAGTATTTCAATGCTTGGGGGTGGGGGGTAGGAAATAGATCCAGCAGCCAGATTCAGTGTAGTGTAGTAAAGTGTAATCATTTAAGCCCGGACCCTCTACGTGCTTAGACATAGAATTAGTCTCATTGACCTAAGATGTGATGATGGTGGAATGTTTAAAATAAGCCTATATTTAGAGATGGACCAAGATGACAGAGCTACAGAAAGAACTAGGGGTGTGCATGTCATTTTCATTATTACAATAACGATAACAAAAATTGTTGTTTTCATTATTGTTATTACAACAACAACAAAAACAAAACAAAAGTAGAAACAAAAACAACATTTTGGTTTTGAAATAAAGGGAACAAACTGAAAAATGTGTTTCTGGCTATAACATTTTTGTTTCTTCTTCAATTCTGGTGACACTTGGGGAGATTGTACCCCCAATGGAGGCCACTAATTGTACCAGGTTTTGAAATGATTAGATAAAGGGAACCGATTTCAGAAGGAATTGAATGTTGTGATTTTAAGAAAAGCTCCATACACATTCATGGCTACAACTTCTTTATCTTCCATCCAATGTGCATGAAACCTGTGAATATTATGTCCTTCCACAGGCTTAACACTCTTGCCAAATTTCAGAAAGATTGGATAAAGGGTCCTGATGGTATAAGACATTAACCTGAAAATACATTTCCAGCTGTAACATTTTTATATTCCACCCTGTTTATAAGACATTTGTTAGGAATGTATCACATACCTTATCTGCCATCTCTGCCAAACTACAGGACAATTTGATAAAGGGACCCAATTTTATAAGCAATTGATGTTGTCCCCTTGAAGACCTTTATTCAGATAAATAGCAGCACATACAGTGCCAGCCAGAGGCAGGCACCTAGCATAGCAGGCGGAGGAAGGCTGTAGGAGGGAGGATGTGGAGCAACCCAACAGACTGACAGACACATTCACTGGCCAATTACTGCATGCTTCCAGCTTTACGGGACCAATTGATAGTGGCTTTGAGGCGGGCATAGGGGGCGGGCATAGAAGGGACATAACTGGGAGTTTGGGGGTAGCATCCCAGCAATCAGGAGACATAGTTTACACATCCAGGCTGGCCAATTATCATCACAATCACATCCTGCAGCACTGTGACAGAGGACATAGAGAATCTCTATTGGCTCTTTAAACAGATGCTTCTGACTTCCCAGTAACAAGTGGGGGAGAGATGTTGGGATGGTCACAGCACAGAATGAGGATATTTAGTTGACATTTCTGCTGGCCAATTGGCATCACAAACCGATCTTATACCACAGTGACGCATAAGAGAATCCCTCTCTGCATGTGCTGTGCAGGCTTACAGAATTGGGACCCTTTAGCACATCTTTCTGATATATGGCAGAGATGATCATGAAAGTGTGAGATACAGCCCTGCCAAATTTCATGTACACTGGTTGGACTACAAAGTTGTTACAGTCAGATATACATGTATAAGTGAATTGCTTATACCACCAGCATCCTTTATCCAATTCTTCTGAAAGTTGGCAGGGATAGTAAATATGGGAAAGGGTATAAACACGCCAAGTTTTATCTACTTAAAATGTGAGGCAAAGAAGTTACAGCTAAGAATGTATATGAAGATTTTTTCAAAATAATATAATTCAACTGCTTCTAAAACTGGATTCCTTTATTCAAACGTTTTGGAATTCAGTACACTTAATGCTTTCCATTGGAGGTATATGCATGCCAGGTTTCAGCCACATATAATGAAAAATAAAACGTTAAAGCTGAAAATGTGTTTTCCATTGAAACCAATGGAAAACGAAAACGGAAGCAAAAACGAAAACAATTTGATATTTATGAAAATGAAAACGACAAATTTAAATAACGAAAATGAAAAATGAAAACAGAAATGACATGTACCCCTGGTGCACACCTCTAGAAACAACAAACAGACCTTAGGACAGCTTTCTCAATACCTTCTAATCAAGCTGAATGAGTCTTCAACTCACCTTTCCATCCTTGTCACATGGTGTGTGGATCTGGAAAAAGTCCTTGTTTGTACAAGGAGGACGTTCTGTACATTCACTTGAGCCTTCATCTGAAAGGGAAGCACAAAGAATAGTAGCATCCACTGAGAACAATACAGCGTATCCAAGGCAGAATCTCCATTCTCAGGAAAAATGCAAACTCAGGAGCAAAAGCATGCTTACTGGGATTTTCAATGGAACCTAAGGAAATATGTAGGCCCACCTTTCATTGAAATCTGGATATCCCACCTTCTGGCACATCCACAGGGCAGAACATTCCACCTTCATTCCCCACCCAGAGCCAGAAACTGGCTCTGCTGCTGAAACGAAGTATGAACTTACATGCACTGTTGGCTTAGTGCCCAAGACAGGGTTGACCACAGATAAATTGTTATTTCTTTGCCACGTTGATTTCTGATGTAATTGTACTACATCTGTTACATGTAAATCTATTACTTTAAATGGCATTCTATCAAGGCTGAATCTAACCAAATCACTGCAGTGGTTTCCAGTAAATAGTATGGTTGGGAAGCAGCAAAATTTCAATGGCTTTCATGCATTTAGTTTGCAGCTAAAACAGTAAGCGCTGTTCTCCTGTTTGCTCTCAGAAGGTTCATAGTGGTGGAGCAGGCAAGCACTTGAATGAGGGATTTCTGGGACTATCCAGTGGGTTCAGGAAGTGAAACAGGTGATACACTATAAAGGTGGTGTTTTCAATTTGCATCTGTGTGGAATAAAAGGCCGAGCCAAGTGTTGGAGGGCACTAAGTGTTGGAAGGCACCGAAGTGTCAGGGTGCCAAGTACACTGAAAGCAAAGGTTTTAAAGATTTCATGGTGCTCCTCTGTTAATGTGGCTATATTATACTGTGTACTGGCCAAATTTCCATTGAAATAATGGATAATGGCATGCTGCCTATTCAAATTTCTCTTCTAGTTTCAAATGGATGCCATGTTCTTCATTTGGTATCCAAATCTGTTATCACTGCTTTTCAGTGGTGAGTGAAGCAATTTCAAAATGCACAGAGTACCAAAAATCTAGAACATTAATCACACTCAAACAGACACTCAAAAGTCTACATATTCCAGCTGGATCATGCACTGTACCTGAGTAATGGGTTTCCTCCTTGCACAGAGTACATTCTTTAGCACCTTTCTCTGAATAGGTATTTCTAGGGCAGACTTGGCAGTTGGAAGATCCTGGTTTATCACTGAAGGTGCCAGGCTTGCATGGAAAACATTCTGATGTATATGCGACTCCTGTAAGGCAAAGCACAGGTAGAGCAATTAAATAAGCTCAGAAATGCAGAGGGATGTCTTTCGTAGCTAGGATTTAAACAGGCCAGGATGCTAAGAATCCTAGCTTGATCTAGCCAAACAGTTAATCATGAGATTAAAATTTCAATATATGAGCAGTCCCATGCAAGTCAAAGGGTGCAATCCTAAACCTATTAAACTCAATGAGGTTTTTTGTTGTTGCACCCCAAAACAAGCACTTTGTTGGATCTTTGCAAGATCAAGACTCTACGCTCTCCTCGATTGCAAAAGGAGGGGGGAAGACCACAAACTGCACAACCACTGAACAGTGATACGCAACTCTTACTTGTTAATACTAGTTTAAGTCCACTGTGCTTTGCTGATGCAGGACCTGACTGTGCAATCCTCATACAAGTTAAACTCCTGGGATTTAGTCATAGAAAAAGTCTATAATGCTGTTGCGGATATATATTTTTTTATTTTGCAATTCTAGCTGTTACCAGCAGATGTCACCATTTGCCAATGAAGCAAAGTTCTGCAAGGTACTAAAGAAAAACTTTGTTTCATGACGACGTTAAAAGAAGTCCTGACAATTTATTTCTAGAGAGTATGATTGTTGTGCTGCAAAAGATGGAGACAACTTGCTGTGCTCCCTACATTGTATTCAATTTCTTTGATATGCAAATAACCACTCCCCCTGGAAGCTTGTTTCCTTCGACACTTTCAAAATGTTTGTCACTGCATAGCTCCTAACTTGCTTTTACTTTGCTATCAATTGATTCTTGGTTTTTAACACCATCAACAATGGTTTTTAAATGACTGAAATACAAATGATTCCTTCACCCCTCTCCTCCACAACAGCTTCCTCTCAAGTCATTGCTTTCACTACAAGCCAGACTTGCATTTTCTCATTTCATAATTCTGAGTTGTTACATGCTTGAGGGAGGACCCTGTGTGGCCAGAAAGCTTGCATACTCTCAAGAAGAGAGTTGGGCCAACACAAGATAGCCCCTGAATTTATCTCCATAGATTTGGGAGGGGTGGAGGGGAAAAAAGAATTGACTTTAATTATGACCAATTGATGCCAAACATTTTCTTCCAGAGCAACACATTTACCTATAAAAGACAGTTTCAGGGATACAACAGGAGGAATTAGTATTCTGTACAAGTCTTATACCTTCAATGGTGATATTTTTCACCAGAACAGGCTTCACCACTTTAGAACCCATAAGAATCCCTGTGGTTCTCCAATATAATATATTAGTCCCCGATTTCAGCGTTACCTGAAACAAGAAAAGACTGATACAGAGTTTCAAATTTAAACAGACGAATAGGTTTTAAAGTGAATAGGTTTCACAATGATTCCACGGGCTGTTGTTTTCTGACTCCCCTTTGCAGTCCTTGTGCTTCTGTGGGCCATGCCCTGAATTCAAGCCTTGCTCCTTGCTTCACCCACCTCCTGCCTTCATGAGCTCTCCAGCCCTGATCCTTGTTCTTTCTTCTTCACCACCCTTCCTTAGCCTTCTCCTGGATGGATTACCCAGCTCTGACTCAGCTCTGATTCATCATCCCTAGAATGATCTCCTAGGTTACTACCTTTCTTTAGGATTGCTTCTGCAAAAAGAATAGACCCTGGCCCTGTATCTCCACACTGCTTGCCATCTGCCACTATCATCATTGCTCCAAGTCAGGATCCTGAACCACTTACCAAGGGAGCGATTCTGATAGTCACCAACAGCCTGGCTCTAGCATTTTGGTTTACTGTGCATGTGCAAGATGGCACCATCCTTCTGCTACAGTAGACCGCACCATCTTACGCATGCACAGTGAAACAAAGGGAATGACTACACATGTGCAAATGGCTAGAAAGTGGAGCAATCAGAATGGACTTCAGAGATCCAACAAGGCTGAAAATCCTTGCTGGATCTCCACAGCCCATTCTGAAAATGTGAATTGGCACCACAAAGACATAAAGGCTGATTCAGTTCAACCCTACTCTATATATGTCCTGCTTTTGTGCACTTCCTTGGAAGTATTTTGTGCTGGCCACTGCTGGAGAAAGGAAGCATTAGATGGACCATGGGGTCTGGCCCAGCATGGCAATGCCTCTGTGGTGGGCAGCACCCTGGGTGATGCTAAAATCCCATAGGCGGTAAATATGTTTTAATTGAACTAGGATTTTTTTTTAAATTAGTTATGTTTCTAGACCTGCGAGATTCACCTTTTTAAAAAAACAACACAGGAACACCTCCTCTGCTGTTTTGAGCATGTTCAATCTCTCCTTCATTCCTTCCACTGGCTCCCTAGCCCCCTTCATACCACGCATGCATTTTTGCTCCCATCTTCAAGGCTCTTCTCCTGCCTAGCTTTCTGCCCTCATTGTTTGCTACATTCCCAGTCCCACCCAAGAATGTTGCTCCACCTCTGCCACCACCGTCAGGCACTCCAGAGTTTCCTGGTTCCTGAACTATCTTTGCCTCTTCTTTCATACCGCCCCCTACGCCTCCTTCAAACACACATGCTCTGCTCCCTCCTGAACTTCAAATCCTTCCTAGAAAGGACTTAGTCCATCAAGCTTTCCCTAGCTCCTCTCTCCCACAGACTGCTCACTGAAATTCCTCCTACTGTCCTATCCTTCAGAATCCCTTTCCTGTAATAAAGGTAATCGTGTGCACCTGAGAAGTCTCGCCTTCATGAGTATCTCGGTCTCTTCTTATGGGTAAAAACAATAGTGACAGCTGCATGGCGGTGGCCCAACCAGGCTCAGGGTGGGACGCCACAGTGGACACGTTCCCGATCAGGGTGGGACACCAAACAGACATGCCCATGGCCAGGGTGCTAAGGAGCATGCCAAACGTGCAGGCAGCTGACCTCATCCTTACACTATGCCCAGCGCCCTGCCCCTCTGACATGATGGCCTGCCATCACTTCATTCCCTTGGCTTCCATGGCTCTGTCCTTGACTGGTTCTCCTCCGACCTCTGACTGCTCCTTCAATGTGTCTCTTGCCAACTCCACCTCCTCCTCCTTTCCATCCTCGGTTGGTGTTCCCCAAGGCTCTGTCCTTGGCCCTCTCCTCTTCTCTATCTATACCCTGTCCCTAGACAAACTCCTTGCCTCCCATGGTTTCCATTATCACCTCTACGCTGATGACACTCAACTCTCTCTCTCCTCCCTCTCACTCACTCTCCATCTGTTCAAGCTCGCCTCACCAGCTGTCCCTTTAATATTTCTACCTGGATGTCTCAACGTCAGCTCAAACTCAACATGGCTAAAACTGAACTCCTGATCTCCCCCCTCCACCCAGCCTTCCTCTCCCTCCTCCCTGTTGATCCTTCCCGTCCCCCAAGCCCGTAGTTTAGGCTCATCTTTGACTCACCCCTTTCTTTTAAACCCTACATCAATTCTGTTGCCAAATCCTGTCGCTTCTCTCTCCATAACATTGTTAAGATTTGCCCTTTTCTCTCTCTCTCCTCTGCCAAAACCCTTGTTCATGCCCTCATCATCTCTCGCCTCAATTTCTCTAACCTCCTTCTCACTGGCCAGTGGCCTCCCCTGCTCTCCCCTTTCTCCCCTTATCTCCATCCAAAACTCTGCTGCCAGGGTCATCCGCCTCGCCCATCACTGCGACCACGTGCAGTCCCTCCTCTCCTCTCTTCACTGGCTCCCACTTCCTGAATGAATCCTGCACAAGCTCCTAGTCTTCACCTATAAAGCTCTTCACAACCTTGCTCCCCTCTACCTCTCTGCGCTATTTCCCTCCATACTCCAGTCCGTGAACTCTGCTCCTCCTCTGTTCCCTCTCTCGCCCTCCCACACCTCCCCTGCTCCCCTAACCGCCTTTGTCCCTTCGCCTAGCTGCCCCCCATGCCTGGAACTCCCTCCCTGTCCACATCCACCTCGCCCCCTCCCTTCGCACCTTCAAATGCCTCAAGACCCACCTCTTCCGCTCTGCCCTCCCAACTCGTTGCTCCCCTCTCCTAAGTCCTGCTGATACCTACAATCTAGTACAATCTGTTACCTGAGGTCTGTGTACTCATATCCTCACCGCACGGACCAGCCAGCCATCATTCTCGATGTAACCAAGCCAAGCATGTGCACCTGGGACCTCGCATCTGTGTGAATGTTACATTCTCGCTCCCTCTGCTCCCCTTCCTTCATCCCCCCCCCTGTCTTTCAAATTGTAAGCCCTAGGGCAGGGACCGTGTCTATTCCATTACTTTGTAAAGCACCAGGTACATTGCTATCACTATATAAATTATTGTAAATAGAATAATAACAACAACAACAATAAAAGACCCAAAGACGTGACAGTCCACTGTGGCCTGCTTTGACCTGGTCAGGCGGGCCTTAGCTCAGGTTGTGACCTCGGAGGTTTTCTAAGGTCAGAGCCCAGGCTAGCTGCCAACACAGTCCAGGGCAGTCCCAGACCAACATCTGGTGAGATCCAGTCCAAAGCGTGACACAGCGGGTCACTGCCATGTCTGTTTTTACCTTATGTTCCCTTCTCCCTTGTTTCTCCTAGGGGCAGGGACCAGTCTCTAATTCAGGATTGTTCAGTGCCAGGCACTATAAGCTGCTGTTTATAGTGCTGGCGCTCTATAAATAGCAGTAACATTCTGCTGAGTGAACTCTACTACCAGATGGATTTTTGAAAGCATTCAGGCTTGGCCTAACTTTGCCTGACTCTGCTAACTAACTTCAAGTGGTGCAAAGTAAAGCACTTTTGTAAAACCCCACCCTTGTGTTTATTCAAGGTGGGAAAATTTTAAAGCACTTCTTGAGCAAACAGTCCAGCAAGGCTAGCAAACTGAAATCTGCCTTCTTGCTACAGGTGGAAAAGAAACCAATCCAAAAGAAAAATTCCACCCCATTCTCAGTCTGTGGGTTAAAAGGGAATGGAAAACTAGTGAAGCAAGGCAGTGGTTTACAAGCTCTTTGCAATACTGACTCCAGTTTGAGACTTAAATATAACCCCATAAATCCAGACAACAGCCCCAAATATGTCAAGGTTATACATCCCATTTTGTGCCCAATCCACAGGGGCTATGCAAGTCTGTTACTAGCTATGCAGTCTGAGCCATTAGCTCAGTATGCGGTGAATTGTACTGTCGGCCCTGGAGGCCCACAGTTCATTCTCCAGTATGCTGGATTGGTTGGGGATAGTCACGTGGCTTTATAAATAAAGCAAGCCCTGCAGAGTCTTACTTACTGAATGAGAGCACCATTCACCATTGTCGGTTAATTTCACCCATTTGTCTGTTGCGGTGTCCATCTCTTGACACTGGTCATTCTGAATCTGTGGATCAAACAAAGGGGCTACATTGAGGCACCAGGTTAAACTGTTTCAACCAGGATAAAAGCCACCAAGATGCTTACAAGCAGAGCCCTGCATGATGGTGCTTTCTCTTCCATGGTTAACATAGGGTAATTTCAGACGTTACATGATCACAGTCAACCACAGTCAATCCCACGGCGGGGCCAAAGAGCCCTGAACATCTGATCGGCGTTTGCCAGATGTTCACCACAGCCAATCACCAGTAGGGGCCAAACCCAACCATGCTTCCGGAGGTTGGGACGGGACCATCTCCGGAAGGGTGGTCAAAGTAATTCCCACCGGGAAACCACAAAATGGAACGACTGAACGCCAACCACCAGCCGGAATCAAACAGAACGATCCCCAGCTGTGGCGAAAGCACGCAGAGTGGCTGCCAGGCAACGAGCGACACACAACCAGGGTGGGTGATTTAAAGTGCACACAGCAGCAGGGGAACGTGGCAGGATGGAGCAAGGCGGAAGGGAGAGGAGAGTGGAGGACGAACGAGCAAGGGAGGAGGAGGTGGTGTTGGCGTTGGAGGCGGTGGCGGGGCAGGCCGTCCCAGAGGGGACGACCAGCCAGGGGACAGAGGCACCCCGGAAATGGGCACAGAGCGTGAGAGGGGGCCCAAAGGACAGAGACACTTAACCCCCCCCAAAATGGGCTCAGGAGCCGGAGCCCCCAGAGGAGACAGGAGAAGGAGAAGGGCACACGCAGGAGATGACGGTACCAGTGTGGGGGACAATGGGGGCACAAGGAGACCCAGGACCTCATAAGGATCTGGGGGTCCCTGGAGCACCAGGTAGAGCGAGCCGTGAACATGAGGAACGAGCACATGTACACGGAGATCGTGCAGGACATGGAGG
>QEPC01011841.1:701117-756896 GCA_003113815.1 Sphenodon punctatus
AATCAGCTGCGGTCCCTACCTGTGGCTTACAATCTAAAAGACAAGGAGGGGGAGACAAGGAGAGGGGACAGCGGGAGAGACATGGGAGAAGACAAACAAACATTCAGGCGGATGCGAAGTCTCAGGTGCGTGTACTTGGCTTGGTTACAAGGTGGTCGGTAGCAGCCGTCAGCAGGGGAGGGCCGACAGTAAGAGCAAGGGGAAAGACTAGAGGGCATTGGGAGTCTGACACACTTAGCAGCCAAAGGGCTCACATAGAAATCACTCCAGTGAAATTCATCTGGTTTCCTATATCCTCGAAAACTTTAGCCTATGGGCAGTTTGCTCCATTCTGGAAAAGCTTGCTAACTTCCTTCTGCTGCAAGTTGCGTTGATTGCATTGCTACAAAACAGTTTTGCCTTGTTCAATAGCGGATAACTCCAGGCTGAGTCACTTGCCAAAAGCCAAACAGGAAAACTGTAGTAGAGTGGAGAACTGAACCCAGCTACCTCCAGCCTTGGAAATGCAGTCTCATGGATAAGGTGTTGGATTTCGACTTGGGAGACCAGGGTTCAGATCCCATCTTTGCTATCAACCCACCAGGTGGCCATGGGCAAGTCACTATCCTTCAGTCTCATTTCCTAATCTGTACAAAAGGGGGGAAATATAATAACCTACCTTACAGGGTTGTTGTGAAATGAACTAGCACAATCATAAAGTACTTTGAATGCTGAAAGTACTATATACATATATATATACACATATACATACAGTCACTATCCCTCAGTCTCATTTCCTAATCTGTACAAAAGGGGGGAAATATAATAACCTACCTTACAGGGTTGTTATGAAGTGAACTAGCACAATTGTAAAGCACTTTGAATGCTGAAAGTACTATGTATATATATATATACACACACACACACACACACACACACAGAGCGATACCAATGTACTAATTAATGATAGCCAAGTGATTGTTCTGGAAGCCTTTTCAAAAAAGACAGCCCCAGAAGAGCTGAACATTAGCAGGAAAATCCAGCTGCTATAAGTTATTATAGTTATTTGCTCAGTGCCTTTTAAAATAGCAACCTGCCAATTTCTGTACGTCTAGAGGATGACAAATATACAAGAGGGGAAAACTTATGAAAGTAAATCATTAGCTGGAAGTATGTGCGAGACTCAGAGCTCGTGCTAACAAAGCTCTTGCTGCCATGCAAGAGAAAAATCAATCTTTTCCCAGTCATGCAATTGTCACTTCTGCACAGCTAGGAGCAGATTCCTCTTATATCCTTGCTTTGGTAACAGCTCACTGCTGCTGCTGCCTTCTTAGAAATCAAGTAGGGCAGCCTGACAAAAAGCCAAATGGCTTTCAGAATACAGTACACACCGTCTATTAGCAAAGTGCAATAGATGTGATGGAAGCAGCAGAAGGGAGGTGCCTGAAGCATCCACACGGCATTATTTGTCTTGTCCTCCATTCCTGGGCCTTACTAGCAAGCATAAAGCCTTGCAATCACAGTTAGAGATTTTCATCCCCACATCTCTGAATGTTCCCTGAACATTCATCAAGGCCAAGCTCCCCAGCGAGGTGGCCTATCCGTGTTGCTGAGGCTGTAATAGGAATGATTCACTTAACACAGACAGAAAATAAGAGTTATATCATTTCCATGATAGGGAGATGGAAAATTCCCATCACATGCTTACCTTGAGCCATCTATTTCTCCCTGCCAGCAGCCTAGGTAACACTTGTGAGCAAACACCACAACGTAAGGGTAGGTGTGCCTAAGTGACTTAGGCACACACGTCTAGAGTCAATGGAACTTTTGGACTCCTGAGTCACAAGATAAACCTCGTAAGTGAATTTGGAGCCTACACCCCATTAGACACATAGGAGCCAAAGGCTGCATTCACCTGCGATACTTCTCCCTCTTAGATGGTTTGTGACGGAAGTTTGAATTTGTGCATTTTAGTTGTTCTGTTCAAAAGTTACTGTTCCTGCTGCTGCTGCTAGATATTCCATTCTATTCATTTAATTTATTTAAGTTTAGTTTTCAGCAGTGCATTCATCTGACCAGGCAAACAATAGGGGATTTATTCCCTGAAGGAGAAATCATCTCCATCCCCTCCTGCAACAATTGAGGAGGACTGTCAGGCAGTTTAATCCTTTCACACATTATGAAAGTGCGTGCAAAGGGATCAAGCATGATTGCTAAACCTTGGTGTCAAGAGTTAATTTTTTTAAAATTAAACCCACATTACACCTGCTGCATCCTGCAACCTAACCTTTTCACACGATAAATTTTTAAAAAGTCAGACTTAGCATCTCATGTGGATGCAGCGAAAAGCTGGCGCCATTCCAATGATGTGGAGTGGCACTGGGTTTCATACATGTAAGAGAATGCGCGGCAGGCAGCTTCCACCACTCTGCCTGCAGCAGCCCCAAGATCTTTCTGGCAGCCAGTCTATCAGGAGCTGCTAAGACCTGGGAAAGACCAGCAGTGCTGCCAGCAGAACAAGAGCGGGTTGCTGCCAATTCCTAGCCTGCTGGCACCATCACCAGTTTCTTTCTGGGCAAGGTTGCCGCCAGCAGACTGGGAAGTGCTGCTTGCCCTCCGCCCCAAATCAGCTGTTCAGATACATGAATGTTTTACTGCCAAACAGCTGATTTGCAGGGACAGACAACAGTCCTCTCTTGATGCCCCCTCCCTCCCTCTCCCCCTCCTACACACACACACACACACACACACACACAGCAGCCCTAGTCTTGAGATGGAGGCAGTGGCTACTGCAGGAAGCTCATTCAATACACTGAATCCCCGTAAGAAGCTTTGAAAATCTCATGCATAGATTTTTATATCGACACTGTTCCATTGATGCAAGATTAGACTCAGCGTATCGTAAGCCCCTTACAAAAAACTCAAAGAAGATGTTGTTGTCAATGTATTGGTATTCAAAGAAGACAGAACCCGATTTCTTCAGATGCACAGCGTAGATCAAAGAAACAGTGCAGTCATCTCTGTTAGACTCTATGTAATTCCCACGAGGGGTCCACGAAGAACTGGATAAACAAGCAAGACAAGTCTGGTTTTAGATAACAGGTACTGTGAGAGCATTTCTTCTAGCACTCTTGAAGACACTACAGCCATGCTTTACCAATCACATACTTGGGAGTAGCCTCATTAAAACTCAATCCTGAGTCCTGACACTGCTGGTAGCTAAGCTTTGTAGCCGTCATGTTTTTTTATTAATTATTGTTATTATTTATATAGCACAAGCAATGTACCTGGCACTGTAAAATCATTAATTAGAGATAGGTCAATGCCCTGAGGGTCCCATAATCTAGGAAAGACAAGGGAGAGGGGAAGATAGGGAGGGGGGTACATTCCCTAAGTTGAGGAGTCGCAGGTACATGTGATTAGCTTATTTACAGGGGAGAAGGAGACCTTGAAAGAAAAGGACAGTAGAAGGAACATCAGTGAGCAATCTACAGGGGCAAGAAACGCCTGACAAAAAAAAGAGAGTTTTTTAGGAGGAACTGGAAGTTTGGGAGGGAGGGAGGGAGCAGAACAAACACATTCAGGGAGGGAGTTCCAGACATAGAACTCCTGTAGGAGAAGAGGCAAAGATATTTCAGGGAGGGGGAGACTTCGGGGTGGGTGAGGGCGATGGCAGTGGGGAAGTGAAGCTCCCAGGTAGGAATGTAGCAGGAAACAAGTGCATAAAAATGGGGGGATGAGGGGGGGGCACAAGCCTATGAAGTTGCTTGAAGGTAAAGACAAGGAGCTTTGCAGTGAATGCAAAAGGAGAGAGGGAGCCAGTGGAGGGAGAAGAGGAGAAGCTGGACATGATCTGGGTTCTAGACTGCCCTGCCCCTTGTGTCTCCCCCATTAGCTTCTATATGGTCAGATATTCAGTGAGTTATCTGAAAATGCAGATATTTCCATGAATATGAAGCCTACTATTTGTTTCAGCTCTGTCCCAGTGAGGTCCTAGGAAAGTCAGACTGCTTCATTCATCTGCCCAGCCACAGAATAACTCACAAGACTCTTACTTGTCACAGCTGTCTGCTTTACTCTCAGCCAAGCCAACCGCAGTGTCCATGAACGTGGCTACATTGGAAAATCCAGCTGGCAGGTCATCCCACTCGTCAAATTTGATCCCACTCCCCAAAGAGTAAGATCCCTCGGCACATTTGCTGCACACCTGATTCTTCATTTCCAGGTATTCACCAGAAGCACAGGAGAAAGCTGGGAAGAAAACCGTTTACAGCTGATTAATTGTAAAGGAAATTAGCAGTATCAGCGAGCTGTCACTAAAGAGAGCATTTAACAAAGCCTGACTGTGACAACCGGAGCATTTTGACTCAGCCTAGAAAACCCACTGTAATCGTAAGGTGCAAGCTGAATTTTGGTTTCCATTTAGATGACAGCTCTGATTTTAAATTTCATATCATTGCCACTGATCTGCTTATTTGTCTCCATTAGCAAAAAGACTGGGGGGGTGGGGTGGATTATCCTTACAACTTATACACAATCGTCAGTCTATAAAAAAGCCAGGCACATCATTCTCTGTCCTGGTTTAATTCCCTGCTGCATCACCTTAAAATACTGTCCCTGCTCAAAGTCTAAGTAGGAGCCCTGGGGTGCAGCCACACAAGACAGAGTGGGAAGGCTACCATGCTGTGGGTAGGCTTACCCCACTCTGGGAAGCCACGTCACACAATGTAGTACATCATGTGGCCAGTGCCTGCCAGATGTTCCCCCCCAGTTCCAGGTTGGGGGGAGCAGCTGGCTGCTACGCGATGCATCTTCAGAAAAATTTCAAGGATGCCTCATAGCGTCTTACTCCAACTGGGGTAAAGCTGCCCAAGGCAGGGCTACTCATGCGGAGGGGCCATGCTTACCCCACCACACAGGGAGCACCACTGCAAGACCTTGAGTGGTGAGCGCCGTTGCCCATCATGCATGGCTACAGCACGGCCAGAGGCAGGTTCTCAGTCAGGTTCGGGGAGGCAGGCAGGGTTGGGCGGGGTATATACCCATGTGGTTGGTGCCACGACCTGCCACAGTCATGGCCGCAGCTCCAACAGGGGCTGGCCTGCCTGACTTCCCTGCCACCATCTGCCCGGTTCCCCACGCCGGTCCCGCAGCGTGGCAGCACCAATTGCCCGCCATAAGACTATGCAGGGATCAGGGCACCGTAGCTCGAGTGGCCTCACCCCTGATTTTGAGTAAGATCTTGACATATTAAAGCAATACAAATTCATTTCAGCTACATGTATAATTATTGTTTATCATTTTTATAGCACTTTTAGTGTTCAGTGCTTTACAGTCCTTATCTAGTTCACCCTCACAAGAACCCTGTATGGTAGGTCATTATTATTCCCCTTTTATAGATGGGAATCTGAAGCCGAAAGAGAGCAAAATGCTCAAAGCCACCAAGTGAGTTCATGACTAAGGGCATTTTCACACAAGACACACTCCACCCACCCACTATAATGTTACAGTGCACCCATAGGGCAACAGTGCAGCCCTACAACATGTATAGTGGGTGGGTTGGTAGTGGGTGGAGAGTATCTTGTGTGAAAATGCCCTAAGACTGGATTTGACTTCTGGTCTCCAAGGACCAAGATGAACACTTTACCCACTAGGTTACTCTGGCTCACAGTAAGGCAAACACATTATGTAAGAGTATGCAGGAAGAGGTAGTTTGACCTATAGTTGGGCATGGATTTCCCACCAAAGACTTCTGAACCATTCACTTACTCTTTCTAGCATCTACATGCTTATATCTGAATATGTCAATGATTTAAAATGGCTTATCCTCACAAAAACCTCTGTGTGGCAGTGAAATTGTATCTTTGTTTTACAGATGGAAATAGGGGCATTGGGTACAAAGGGTAACATGTCCAAGCTGTTGCAGGAAATCTGTGGCAAAGCTGGGAATGAAAACCAAATCCCCTGCATTCCAGACAAGTGCACTATCCACTAAGCCATCCTTAAAGATCTTCCAAACCATTCATTTTTCCATCAGATGATGCATTATCCCAGAATCCTTTGCCTTGTTTCAATGAAAAAATAAATGTTATAAAACATAGCTTGTTATGTTGCTGAAAAACTTGAATGCCTTGGCTATTACAGTCAAATTGATAAAAGCATCATCACCGTAGTAGCACATACCATGCAGGTCTAGAGTTGAGAAGAACAGTGGAATACTACCTTTGAGTAATGTCTGAATTTCCATGTAGCCCTTTGAGTACCCAACCCTATGCCTGCAATGGAAATGAGTCCTTGCCTACCTGTTTTGGATTAAAATGGATGGGTGGGTAGGTGTAAATGCTCACAGATTTTATAAGCCAGTTGCTAGAGGGTGGCTTAGGCAAGCCGAGGGTAGCACTGAACCTAGGACCCTTAGCACAGATGTCCCAGAGCAGAGCACCTGAGTCACACCAGAAAGGTCCTTTCAAGGAACAGGCACTAACTGTGAACTCTTTATATGACCAGTATACAGGTGCTCATCCCCAGGACCAAAGCAGATCAGAGCAGCTAGCAGTTGCTCTGGTAACTCTCCTGATACAGCTTTGGAAAGGAAGCGGAAAGGTTATTGCTTGCCATATTCACATCATAATATGCAGTAGGCATCACCCAAAAGAGGTAGGTTTGGTGGAGGAACTTAGAGGGATAAGGAGTGACGTTTCCCACCCGAAATGGTAGCATGCGATAAAGCACCAAACTGCTTGCTGGAGAAGCAAATAATTGGACAATTAAGGCTGAGAATCAAGTAATCACAGCTGAGCATTTGAAAAAAATATTGGAGTGTACAGTACACCTTATACACATTCATGTTTGAAACAACAAACTAAACACCCTGCAAAATAATAAATACACCTTTGATTAGTCTAAGTATTACCACAGTTAGAATTTACAATGTGTAAAAATGTGATAAGTAGCAGCATAATCTAGTGGAGGAGAGCTCAGATAAATCCTTTAAAAACGGCATATTTACTATCCACTCAACAGTCTCATATTTCTGGACGAGTGGATGTTGCAGCCACAGAATCACAGGACCAGGAGAGACCACAAAAATCACCTAGTTCAAAGCCCTGCACTGATGAAGCACTCTCTCTACCTACCCATCTCTAGCAGCTGTAACTCCAGGCTCAGCTTAAAAACTTACATGAAGGAGATTCCACAACACAAGTTTTTCCATTACCCAAATGTTCTGACATTGGATGTTTTTAAACGAGATGCTACCATGCACAGCCATTCATCCGCCTGCCCGTCTGAAGGTGGCATGGGGAGGGGGGGATGCATGCTCCCGTGAGCACCCACTCATGGTCACTCACAGAACACTGCTGAAAAATCTGGAGTGCACTGTGCAGGCAACGGGCACCTACACATCCCCTGCCCGTATGAACGGCAGCAGCCAGTCACGCCAGTAGACAGGCCTGCCGCTCACAGGCACTGTGGGTGGGGGACACGGCCTTTGCAAGTCACAGGAATTGGCCAAGAGCACTGGGGAGTCTGGGTTCATGGCAGGACATGTCAGTTTTGAAGGCCAGCCTGGCATGCTTTCCCCTCCTCCATGGTCTATGGCAGGGGGAGTGATAGCTGGATGCCGTGGTAGCCACAGTGGGGGCCCCACATTAGAATCACACCCCACACACTCCACCTGAGTGGGTGCTCCGCAGCTGTGCCACTCAGAGTCCACAGACACACACCCCAGCCTTGCTCCTTTAAAAACACCCACAATCCTTAATATGCATTCTATTACTAAGTTCTAGCACTGCTCCTCATAACATCCTGCTCTTAATATTTGACCTAAACTTGTCTTCCCAAAACATATTCCCCTTGGCTTCTTGTTCTACCCTCAATGGCAACTTCTTCCACAGGACTTATCTGGTATAAATTGTTATAGTTCCTCTAAAGTCAATGAATAAATGCCCAGTTGTAATGTCTAGGGATCTAACCCATGGTGTTGCAGAGTTGTGCTAATGGGCTCATTCAAAAACAGAAGAACCTGTTGGCCTTAAAAAAAAACGAGCAAACTACAAGTGCAGCAATGCAGTGATGGAAAGCACAGTTCATAGCCAAATCCCTCTCAAACCTGAATATCAGGTTCCCACCCATGTACTGACTCACAGAGCATTCCTTTGAGCAGTCATCCTTGAGCTACAGTGGGCAAATGAGAGTTCATCTTTGAAGCAAAGATCAGTAGACTGGACAAATCTACCTCCAAGTAATATTGGTGCAACCCCATGGGTCTCAATCAAACAAATCTCTACCATTCAAACTATTAATAATTTATGTAATACTTTCAGAGCTCAATTCTCTGCCACTGAAGTAAATGGCAAAACTCTCATTGTCTTCAGTGATGGAGAATTGTCCTATTCATGTTCAAAGTCCTTAACTAGTTCACCCTCACAACAAATTTATGAGGTAGATCATTATTATTTCCACTTTACAAATGGGGAATTGAGACTGAGAGATAACGACTTGCCCAAGGCCACCCAGAGAATTGATGGCGAAGACAGGATTTGAACCCTGGTTTCTCATATCCAAGTACAACACCTTTTCCATTCAACTACACTGGCTGTGCATGGCTACTTCATTCCAATAGGATATCATTCACGACAGAGGCCTTCAGATGTCTGAGCAATGCAACTATCATCTCAACCTTTTTGTGGAGACTGGTGAGAAAGAGATTAATACGATGACATTTTTAGAACCCATAATCAAATCAAAGTTGTTGGGGGAGGGGGGTCCAATAGAAAGGAAAAATAGCTAAAACGGCATGTTCCAAATTTGTGAGAACTGGTATTCAAGAGAAACACACTGCCATGCTAAATATGACGTGGCAGATATCAAGTTTATTTTCAACTAGACGTCAAAACAGAAGGTTGGAGAATATTACTTTATTTCTTTCCTTATCTTTTCAACTCCTTCACTGTCTGATAGTTTCAGATGGAGAAAGAGTGCGAACAGAATCACTGTGGCCTGTTAGAGAGGAACTGTCTGAAGGAAGGGACAGGTTGCTCAAGCCCACCACTGATCTTCAGTGCTACAAAGCCCACTCACATGGTATATCCATGCCCTTTTTCCTGTCTAGACATTGGCCAAATGTTACTGTGTTCTGCAGGAGGCTGCTGTTCCCATCACAACACATACATCTGCAAGCAAAACTAGCTCGGAGCAGGCCAGCTGCTTGCCAGGTTCAATTTAAGGCTGAATGTAGCTAATGGCAAAGTGAGTTGCTTTCAAGAGGAGAACAGTTACATCACTTAATGTTATCCCAGTCAGGATGGAGCAGCAGGGATGGAATGAGAAGAAAGTTGCTGCAGTTGAGTATGTGTGATAAGTACAGTTACGGCATCTTTTGTAAGATCAACAAGACAGACAGTCAAGCAATCTTGAAGCTAAATCATACAAATAACAAATGCGCAAAAGTCAATTGCTCCAGTCCTACAACCACTTACTCCAGAGTAGCCCCAATTAAAGTCAAACGGACTTACTCGTAAGTAAATGTGCTTAGGATTGCACACAATAGTAAAGCAACTATAGATGGGTTGGGTCAAATCTTCTGTGGATACAGCTGCAATCAGTTTTGAATGTCTTGCGCGCTGTCTGGAGTTATATTAAAAAGTCTCAAAATGGGGCCACAACCAAAATGTTTGGAAACTGCAGTTTCAAAGGAACATCTAGTCTTTTGTCTGACAAGGAAGGTTGGGATTTCTTTCAAGTAAAGGTCCACAGCCACAGATCACCTGCAAATTATCCAGAAGAGAGCAGACTGGTTACTTGGTACTGTTCTTTTCTGCCTAGTTCACAGGTGCTCAATTTAAACAAGCTACAGCCAAAAAATAAATGACAGCATTTCCAATATTGTTTTTCCATGTAAACTGCTGCAATTGCCAGAGGGATGTTATGTGTTCACTGGTGAAAGGGCAGCGGTCTGGGTAAGTGGTTCTCAAACTGTGTGGAGGGTCCCCTGTGGCAGCGCAGAAAATATTTGAGGTGGGGGTGGAGGGAGGGGGGAAGAGATAATTAACACAGCTGGCAAATTCCTAGGTCCACACCGACTGAGCTAGGGGGAATTTCCCAATTGGTGGGGTAGCAAAGGGAGGGGAAGAGGTGGGAAGCAACGAGAGGGTGGTAAGGGAGAGAAAGGGGGTGAGCAAGGTGTCCGTATGTGTAGGTCGTGTGGCTGAAGGACCTGATGTACTACAGACAACAGGAAGGGGGAACAGTTTTAGAAGTTTGAAAACCACTGGCCTGGATGATTGTGAAGAGGGAGGAATCTCAAATATAGGGCATGGGCGGAATGAAGGTAAGAGGGGAGAGGGGACTGAGAAAGGACACGAGTACCAAACCTCTATCTCCACTCTGGCACAGCTCGAAGGAATTTAAAAAAAAAGAAAAAAAAAGAAAAAGGAAAGCACCCCACCTCCTTCTGCAATATGAGTTCTGATTGGTGCTGCAGCCACCAACAGAAATATATGCTCCAGAAGCAGGCAAGCCAGCAACATTTTGGAAATCTCCCCATCTCAGCTGCTCTAGGCTAGGGGAGTTAAGGTGGTAGGGACAGCAGCAACAGGGATGGGGAATAAAGAGAAGAAGGAGTCCAGAAGATCGAGATGGGGGAGCTGGTACATGTATAGGGGGCATCAAGTACTTGCAACCCTTGTGAGGGGAGGCCAAGGCTGGAAGGAAGCCTTGGGTGGGCTGCCATTTAGGAAGACCCCTTGCCCACCACTCTTTTGCTATGCTACTGGCCCCTACTAAAATTGCCCTGACACCCTTATACACACACACACAAATTGCACACCTATATTTTGTACATATCTGGCATCCAGACCTTGCAAGACCTTGTGAGGTCAGATTTACCTGAGCCAATCACATGCAGCATTGGAACAGAAGCAACTTTCCAAGCAGGGTACCTAGAAGAGCAGAGGCCTGAAATCCTAGAGAGTGGGAGCAGTGATCTGGTTACCTATATTCACTGAAGGGCGAACAGCCTTGCAACTTATTTGCATGTTGTCAGTGACTGACGTGAGAGAAGCCGGAGAAAGTTTCAGCAAGCTGGCACTCATCAAAAATGAAAGACTATCTGCTCTAGACCAGGAACACTTAAGCAATCTTGCTGTTCTGTCTTCGGTGAGGGCATTTGTGATTTTGCAATGAAAAATACCAGAAAAGCAAAGCTTTAAAACAATAAGACCTATCTATGCAATTTTAGACATAATTTTCATTCATTAATTAGGGCGTTGTGTAGGGTGGGATGGTGGCCTGTGCTCTGTGATATGGTGAGGTCAGAGAATGTTGCTCGGGGGGAAGGGGGGAGGATGTGCTTATGGTTACTGCTGGACCTCTTTCTGTCTAAAGGCAAGGGTGGGGAATTTTTGGCCCATGGGCCACTTCTGACCCACAACCCCTTTCCATCCAGCCTGTGGTGGCTCCTCCATCTTTCCTTCAAGGCAGCCTGCCTTGTGTTTTGCCTGTTATTTATATAGCGCCAGCAGTGTCCCTGGTACTGCACAATCAATACTTAGAGAGCCTGCAAAGTGGGCACAGGCACTCCTTTGGCCAAGCTGTTGCAAAGGGAAAAGAGAGGAAGTACTGCGGGCAGATGGAAGTGAGGGCGAGGACCACTCACTGTGCTGCTGGCCTGACCCCCACAGAGCACTCTCAGCACAGCCATACTACCTGCAGAGCACACACACTCCAGACTGGGGCACCTTTTCTGTCCAGGAACCCTCTTGCCTTGGTTAGCTGAAGGCTACAACTGCATCATCTCACAGGAGAAGCGGTGACTAATTAGATGGCAATGAGGAGGAGCAGCAGCTGCTCAGCTCTTATTATCAGAGCAGGATTTTTTTTTTTAGTTGAGCTGCACAGATGCCAACGCACAAGCCTTAGGAAGGATGGACAGAGCTGAACCCTGTAAGGAGCAGATTGTACAAGACAGCAGCCTGGCAGCTGTACAGTGTCACCCTGCCACAAAAGCCCAGGGCAATATCAAGAAGATTTAAATCACATGGGATACAGGGTGGATCCCAGAATCAAACTGAAGGATGGGAAACAAAGGAGCATGGGAAAGTTAAAAGGAAACAGGATTCATTTCTTTGCTATTAATAACGTGCCTATCATCTCGGTTTCCCAATTCAGAATGGCTAATTTGAATCATTCGTATGAGGCTTTTCCATTAGTGTGAATAATTCATACTCGTTTTCTCCAATAGTTCTAGTCGTATCGTGTTATCTGTAAGGAGGGTGAATCTTAGTTTTAAAAAGGGGACGCCAAATCCAGCTAGGCTCAAAATGAGATCAACAAAAAAGGATGTAATTGAGAGTCTGCTTATTTTTTTAATTAATAATAAATAATAATAATACTTATTTTGAATACATTACCCTGAACTGTCACCTTGGGAAGTTATGAACTGTATCAACATCACCTCAGCTGGACATATTAAGCAGGCGAGATGCCTTTTGCTTCCCAGCTGCCCTCTATTACAAAAAGTGTCTCCCCACACATGTATATGAATTTACATATACATTCCTCCCAACAGTCCTTACTTAGAAGGGCCAGCCCCTCTGTGTGTGCAGAATCCCACTGTCCCTCTTTCAGGAGATCAAAATCGCTCTCTTTCAGGAGATCAAAATCACTCTCTCAGGAGAGAGAGGGACCCAGGCCGAAGACAAAATGCAGGACCCACCCTGCCCGTCCACTCCCCAACCAGATCAGGTGGCTGGCCACATGATGCCACCCACAGCTTCCCCCCGCCGCTCCCCAGCTGTCTGTTCAATCGCTCCCTAGTGATTCGGGTGGCCAGATATGCAAATTGTAGAGGACACTTATGAGAAATACAGGTTGCAGGTCTCCAATGGCGCCAGCACAGCCCTGCATCCTGTATTTCTCATAAGCATTCTCTAAAATTTGCACATCTGGCCAGCCTACTAGTGATAGAGGCAGTGGCGCAGTGCAGTAGAGTCTGAGACTCTCGGTCTTCATCATCATGTGGCAGGCTGGACGGAAAATGGAACATGCAGGCAGCGTGGCTGCCGCCCTCCCCGCACAGATGATGTGGCGAGGGCAGGCCATGCACCACAGGGTCTGGGTCATGGGGGGGAGGGGGGAGAGAGATGAGTGTGTTGGAAAGTCAGCAGCTGAACCAAGTGGGGGAGAGTGACTGGGCTGAAAAGCCAGGGCAGGGTGCTGAGCTGCTGCCCGGATTTCCTGTGGGCGGGGTGGTGGGAGTCTTCCAGCCATAGTGAAGGTTACAAGGGCCCACACTAGTGGGGTGCTATTATGGGGCCCACTGAGGGGCAGGGCCTGGGGTAACTGCCCCACAGTAAAGCCAGTCCTGAACGTATTCAACAAGGGGGAGGGGCTTATCCCTCTTTGGCTGCTGGGAATGTTGGGAGGTATGCATATAGCTCCAATTTCTCCAGGTCAGCCACACGTGCCCCTGGTGACCAGGAGAAATTGGGACTTTGGGGGACAGCAGGAGATGGCCACGTCAGAAAGAGAGCAGGCCCAGAGACTTCCCCTTCCCCTTTCCCTTTCCAGTGTGGCCATGACATTCTGCAGGGGTGGGATTACTCCAGAAAGGGGGATGTGTCCCCACCTACTCTGGGTGAAAGCTGCTAGGGAGGTGGTAAGGTGCTCACGCCTGGCATGTTCTGGCACAAACTAAGCCCTATACCAGGGGCGGGCACAGTTCACAACCCAAAATTGTGTCGCGCCAAGAGCCGCACTTAGCAGTCAGGACAGTTTTCACGTGTGTACTCCCCCAATTTTAACAAAAATGAAGCGTTTATAATAAAGAATAAGGACAATGAATAAATACTTTGAGTAAACAACATGCTTACATGTTTTACAAAAAAAAAAACAACAACACACCATTAAGACAAACTTTTGTCTAACTGAGACCTTCATTTATCAATCCAGACAATTTTTGTGTGTGAACTCCTTCATATAATAAAAACTAAATGCTAATAAATAACTCTGAGCAGCTATTATCCCAGAAACGTACAGCTCCTGCAGTCGGCAGCTAAGACAGCTGCGATGCACAGAGCTGGGCGGGCGGCTCATCCATCACCCCAAGCCATGCTGGCTCAAGAGAGGCTTATGCTGCGGCAAAGGGCTCTTTCAGAGAAGAAGAGACAACGCACATCCAGGAAAGGCAGAGCATCCACTTTCCCCGACTCCGAGAGGCAAGGCACATCAAGGGAGGCACAGAGAAAGAGGGCCAAGCCCAAGCAGGAAACGTTTGGAAGAGGCAGCGGAGACAGCATCCTCTCTGCCCCACCTCCAGCAGGCTAAGTTTCCCCCCCCCCCCCCCCCCCCGGTAGCGGCGCAGACACTCTTGTGGAGGGGCATAATTGTGGCCTGAGCCCAGGCCCTTCACAGCCTTGCTACTCCCCTGTCTCCCAGCACCCCTAGCCCCACCCCCCAGGCCAAGTTGAGGAGCATATGCTTGGGATCCAAATGGCAATACAACGCTACTCCCGCCCCAAGCTTCTGTCAAGCTGCAAGTTGCAACATGCCCTTTCTGCCTGTGCAGGGAAACGATTCCCAGTGAGAAGAAAGGACGCTGCCCTTCTCGGCTGCACCCTAACAGGCTGATAATTCCTCAAGACCAAGCAATTCCTTCCCTGACTGCACAGCATGAACATTGTTGGGGACCAGGGTTGGGAGGGATTTCGCCACCGCAGAGTTTACCCGCGGCAGCACAGAAAAGCGGCAGCGGCTGGATCCTGTTGGGAGAAGCAGCGGCAACAGCTGGAGAGAGGCAGGAGAGGCAGCTTCCGGCTGGGAGCCACACAGTAAGGGGATGAAGTACTGGATGCAGCTCATGAGCTGCCCATCACCCTCCCCACACCCTATATACATGATGGGAAATACTAGAGGGGAAAGAACCTACAGAGAGACCCTTAGGCTCTAATTCTAGAACGGTCCCTATTCAGGACATCACTTAAAAATGTGGCATGTACCACAAATACATGCTTGAAGTTAAGAAGATGGTCAAGCGATGCCTTGAATAGGAGTGGATTACACTGCCATGTTTTCCTGCATCAAGGCCTTAGAATACAAAGCATGTTTTTCCATCCAGAAGCAGTGCCTCCTTCCAAAGCAGATATTGCCCTCTCCCAATAGAGAACGAGGTTAGTCAGTATATCAATAGTCCAATTTTGCAAACTCTATTCTCTCAAGAGAGCAGGGGTGGAATCGGAACCAGATGAAAAATTCACTTTCAGTCCTACCCCTTAAACATCCCTGCAGGCTCTTTTGCAGGGATGTGCAATGAATAGATGGAAGATGGTAACATCAATGGCTACTGGCCAAGTAGGTCATGGAATGCAAACCTCATGCACAAGGTGCTCCTATACTTCTGGCTGCTGGAAGCTCAACAGCAGGAAATGGATCACTCAAGGTGTGAAGAAAGGGGAAGAGATAGTTTTGTGCACTTTCCTACAAACCACAGTCTGTCGCAACGGGGCCCTTATGGATTGCATCCAGGACAGTAGTGAGACATGGACAAATTGGGCAAATGATCTGGGGCCCCATGAGCTGTTGGAACCCCCAAATAGCTTGGCTCACATTCACTGAATTATGAAATGTCTTCTAATAGCACAACAATATATACATACAAGAAATTCAATATTCGAATACTAATTTAGCTAAATTCCAGTCCACGCTGCTTCTCTGAGACTAAAGAGCCTGAAAGCTGTTCACTTTGTTTGTTTAAGACCACAAGAACATAAGAAGTGTCGTACTGGGCCAGAGAAAAGGTCCATCTAGCCCAGCATCCTGTCTCGACCAGTGACAGCTTTGGTTGCTTCAAAGATGTGCACAACAGCTCTGAATACAGTGATATTTTCTGCTGTTCCCTCCCAGTCAGGGGTCTCCTATCCTGACCAACTTGACTAACAGCCATTTATGGTCCTATCCCCCCAGAACGCATCCAATCAATCTAGAATAATAAAGGCGTGGGAAGACAAACATGAGGAAAGGCCAAAAAATAGGATCTGTTTGGCCTACAGAAAAGGCGACTGGGGGGGTGGGGGCGGGTACATGATAGCAGCTTTCAAATATCTAAAAGGATGCCACAAAAAAGATGGTGAATATTTTTTCTCCACTGTTACAAATAGTAGAGCAAGAGGGAACGGGCTTAAAATGCAGCAATGTAGATTCTGATTAAATATTAAGAAAAACTTCCCAATCGTGAGAAGTATTGGGCAATGTTCCCTTTGCCGCTGAATAGCGGCGACAGGACAATTGTTGCGCCCCCGCCCTGCCCAAGGCACAGAGGAGCCGCTGTGCTGGGAAGGCTGTTAGAAGCCTTACCCGTGCTGATTTGGAGGTTGCTAAGCAACCCACGTGGAGGCAGCCGCTCTGCGTGCTGCACGGGCTTGGGAGCTCCGCCCCCTTTTAGGAGGGGCTGACTCCCTGAGCGCGGCAAGAGCCGCGCCATTCCAACGAACTGGGGAGGAGAATCAGCCCCAGCCAGCCCTCCCTCTTGCACTGTGGTTCGACTGGTGGCCTTTAGGGAGCCGAGGAGGAATTTTGACGACTAACCTGGAAAATTTTTGCAGGAGTTGTGTGTTTCGCCTTCTCAACAGTGCGGAATAGGTTAAATAGGTTTGAATCTAATTCGCTCTTGTGATTGGCAGTCCTTCTAATTATAATATTGCAAGATAAGTTTTGAATAACAATTGATTGAACTGAAGTGTCCATATGCAAAACGAGCAGAGAATTAGGAGTGATTGGACAGCTGAGGGTAAGACATTAGTTGCGCTCTGCAGGGGTCCAGTATGCTACGGTATGTTAAATAGGAAGGAGATAGAATAATATGAGTCATCTCCTTAAGAGATGGGGACGTGATACCTTGTGTAATGCAGGGCACAGCATGCACAGGGGTCATGCTCCCTGTGAGTAGTGACCTAACAGGGGAGGAGGGACATGCGCCATCGTCATACCCGGAGGGCACTTTCTCCTTACTCCAGCCCACGGTGGGCATTGCCCCCTTTCGGCCAAACCTGGTTATCGTCGAAAGAGGGGAAATTCGAGTTAAAGGGATTGTCACTGGAAGGCACATCCAGGACTATCCCACAGTTAAAAGTTGGAATAGTTGATTAGCATACTGGACCCAAAATTGCTGGGGCAATTCCCCACTGACCTTGAATTGATAAATCTAATAAAGAGTCCGGCCAGTTTTATAACCAACTAATGTCTCTGTGTCTCATTTGGGGTGCGTCGACAAGGAATGAGTTTCCCAGGAAAGTTGCAAGATCTCCTTTCTTGGATGTTTTCAAATCCCAGCTGGACAAGAATCTTTCTGCGATACTGCAGTCAGAGCATATCCTGCCTCAGAGCAGGGAACTGGACTAAGCCTTCTGTGATTTTATACCTGACACTGACTTTTTCCAAAGAAAGATTTTCTGGCTTGGCAGTTATTTCAGTTGATCATTCTTGGACAATGAACATTGCCAAAAATCTATGTGACAGATGACCTTTACTCTCAAAAAGCCAAGGAAGTTATTTTAAAACAAATAAATTCATTTTAAATGTTTAAAATAATGCAGAGCTTAAAATGGGCAGGAGTACCTTAGTAAATAAAAGTTAATTATGGAGAACATTTTAACTTCAGCATGTTATGTTGTTCTATCACATCTAATGTTGTTAAATAACCGATGCTCTGTTTCTGTATATTTTGCCACAGCTAACTGAATATGGCATTCTGACTCCTAGAATGTAAAGGGTTTATTATTAAAATTGGACATGGCTAAATAGGACTTCTTTAGCTTTAATTTTCTATAATTTACATAAAGAGGTCTCCTCATTTGGTGTTTCGTTCAGAGCTCCCACAGACCTTGCTACAGCACTGACTTATCATTCAAGTAGATAGAAAAGTTTCCACTCAAAGCCACAGTCTGTTAAAATATCCAGTTTGTTCTAGCAATTCATCAGACTCTTGAGTTTTATCAAAAAACCCAAGCATTGAAAAAGGTCACTTGCCCCAATTGTTGTCTAACGTGAACTGTATTTGTCAGGATAATCTATATTTCTTCCTATAACTTCCTAAAAACAGGCTGAGCTAGTCATAACAAGCTCTCCAAAGAGATTAAAGTATCATGGTCTTGGACTTGAACTTGGGAAATCAGAGTCCAAATCACACCTTAGCCAGGAACTCACTAGATGGCCTTGAGCAAGTCACTCTCTCTGCCTCAGTTCCCCATTCGTAAAGTGGGAACCCATCTCCCAGGATTATTATAAGGGTGAACCAGAGAAGGATTGTAAAGTACTTTGAACACTGAAAGTGCTTTATAAGTGATATATTACAATAGTCCATAGAATGGTCCAGATTACAAACTTTCCATTTCCTCTGGCAATCAGTTCAAAACGCAAAGGCTTTCCTTTATAAGAATGTCACTCCCCAAAGCGGTTGCAATCCACAAACCATTTATTCCCATGTACTCCCACTGAAGTTTATAAAGGTTGTTAACTACCTGAAAAGGCTGTTAACGGAAAAGTCTCAATCTCAAATGCTAGAACTTTCTCACCAAGAGAAGTCAGCCCAATAAAAGGTATCAACACCTTGTCTACTCTGGGTGCAATCCTAACCCGATTGATGCCAATGAGACTTTTTCCACATTGACAAGTAGAATTAGGATGACATCTTTCTGTCTTTGTCTTGCTCACATCACCAACATATGGCACAAGAAATGTATCAACAAAACCAGCCAACCAACGAAAATATAAAAACAAACCCTGAAACACACCATCCAACCTGAACAAGATAAACGCAAATAAAAAGGTCAAATTTCTGCCTCACACAAAGTTTCACCCTTAAAAAGGAGAATGGTCAGATATTCCTTGAGATCCAAAAGGAACTTTGCCATCTATTTTCACATGAAAGGTGCTCATGTACTATAGCAATGGGTGGAAGGAACAAAACCTTGGAGAGGTGGGCACATAGTTACTTGCACAAGCAGATTTTAAAGTTAAGTCACATGCAAATCTCCAGCACATAGCATAAAATGAACCTCTTCCTCCATCACTTTTTTCAGCCTGCTGTTAATTTATGTTGGAGGATTTTTAAATGCCCAGGTGCTATACAAAGAAAGCAAATGTAAAATATATCCACATAACAGGATTTTCGAGAAAGATTGGAGTTTGCAGTAGTATTGAAAAAACTGCAGGCAAATGACCAGCCTGAAACAAAAACCTCTCAAGTTTCTAAAAAACATTTAGACTCAACTGTTGTTTTTTTTTAAAAAAATACAATAAATCCTACTGCCCTGATTGCTAGTCAGTCTGATTAGCAAAGTGCTAGCAGTGCTATCAGATGCAGAATGCAACCAAATGAAATGAATAATTAAAATTGTAAGAGCCTAAAATAGGTACAGCAGCCCATTCCTTATTAAAAGAAAGGAATCAGACGGATCAAACCATAGGCAAGAAAATACTGGATTTTTAATACATAAAGATTCTTGCCTACAAACTCTTGCCAACAGACAAAACCCTGTGAGAATATCTGTGATATAACTAAGTACCCGAGTCCACTGTAGTGTTTCCCTTTGCAGAGATAAGGTGGGGAACAAAGAAGGAAAACAGATGACAACATTAGCTATGATCACTGGATACCACTGCATCCCAAGATTCTATGAAGGTACCTAGTAAAATAAAGCCATCATCTTCAGCTACAGCTGAGACCTGCTTATTAGAGATGGGAAATATTTTGAAAATAGAGATCGGTTTGGTATTGGACCTACTCAAGTTAAATTCAGATTTAAATCGTATTAATAGGAATCTGTATCAGATGGAGACTTCTGCTCCCACATCATCCAATTAGAGTAATACGATTCACCCGATTTGCCAAAAAAATTGGGTGAATTGTATTGATGCAATGCCGATCTTCCCATCCCTACTGCTTATCCACATGCAGTGGTTCTCAAGCTCTAGGGTACAAATAAGGGGATGTCTAGATGTTGGGAGAAGTTCTCAGAAGTCTATCTCCTGTGGCACTCTCCCCTTCAAACCTTACAGCCACTTTAGCCTCCACCTGCTTCCCTAACCAAGGGCCAGACTTAGGATTTTAGCACCCCTAGACAACTCTGGCTGCTGCCCTCCCCCCGCACCTCCCTCCCTGGAGCTCTGGTACACAGCACACGCAGGCTGCCGTCTGAGACAGGGAGGGAGACAACGGCAGTGCCCAGCAGAGAAGCAGAGTCTCTTCCTCCACGCTTGGCACCACCGCACAGCGTGTTTGCAGGGGGCTCAGGGGTGGAATGGGGCTTCTTCAGGTGGGGATGGACAGGGGACGCCTCCAGGCTGTGGGCAACACTGGCGAAACAGTGCAGTTGTGGCAGTGGCAAGAGGGAGGGTTCACCATGACCAGGTGGGCATAGGCTGAGAACAGAATCTCCCAACTCCGCCCAAAAAAATCTGCCCCCCTAAAAATCTGCTGTCTTATGTTTTCTGAACCTAAGTCTGGCCCTGCCCTCTCCAGGACCACTGCTTCTCCCAGACTCTCCTGGAGAAGTGAACAGGACAACCAACTCCAGGGAGCTAAGGGACTATGGGGGGCTGGGTGATGGAGCAAACAAGGGACCTGACAGCAGAAAAGCTAGCGTTAGGCAGGGTCAGTCGAGGCCTACGTCCCTGACCCTGAGCTTTTAGAGACCATGTACCTCTCAGAAGCGGTGGTGCTCTTGGAGCTCCTTAGGGGCGACAGTAGAACTCTTGGAACTGCAGGGCAGGCATTTTCTGTGGTGTCTGCTGCTTCTTCCTCTTCCCTCGTAACCCCAACTCCTCCACCCTGGGCCTCACCCAAAGCCCCCACAAACCCAAGGCCAGCCCTGATTCTCAGTTTCCCTCTCTGCTCTTCTCCCCTGCCTCAGCCATCACCTTCCCTGGTTCAATGCTCATGGAGCTGAGACACCAAGACAAGATACCCAGCAATGGCAACAGCATTGGTCTCCTCCTCTGCTCCTTCCCCCTCACCCTTGCAGCCACTTCAGTTCATCCGAACATTTTGTTCATCTGGGAAACAAGTAGGGCTTCTGGATGAACAAAGCATGCAGAAGAGCAAGATCCAAATAACCTGGTCTCTAAGGCAATTGCTATGTCACCCTAGTAACAATGGCATTAAAATCCAATGGACAAAAGCCTTCAAATGGCGACAAGATATGGTGGGTGGAGAAACCAGCAATCTCTCAATATGTCTGATTTGCTATTCTATACTGTGAGTGACAGGGCTTAAGAGCCATCTGGCCCTTTAAGGGTGGTTAGCGCCAGCACAAAACAGGTATATCTTGGGAGTCTCAAGTGGGCGCTAAATGGAGTGCAAGCATCAGGGCCCTGAAGGACAGCACCCAGATGCTTTACAGATGAGAAGCTGCTAGAGTAGCTTGAGGGGGACGGGGGAGGAGGGACGTGATTGCTAGGGAGACGGCAACTAAGAAAGAGTTGTCTAGAAAGGGCTTGATACTGCCCCTGGGAGCCTGGTATCAGGAGGGCTCATGCCTGGCTAGGGAATATGGATTGTTGAAGAAGTTGGTTAAAAGGAGGATTGCACCTAACCAGGCTGACCCAAGCCCAAACGTATTGGAAAGACTGATGAGGTTGAGATAACTGGCTGGGAGAGACTGTGATCGGCGAGAAAGGGGCCTAGGGGAAAAGGCACCCAGAAACCTGTATCTAAGACTGTATAATGATGTATATATTGGTGAAGGATAGCGAGCACATGTCAATAAAGCTACAAGGAGGTGGAGGTCCTGCTTCGGATGGTTCACTGAGGGAGTGGGGGGGCATTATCCTTCAAATACGCACCCCTTGGTCCATGCCCTGGTATATATACTAATTCATGTAAATAATTGATTTACAGGGGCAGAAGTAACATTAAACCAGGGGAACAAACTGCTCATTGTGATATAGTGAAAAAAAAATATAAAAACCTAACTGCATTCCTTCCCTTTGACGGGATCAGGTAATCCAGAACACTCCACTCCGGAATTCGGTACTGCCACCCTCCACCTGGATCCGCTGCTGCCGCATTCCGTGTACACAAAGTGGTAATCTGTCTGCAAACAATTAAGAAGGATGTCAGTTTCATCATAATATTTTCTCTCTCACTGAATACTGTCATTCATGTTCTATATAGATGATATAGATATATCTGCTATAATAAAAACAGGTGGGTATGTACATCACATTACTACTATTATACGATTTCCATTTAAAATTTCACACAACACTCTAGAATCCTAGAGTTGGAAGAGACCTCAAGCATCATCAAATCCAAACCTCGTGTCCTAAGACGAGATTAACCAAGGTAAAACCACATCCTCCTAATAAATATTTGCCCAGCCTCCATTTAAAAACGCCAATAAAGAAGATGCCTCAGCATCCCTTGGTAACTTGTCCCACTGCACACCAGTTCTTGCCATAAATATCTAACCTAAATCTGCATTTCTGCAAATTTATACGCATTGTAAGCTCTCGGGCAGGGACCGTGTCTATCTCATTTTTTGGTAAAGCGCCAGGTACATTGCTGATGCTATATAAATGCGTATAATAATAATAATAATTAATAATTATGTCCTCTTGTTCTCTCTTTGGCAATGCCAATGAGGATTACTTATTCCTGATCTTCTTTATGGCAGTTATTTAAATAATTAAAAACTACTATCATGTCCCCCCTTTAGTCTTATTTTTTTTCCCACTAGGCTAATCATATTTCACTCCTTCAGCCTTTCCTCATATAACTTGTATCCCAAAATTCAAGTACAAAATTACATTCAGTGAAATTTTGGCTCCACTGAAGTCAGTGGGTACTTTTTACAGACAGCACCTATGGCTTTGCTCCACCTCACACCCGGGGAGTCCATTCGACCAAAGGCGGGCTGCCAGATGTGCAAGCAAAGCAGAGCAGGTGGCACCTCCTCTGCTCCAGCCCTGCTACCGGTGCTCCAGAACATCCCAGAGCACTGCCAGCGAAGCAGGCCACCCAAGCCCAGAGCACTAGCCAAAGATGGAGCTGCAGTCCGTCTACTCGCAGACGCCCACAGCAGCTCTGTTCTTGGCTGGGGGTTGCCCCAAGCACTGCCATAGAGCTGCGGGAGATCTGCCCACAGCTCTATAGTATGGGTGAGGGGGCATCACATGGGCAACTGTGGGCCATGGCAGCTGCCGGGTCCATGTAAACCCAGCGTAGGCAGGGCTGCACGCAGGGGATGATGGGCTGGCCACCCCCAGAGTGGGTCTGTGGTTAGCCCCCTCCCCTGCACCTTCACCTGTCCAAAGACATCCAATGACAAAACCCCTCAGGATTTCCAGAGTCTCACCAACAGAAGTTGGTCCAATAAAATATATCTGAACTACTCTGTCTCCTTTTCTTACATTTGGGACCAACATGGCCACCACACTTTCTGCAGAAATAAATTTGACATTTTTTATATTTTTGCCATTTTAAAAATTTTGCACTTTTAAACAATGTTGAGAATCACTATCTAATATGCTGACCAGTAATGTCTCATGGCTTCCTTTTACTCTCCATTTCTGCCTGTTGTACAAATCAGTAGTCTCATACATAGACTCCAATCCTCAAGTCATTTACTTTGGTTCATTCCCATTGACTTCAAATGAGAATATTCTGGAGGACACGGTTTTAGGATTGTGGCCATAGACGGTAAGCTCTTTGGGACAGAAACCACATTTTTTGTTATGACAGCGACTAGTATAATGAGACCCTGCTCCACAACTGAAGCTCCTAGGCACTACGATCATTGATACAGGTTGCAATTCTAACTCCACTTACTCCAAAGTAATCAGTGGAATTACTTTGTAGTGCTCCATAGTAAATGCAGTTGAGGTTGTTGCAGTTATACTAAATATATAATAGTAGGTAGACAAGGAATGGCAATTAGGAATTCCTATCCACAACCCCCATATATAGTCCACACTAGACCGTACTACCTTGATCAGATTAGGGGCACACTGCTGTGTCCCATGCTTTGACCCAGATTCTCTGTTTTGAGTTTTTGCCATATGAGGTGGCAGTGGAGGCAGAGCACGAGGCAACTTGTCTCTCAGGTTATTAGTGAAGATTATCCTTATTTCCTCTAGTGGAAATGCACAGCTTGATCTTCAGAGCACTTTTCTTGGTGGGGGTTGCTACTCAGTGTCCCAAGTTATCAGCACTTTGATTTAATATTTCAGTTACGTTTTCAACATCTTTGAGAAGTAATCCCATTAGTTTTTACATTATTAAAGTACTTGATATTTTACATATAGCCCGAGCTGATTTTTCTCAAGTGCATATCTTTGGCCCTTTTCACACAGAGACTCTAACATTGATAAAATGGGTGTTAAAATTTATTATACATGTTGCAGGGCTGCAGGTGTGCTCTATGGATGTCCTGCAACATGTATAATAAAACGTAACACCCATTTTATCAGTGTGAAAAGGGCCTTTCTGGTTCAACCCAAATTAACCCCCTACACACACTCGCATACACAATTTTATTGAAAGTTATGGATGCAAAAACACATTTGTCTTCTAAATGACATATCTAAGAAGATAATGCTATCATTTTCTAAGACACAAGGAAAGTAGGGATCACCAAATCATCAGCTCTAAAAATATTTATTTATATTTATTTATTTAAAAAACTTTTATACCCCACCCTCTCCGACCACAGGCGGCTCAGGGCAGCTTACAACATTAAAAACAAAACAATACTAATTATTCAATTAAAATACAACATAATATAAAAGTCCCCCATCGTCCCATCTCCCCCACCTCCCCCCACTCCCTCCCTGCCACCAAACGCCTGGCGGAACAGCCAGCTTTTACAAGCCCGACGAAAAGTCAGCAGGTCTGGGGCCAGGCGAATATGGTGAATTCAAGTGTACATTTACTTGCTTCTCCTCCTAGTAGATTCAAGAGAAGGCAAAATCAATTCCTTAATCAGTTCCTTATTGAAATCTTTCCACAGAGTAACAAGATTAACTTAATCATTTAAATGTAATAGATGGAAGGTGTCTCATGTCTTTTTATCCCATATGGGAAAGTGATTTACGGTGTGAATTCAAATTGACAAGGGGACATTTAAGTTTCTATCCAATATATTTAGGCCTCGTTATTTGTTTTGTACCAGTTCAGCTGAACTAGACATAGAGCAGCTATAATGAAGAGAGATACATGCTGGCCTTGTAACACCTTCTGTAATACATAACTGAGGCTGCAATCCTCAAATCACTCATGGCACAATCCTTATTTGTCCAGGTGCACAAGAGGGTTGTGCACACATAATCTGCCCCACCAAAGTGTCGTTCTAGATTTAAGTAGGTGCCAAATCCTCATTCACAGCAAAAGGCATCAATGCCCACCACCCACTCTCACTTGCACATGCAGTCATCACCTCTCAGAGCCCAGTAGTGCCATACCGCACGGTCAGTACTTAAGAGACTTGGGGCATACCCGTGCTCTCACATTACAGGCAGCAACCCAGTGATCATTGATTTCGTTATGCTGCACAACAATGCTTGTCACTGTGAATGATGATAAGTCTAGCATGGCACTCTGGCACGTGGCTAATGCATTACATAACCACTTGTACACCCAGATGAATGAGAATTACACCGTTACTCCCAAGACGACCAACTGGAATCAATAGTACTACTCTCAGAAAAGTGAGTTTAAGGATAGCAGGCTAGCAGTAAAATCCTGAACAGGACGCCTGGCCCCAAGTCTCTTGATATTCTGACGAAAGTGTAAAACCTGGCTGTTCGCCCAGGCCTTTGGGGAGGGGGGGGAGGGTTTAGTAGGTTTTGTCTCCCCTCCCCTATTGATTTTTGTATCCCGGGCCCTGTTCTTAATATCTTAATATTTTAATATTTGATATTGTATTTGTATATGTTTTAAATTGTTTTATACTGTTTTTATTGTTAGAAGCCGCCCCGAGCTGTATTCAGGAGGGGCGGGGTATAAATTCAATAAATAAATAAATAAATGCAAAAGGCTAGCACTGGTGTAATGGTGGCCATGGCCGTCGCCATAGGCACAATTTACACAATGGTGACTGGACAGAACAAGTATGTGCCCTGCAATAACAGTGCCATGAGCAGAGCCCCAGGGAGAGGGGAACGAGCAGCCATTGCCTGCTCTTGAAGCCTCCTACTGCTGGTAGGTGCCGGCTGGCTCTAAGAGTGTCTTCTGCAAGGGGGGCAGGCTGGAGAACGGAAAAGAACTGGAGCCCTGAAGAGTCAACTGTAGTAAGGACTTCAGGCACACGGGAGAAAGCAAGCAGCCACCTCTGCCCCCGGACATTCATTCATATACAGTTAATACAGGAGACAGTCAAGATGCAGACTACACTCACTCTAGCTGGGGCACAACAATAACCGAGGGGGCACGGCGGAAGCCTGAATCTCACAGCTCAACTAGGTGGGTATCCAAATGCAATAGGGACTATTGCAACTCAGGGTACCAAATGCAATTGCAACTCAGGGTACAATATACCCACCCACACTTGTCCAGGCACTCCGTACCCACTTTCCCTGCTCTCAAACCCCATTGCCCCAATGTGCACCCCAGTCTCCAGAACAAGAAAAGTTACAGGAAATAAATTTGGATTCTGTTGTAAACAATTTTGCTCAGATCAAGGCCAGAAGAGTTACCTTGTAAAAATACAATGTAATCAACAATGCAATTGCTGTATATTATTCTTTCTTCTTCTTCTTCTTCTTCTCCGTTGTTGTTTCTTGAAATAAACACTTAGCAGAGGCTCCCAGCTCATATGGGATGTGCATGTTGTTTTTGTTATTACAATAATAACGAAAATTGCCATTTTCATTATCGTTACTGCAATAACAAAAACGACCAATAATAATAACAAATAGAAATGAAAATGACATTTTGTTTTTGAAATAAAGGGAAAAAATGGACACACATTTCTGGCTATAACGTTTATGTTTCTTATTCAATTCTGATGAAACTTAGGGTGCTTGTACCACTAATGGAGGGCACTATGTGTATCAATTTTCAAAATGATTAGATAAAGGATTAGATAAAGGATTCTATTTTAGAAGCAATTGAACATTGTGATTTTAAGAAAAGTTCCATNCTTAACACTCCTGCCAATTTTCAGAAAGATTTTATGAAGAGTCCTGATGGCATAAGATATTAACTTGAAAATACATTTCCAGCTGTAACATGTTTATATTCCATACGGTTTACAAGATATTTGGCAGAAATGTATCACATACCTTCCCTGTCATCTCTGACAAACTACAGGACAATTTGATAAAGGGACCCAATTTTATAAGCAATTGAAGTTGTCCCCTTGAAGACCATTATTCAGGTAAATTGCAGCACATGCAGTGCCAGTCAGAGGCAGGCACCTGGCATGGCAGGGGGAGGGAGGCTGTAGGAGGGAGGATGGGAAGCAACCCAAAAGATGGACAGACATTCACTGGCCAATTACTGCATGCTTCTAGCTTTACAGGACCAATTAGTAGTGGCTTCGAGGCAGGCATAGGGGACAACCCTGAGGCAGGCATAGAAGGGACATAACTGGGAGTTTGGGGATAGTATCCCAGAAATCAGGAGACATAGTTTACACATCCAGGCTGGCCAATTATCATCACAATCACATCCTGCAGCACTGTGACAGAGGACATAGGAGAATTGGCTCTTTCCTAAACAGATGCTTCTGACTGCCCAATAACAAGTGGGGAAGAGATGCTGGGATAGTCACAGCACATAATGGAGGATATTTGGTTGACATTTCTGCTGGCCAATTGGCATCACAAACAGATCTTATACCACAGTGACACGTAAGAGAATCCCTGGCATAGGCTCCTTCTCTGCATGTGCTGTGCAGGCTTATAGAATTGGGACCCTTTATCACATCTTTCTGATATATGGCAGAGATGATCGTGAAAGTATGAGATACAGCCCTGCCAAATTTCATGTACACTGGTTGGACTACAAAGATGTTACAGTCAGACATACATTTATAAATTAATTGCTTATACCACCAGGACCCTTTATCCAATCCTCCTGAAAGTTGGCAGACATAGTAAATATGGGAAGGGGTATAAACTTAAGTTTCATATACATTAAATGTGAGGCAAAGAAGTTACACCTAAGAATGTATATGAAGATCATTACAAAATAAAATAATTCAACTGCTTCTAAAATTGGATTCCTTAATGCAGTCTTTTTTGAATTTGGTACCCATAATGCCTGCCATTGGAAGTATAATCACTCCAGGCTTCAGCTACATATAGTGAAAAACAAAAAAGTTACAGCCAAAAACATGTTTTCCATTTAAACCAATGGAAAACAAAAGCGAAACCAAAAACAACAATTTGATATTTATGAAAACGAAAACGATAGATTTAAATAACAAAAACCAAAAAATGGGTCCCTGGTGCACATCTCTACAGCTCATGGGGTCTTGTGTACAGGGCACACTGTACTCACTCCTCCAAGAGTTGCCACCTTTTGCAATTTGACTCCAAGACTCCCACAGGCCAAAATAGGCGTCTCAGGGTCCAACTGCAAAAAGGTGGCAAACCTACTCTTCCACAGGCACCAAAATGCCTGACTACAGCTCTGCTAAGAGAGGAGCAAGAGCAGGGGGTGGCAGGAACACAGCTAGGGTGGCCACTGACACATCCCCAAAATACAGGACAGGGGGGAAGAGAATATAGGACATGGGGGGGGGGAGGAAGATCGTATCTGGTTCAGGGCTCCTTCCACCAGCCAGGGCTGAGCAACAAGTGCTGGGCAAGGGGTGGGGAAGGGGATGCAACGGTACTGGCAAAATTCAGGCCATGGGTGCATATTTTTAGAAAATCCACACGGATGCAGTTGGGTTGGTCAAAAAAGTGGCCACAGCCGGGGAAATCTGGACACTATGGTAACTCCAACACTCCCCCTCCCCTCCAGCGCTGGGACCAGTGGCTCACCTCTGAGTCCATTTGCTGCCCATGGTGCTGTTCCTACCTAGAAGTCATGAGATCATAACATCCGGGGGGTGGGGGATTGAAAGTGGCAGTGCCAGCAGCATGTGGAAAATACAGGACAAAAACGTATAAAGGACAATAGACAAATCCTGTATAAAACAGGACCAATGGTCCCCCCTAAGCACAGCAAGGACCAGGAACAAATGTGAGGAGTAGGGCTGTGCACCAGGCCCCCATGTCGTTTTCACTTTTTCGTTTTCATTATTCAAAAATGTTGTTTTCATTATCGTTAATGACAATGTTGTTTTCGTTATCATTGGTATCGTTTTTTATATCATTTTCATTACCAGTATCGTTATCGGTATTGGTACCATTTCAAACAAAAAAAATTTTTTTGGTATCGGTATCGTTGTTGATTCCCATGCACAACTAATATTTATCTAAATCTAAGGGAGACAGGGGAAGGGAAAAGGAAAACTATCTATTATCTATATAACTATTCTTCTCTCTCTCTCATATATATATATATACATACATACATACATACATACACACACACACACACACACACAAATAAATGTACAGCAGGGGGGAGGTGGTCAGGGAGAAGGTAAAATGAGGGCTAGGGAGAATTTTTTTATGTGCAAGCACCACAGTTCTGTAAACGCAACCAGACAAGCAGAGCTCTCATAGAACGGAGAGAAAAAACCTGGTCCTCCCATTATAAAGGGTTGCAGTGCCCTCCCCCAGAACCCCCCTGATTGGTTGTGGGAGGCAGCAGGCATTGAGCAATCACAGAGTGCCATGAGACTGCTGGGGGCTGCTTGCGCTGCTCATTGGCCAGCGATACATCCATCAGATACTGCTGAGCTGCTCGCCCCTCCCAACACAGGCACAGTTCAAGAGTTCAACCCTGTTAATTTATATTTATTTATTTATTTTATTTTACCAAATTTATACCCCGCTCTCCCCGCCAAAGGTGGCTCAGAGTGGCTAACAACCACCATATAATACAATTTTCATAATAAAAACATCAGAGCCTAAAATACAACCTAAAACACAAGCCAATAACACCCCCCACCCCATCCCTCCCCCTTCCCAAATGTCTGACAGAAAAGTCAGCTTTTTCAGCTCTTACGGAAGGCCGGGAGGTTCAGGGCTAGCCATGCCCCTACTGGGAGGGAGTTTCAGAGGCGCGGCGCAGCCACCGAGAATGCCCTGCCCTGTGTGCCCTCCCCCTGGAAACCCGGGGGACTTCCAGCAGCGCACCCCCAGACGACTGCAGGGGCCGATCCAGGATCTGGAGAGTGAGGTGGTCTCACAGATAAACGGCCCAAACCAACACTTTGAATCGGCTTTATAGGTTAAAACCAACACTTTTAATCGGGCCCGGAAGTCTTTTGGCAGCCAGTGCAGAGATTGGAACACTGGTGTAATGTGCTCCCGGCAACCCAGCCCCACCAGGAGCCGGGCCGCCGCATTCTGCACCAGCTGCAGCTTCCGAGCCGTCACCATAGGTAGCCCCACGTAGAGTGCATTGCAATAGTCTAATCGAGATGTCTCGAGTTAAGGCTCCAAGATGTCTGCTCCCTCCTCCCCTTTCCACATTTTCCCTCCAAAACCCAACTGCCACAGCACTAATAACGAAAATGATAATGTGTGGGAAATATCCTAGGTTGCTGTAAAATACATTCTAACCTCCCTTAACTGGACACATCCAAGGAACAAGTGGTTGGCATGGATAGGAGAGGAGTCTAAACATGAGGGGGGATGTCGTGTCTCTTTCAGTTGTCGATTGCTAACAGTGCCTATCACTCCTAGGACTGGCAAGGAGAGCTCTTCACATAAGCAGTTCTCAACCCTTAGCCCGGGCATGGGGGCTACTGCCGCCAGGGAGCCCGAGGAAATGTCCTCGGTTGTCGTTTTTGTTACTGCAATAACAAAAACGAAAAATGACTATTTTTGTTATCATTGTTCTAATAACGAAAACAACATGCACATCCCTAGTGAGGAGTGCC
Source organism: Sphenodon punctatus (assembly GCA_003113815.1). Lineage (NCBI taxonomy): Eukaryota > Metazoa > Chordata > Lepidosauria > Sphenodontia > Sphenodontidae > Sphenodon > Sphenodon punctatus. The sequence continues at coordinate 732,098 of QEPC01011841.1, forward strand.
ATTCCACCCAGTTTCCTGGTGCTACCGGAAGGTCTTATATGCCGGCTGGCAGCCAACCAGAAAGCTGGGAAGCAGAGACCGAGAGACAGACTGAAGATGGGGTGGAGTCAGGACAAGGCAAGGAGGACTGATCAGGGGGAGTGGGCTGAGGTGATGGCATTTGCAGGGCAGTCAGTGCTTGCTCCAGAAACCGAGGGCATGGTTCAAACACCAAGGCCTGACAAATAGCAGCCTGCATGAACTCCTGAGGGAGGGTGTACATATGTGCTCCAAACTGGTCTCTCCCCAATTAGGAAACCAAGCTTTGTTGAATGAAACTATATTACCCTAGCAACCTCTGCTCTGTGTTTTAAAGACAATTTGAGTGCTTTTTTGCACTAGTAGCTGTAATATAAAATCCATGGGCAAAATTCTATCCCCTGTTACACCTCCTAGTCTTTCATCTCTCCCTGATTGGGTGCCCTAGAAACAAGCAATATTTTAAAGATGCTGAGAAATTTCTTTTCTCCACTTTATCCCAGTACAACAGATTAATGCATATGCACTTAATAAATTTCACCCATTGCCTCTTTGATTTCCTTCAGTATTTATTTATTTAAATTTATTACCCCACCCTTCCCACCCCTTGGTGGGCAGCTCAGAGCGACTTACAATATTAAAATTATTAAAATATTAAAACATATAAAACTAACATATAAGCACACAAACATATGTATGTATAAAATACATGTATTGAAACACACACACATAAAACAAACCAAAAGAACAAAAACATAAAAGCCCATCAAATCTACTAGAATTTTTCTAAAATTTATGTATATCTAGCCAATTTCTTTCCAGTTCTACCCATTTTATCATTGGTGGGGCGTGGTACCAATACATCACTGCACTCATTGAAGCCACTTTAGCCGAGCGGGGGAATCCAGCGAGTCCAAGAATTTGCCTCCAGAAAAGTCACTTGAGCACCACCTAGAAGCACCAGAAGTCTCCCAGCCACCACCAAAACAGCGACACACACATTAGTTCCAAAACAGGATTTGTCTGGTTGTCAAACCTCAATAATGGGGTTTGACAATTGCGATTGTGGAACAAATGCACGAGCTGCTATTCCAATGGCGGCAGGGCAACCCCCGGTGCACCCAAATACTCCCCAAGCAACCTCCCCAAAAGTAGATCCTCAAACTTGGTAGGTTCCCCCGCTCGTCCAAAAACGGTCTTTATGATAGAACCTTATGATGGGTAAATTAATGCCCCCTTTATCTTTTGGTCTATGTGGTATTTGCTTACTAAGGACCTTTTCACTCAGACACTCTAACACCAATAAAATGGGTATTACATCCCACAATGCATTGTGCGCTCCACACCCTCTTTCTTAATCAGGAGGCTTGTAGAGTAACCCTGCCAGGGCAGTTGCATTTTTATGTCTGTGATTACACATTTCTACTGTATGATCTCCATTCAAAAATGTTATCACTATGAACCGCTGAAAGTTATCCCTGCTCTATCATACATTTGAAGTATAGTACAAAAACCCTATTTGTCCTTCCTGACTGGTTAACAGCCAGGAATTATGGTATCCTATGAATTTTTTTTTTTCATTCTACCATTTTTCAATATGAAAATATGCTCCTCCCTTGCCAAACATTGATTAAGTTTGCTCTCAAAGCTTCTTACTAAGGTCATTTCTAGTTCAAATTTTGGCCCTATGCCTATTTTTATTGGACTCCTGAATATTTATGTTGGAGAGGGGAGGAAGGAGGGATTTACATCTCTGACTGAAAGTTGTCATTCCTTCCATTCATCTTAATTTCTGTCCTGCCTTTTACTGCTCCAAAGGTCTTAAATTTTGGCCACCCTCGTCTGAATTGGTGGGGTGGGGCATTAAGATTGAGTTTTGCTATGAATATTGGTCCCAAGATTCAACAGTGGAAACACCACCTAGCATTAAAAAAATATAATTTTTAATGGGGAAATACCCAGAAGCAAAGATCATACAAGAAAGGGTGGACTCATGTAAAAAGCTTTGCCTGGTGGCAACCAGTTTAATTGTAAGGAAATGGAAAGATGCTAAAGGACCCACCTTCGCGGAGTGGATGAATCACCTCTGGTACATGTTCTCTATGGAAAAAACGACGTTGGGATTGAGAGAACGAAAAAAACGAAAAGACTTTGAAGCAACATGGTATCCCTGCATGACCAGAATGCAGCATGAAACAGTTGAAAAAGACGAAAACGCATACTTGTTTGACTTTTATATCTAAGGAACAACGTGGCACTGGACCCGGCAAGTTGGGGGGTGGGCGAGGGAGGAGAGGAGGCATACAAGCAATCAAACTGTAAGACTTAAGATTTGAGAATGTGAAATATTGGTAGTTAATAAAAGTTAATAAAAATATATTTTTTAAAAAAAAAATATATATATAATTTTCTAAATGGAAGACTGATGCTTTTCCAAGTTTTCCAGGAAGTGAACCAGAATCAATGTGCAAGGTCTTCAAGCAGTGAAGTTCAAATGAAAAAGTTAATAGTAATGGGGAAAGTACAGCCCAAAAGAGACATGTATATTTTTTAATATTGAATTTCACTTTGTTCTGTATGAACAGTTCTATTATGTCGGAACACAGTGAAACCTCTTGGGGCAGGTTCACCCTCATCTCTGCTCCTTTACCCTGAACTTAGCTTTTCAGTGTTTGGGGGCTAGAAAGTGAAACTGGATTCAGGGGTCACATAAAAACTATCCATGAGAGGCATTTGGCACCCCTCTGTCTGAGGTTCCCTACCCCTGATACAGGCTGCATTCCCATCTGTGGCGCCAGAGGGAGGGCTCTTTTCCTGTCAGCCGGCTCCTCCACGCTGCAGCGTCTTCCCTCACCCCTCCCTCTGCCACCACCGCCGCCGCAGATGGGAATGCAGCCACAGACTAGAGTCATCTGCCTTACTTCGCCGCCAGCTGCCCCTACTTAGGATGCTTCTAAACAAGATGTCACCATGCATGGCCACCCTGGAAACACTCATCCAAATGCCCATCTGAAGGTGGAGTGGCGGGGATCTGCACTCCTGTGAGCCACAGAGCACTCACTCATGACCACTCACAGGGCACTGCTGAAAAATCCAGAGTGCCTCATATGATGCAAGCCAAAAAGTGTGTGGCAACAGGTGCCTATGAATCGCCAGCCCATATGAACTAGGGCTCCCATCCACACCAGCAGACTGGTCTGCAGCCCAGCCGCCTCCAAAGTTCCACCCACAACCCTGCCTGGAGCTCTTAAAAGGACATGTGTGTTTAATACAACACCGCGTTTGCACAAAGCACAACAAATGCCCCTCGCAACACGAGAGAATTTTATTTACTCAATTTTTATTTACTCAATTTATACCCCGCCCCTCCTGAAAAACAGCTCGGGGCGGCGAGAAGAGTCAATGCCATGGAGGACAGCAGCTCAAATAGCAACTTCCTGCATATCCCGCCCAGTACACGCCTCTGTTGTTGTCCAAGTGCCAGCAACTGCAGTAGTTCCCAGGATCATGAGCAGGAACAGGCTACTGGCTGCTGTGACTTCCTGTTTCCATGGTGTCCGCAGCTGCATGTCATGGCAGAGGGTAGGCAGTTGGGCGGGGCACGTTGCTTGGCAGGAGGGGAAAGGAACAGATGCCCGTATGAGTTGTTTGCAGGACAGTGGCAGGAGTGCGCGGAGGCTACCCACGTAGCTGCAGTAGCCATGACCACCCCTGGGAGCTATCCATTAGAATCCCTCTCCACCAAGTCAGTGGCCACAGACCCCTCATCTCCCCGCCGCCCCGCCACAAGCTTTGCTCATTTAAAAACATCCTTTCATATCCCTTTGGAGCTCAGCACTTCCTTCAGCTGGGCACCATTGGCCAGGAGCAGGGGAGCCGAGCATATTAAGGCCTTCAGGGCCAGCGAGCCTGCCACACCTCTCTAATCCACATCTCTGTAATCCAGATACTTCTTTATTCCAGATAGGCTCTCTGTTCCTGGCTGCTTACAAGGAACGTAAAGCACATTCGGAACAGAGGGACTAAATATTTGATAGGCACTGTAGCAATCGACAACTGAAAGAGACACGACATCCCCCCTCATGTTTAGACTCCTCTCCTATCCATGCCAACCACTTGTTCCTTGGAGGTGTCCAGTTAAGGGAGGTTAGAATGTATTTTACAGCAACCTAGGATATTTCCCACACATTATCTGCCCACCCCGAGTAAGGGGGTGGACAGCAATTCCCGAAGCAGGGAGTCCACATGTACGGCTAAACCACTAGTCTGCTGACACAGGGTGAAAACGGTTGTGTTTTCACAAAGGCAGCGAGGCCCCTTCCTGGCCCACCCCAGGGCGAACCATAGCAGCCTCCGCTCCTAGGACTGGCAAGGAGAGCTCTTCATATAAGCAGCTCTCAACCCTTAGCCTAGGCATGGGGGCTACTGCCCCCAAGGAGCCTGAGGAACTCTCCACATGGGCCAAAGCGGTGCAGCAGGGTTGAGCCCTGGGAAGAGCTGCGGTCAAACAGATGACCAGGGGGTACTCCCAAGCCCCCACCTGATCAACTGCGTTTGGGATACTCACCTGCCCGCCAGACAGCTAAGCTGTTTGGAGGGCAGCTCCTGAGGGAAGTGCCAGCTGGTCTTTGAAAGTGACAGGGAGCCAGCCCACCACCTGCTTCTAGGTCAGCTCCCTCTGGCTTTGGACAACCCCTTCCCCCTCTCCAGCGCCTCCCATCTAGGATGAGGTGGAGGGGGAAAGTGGCGCCCAGGCTTTCAAAGTGACAAGGAGCCAGCCCATCCGCAGTGGGCAGGCCAGCTCCCTGTCACGTTGAAAGGCTGACTGGCACTTCCCTCAGGAGTGCTCCCCCATCAGCTGTGGGGCAAGCCAGCTGTGTGCACAAAACAGCTGAGCAGGGGGACCTGGAGGAGCATACTCACCTGGCCCTGCTGAACAGCCTGATCCACTGACCCAGCCTTGCAGTAGGGTTGGGCAGGTCTAACTGACATGCAGGCCCATGTGGGCGGCCCTTGACATGGGATACATCTCTGAGTTTTCTCCGGGGACGCATCCCATAGCAGCCAACACCTGCCCCAGAGTAGTCACAGGCTAACACCCGGCAGGAACAGGACAAATTTAAAGGTGAGTCTCGGGCCAAAGCAGGCTACTGTCACATCTGTTTTCACCCATAGTAGCTACCTGCCTAACAGCACATCAGCAGGAGACAGGGAACTGTGACTGACAGTGATTCAGTGTGTGTACACAAGCTTGGGGCTACCCAATATCACTGCATGTGGAACCACCTAGTTAACGCTGTAAGCGACTCTCTGGCAGTCATCTGCCTTTGCTAAAACACTGGCAATAAAGAACCTTTGTGCACATCGATGAGGTCAGTGGTGCCAGTCTATGCAGCTTAGTATTAAACACGTGGGCTGCATGCCTCCCTACTTATGTGCATGAACGTATCTTGTGACATGGCTTATCCACCATACTCTCCTCATGGTGCTGCTTCAGAAACATTTGAGTCCACACAGATTGGTACCCACACTGCATAAAATATTCCTGTCTAATGTAACTCTGCTTGAAGCAGGCAGAGCTTTAATACTCTTGGCTTCTAGGCCTTTACAGGTGCGAGAGGAAGAGCAAACAAAAAAATTAAGACAGGTAGCTCAATTTACCTAGAAGCAGCTGTGGCTCCTGCCAGCACATACCCTGCCTGGAAGCTACTCACATTGGCGTAATGCATCCAGAATCCAGATTTCATTACTGACGCTGACCAAAAGCTAGATAATAACACACAAGTGCTTTGGACATGGCATGTAGAACAGCACTGTGATCAGGCACTCCTCCAGGCTAGAGCCCTGCCCGGGCCAGAAATTTGGGTCTGACCCAGCCTGAGGCCCCTTTTAGACGTGCGGCGGTATCATTCGCCTCGGCGGCGCGCATATTTTGAAACTTCCGCCTGGTCTAATTAGACGAGGCGGAAGTGGCTTAATATGCGCCTATTACGGCTGAGGCGCATTTTAAAAGTGCGCGAATTAAATACCTCTATTGAGAGGTATTTAATTCGCGCACTTTTAAAATGCGCCTCTGCCGTAATAGGCGCATATTAAGCCACTTCCGCCTCGTCTAATTAGACCAGGCGGAAGTTTCAAAATATGCCCGCCGCCGAGGCGAATGATACCGCCACACGTCTAAAAGGGGCCTGAGTCTGACTGCATTGGGCTCAATCTGAACCAGACTCAATACAAAGGAGATTTTTTGAGCCTGGACCCTGTGTCTCTAGGTGGCCCTGTCCCCCATGCTCCCCATAGCATCATCATGCTCTGTAAGGAATAGGATGGGCCTATGATAGAAAGGGTGGGGATAAAATGTCCCTGGCCCCAATTCCAATGAGGAATGGGGTCTCCGTCAGTTGGGGAGCCTGGCCTGGGCCAAACCTGAGGAATTCAGGCAGTTGGGTCCCCTCAGGCTCAGATTGCAGGCCTCTACTCCAAAACAGTCCCCATCCACTGGACTCCTAAAGGAGATGGGTTCACAAATTAGAGTTCCTTTGGCAGAAGTCCCGGCCCTTTTCTACTGATAATTATATTATTCATCTACTACTTTTGACACGATAAATAAGGGGGAAATAGTTGAGAACCACTGATCTAAACATCTAAATCAGTGATTCTCAACTATTTTACTCCTGGAACTGCCCTGGAATCTCTCAACCAGCTAGCCATTAATAGGCAATACAAAAAGGCCTGGAAGTTTGTGACACCTGAGAAAAGTTCACAACTACTGGGGGTCATAATCCTTAGGATGAAAATTCCTGACAGGCTGTTCAAGTCTGGCAATTGTAAATGCAACCAAAGCTACAAACCAAAGGTCTCTCTCTTTGTAGTAGGCTATTCCATTTATGCAGTCTTCCTCTCCCACACGTTGGGGCTAGAGTAAGAGCTGTTATCTTCCTCATTACGCTGTTATTGTAAGACACATCACTAGGCCATTTCTCCTTTTATGAAGCATGAGTTCATGTTACTTGTTTTGGAGATCCGTTTGCTTAGCTTAACCCGATTAATGACACACAATGCTATTAAAAGATACCGCTTGCTGAAAGGGGCATCTGTAATCTTTAGAGACCCATGTGTTGTTTACATTTACATGTGAAATGGGGATTAGTTGCACATAAAAAAATAAGGCTCTTTAAGGAGAAGAACAAAGTCAGGAGGGATTAGAAGAAAGTTTGACCTAGTCAAACACTCAAGTGATTTCTCCAGACTAATCACACCAAGAGGAAGGATATACTTTCACTGCCTTTGCACACAAGACTGTGGTGACCCAAAGATCACAAACCAGAGATGGGAAAGAAATGATGATGATCATCCATTTCACTATCTGTCTACCTGCTCAAGAATATCTTCTAGTACCCTTCTCAGCAGGGCTCCCATCAGTTTCCATTGGGAAACTCTCTTTGAGCTCTTCCTGTTCGCACATCTTTTTGCTCTTCCTGTTTGCACATCTTTTTATTATTATTATTTTTTATTATTTTGCTGTTCAAGGAACAGAAGTTGCAGCAGTTCAGCCCTTCTCAATATCAAACCCCAACAGAAGCATCTGTTCAATCATGGTCTCTTTCGTCAGCTGGAAGCGACCTCCTGTCCATGCCCTTGACATGCCAAGTGTGGATGACAATGGCAGACGTTCTCGGTGGTTGCTTCCCACCAGCTCTTCCCCATGAGTTTTGCCAAAAACAGAGCCTGAGCATGTTCCAGAAATAGCATTTCAGACCAAGGTCTGACTATTTTCAGACCAAGAAGCCTTTTCGCTTGTCCTACAGGAAGCCCCCTCAATACCTCAAGAGAGAAACCAATTGTACTCAAAAGGTTAAGTATAAGCTTACACTTAAGGACTTCTTGTTCCTCTCAGCAGGCATACGCAAGACTCTCTTTAGGCATATTCATTATTCTCAGACCAAAGTTACAAATGGAGACTTGAGCCTTGGCTATCACAGGTAGGATACCTGTTTCAGCCCTCAGCCCGGAGGCAGCAAACAACAGCCCCAGATATCGTGAACTGGGGACCTGCTCTATCTTAAGTCCATCCAATTCCCAGGTACACACCCGTTTGGCAAAGACCACAATTTTAGTTTTGTCATAGTTAATTTTTAACATTTCTTCTTGACAGTATGCACTTAGCACTCCCAGGGCCCGTTGCATCCCTTTTTCAGCCACAGACGGACAGCTGCTATAAGATTATATATTTCATTTTGGTCCACTGAGTGCCAAGAAGGGCAATCTGACAGAGAGAGTTCAATATGTGGGGAAAATTTCCCTTTCACAAAAACACCCCAATAATAGTCCTGCCAAATCTGTGCAGGGATCCCTGAATCTGCTGTAGGTCGGTTTACACCCAACCGGAATTTAACTAGGTGCCAGAAATTTAACTAGGTGCCAGCAGTACTATCTTTCTGTTCAACCGCAGTTCCCAATCTTTCCCATTGCTTTACCTGGTAATCCTTTTTCTTACCCTTGATAATTCTCCTATACCTAGCTCTAACCTCCCTCAATTTACTCAGATTTTGCCTATCAGGATTTAATTTCAGGGCTCGTGCTACCAAGTTAAGCACAGACTTGAAAAATCGACATTCTTTGTCAAACCATACAGCTCTCCAGGGGACACCCCACCCCCCTTTATGCTGGGCAGAGCCCAGATTTTCTCGTAAGTCACCAGTTAACTCATTAAAGAGGGCTGGAATCTTCTCTGAGTCTATCGGGGCATTGACTATTTGGGCCTTAATTTCAAGACATGACACAGAATTTAATCTAGCTTCCACTTTTCCTGCCATATTCGTATTCCATTTAATAGTTTTCCTTCCTTGGGTGTTTGCCCGGGTATTCAAACTCCCAGCCATCCTAAATGGAAGAGCTGGCCCCATGATCTTAATTTTAACTGAAATTGGTTGGTGGTCACTAGCCCCAGCTGATAATGCTGTAAAACCCAAGAATTTATCCGAATGCACATCAGGGATGCAGATATAGTCGATAACACTAGCCCCTGACTCTCCCAGAAAAGTAAAGGCACCATATCGATTCGTTTCTTCCCTTCTATTTAAGGTATGCCAGTTGGTTTTATAAAGATATTTAAGGAGCTGAAGGCCCTTGGAATTGCACACAGGGTCCCTAGCACAGGACTTGGTTTCCAGACCCCTGACCTCTGAACCCATTAGAATTTGTCAATGTCCAGCCCAAGGCTCACTTTTGCGGTGCCAGCAGGGACTAGATCTCTGGGCCAAATTCAAGAACTGGGAAGGGGCCAAATAAAAAACAGTCCTGGGCTGGATTTGGCCACAGGTTCCCCACCCCAAGTTGAAAAATACGTTTTAAATGGAAATTACAATTTTAAAAACTTTCACAATATGAATGAGTTACGAAACCCTCGGTCAGGAAAGACTCCTGTATGTACACGTTTGAAATACAAGTTGGAAATGTACACATACCATTTTTCCTTTTTATCTTAGAGTGGTACATCGCACAGGTCAATTTAGTACAGTTTGAAAATGTCCATTGTAAACCTGTTCCACTGATTGCATTTGCAAACAAGGCTTAGGGATTAAGACTTCCCCTTTCTTGCTATTTCTTGTCTTTAAACAGCATGTTTTAGCTCTTCTGACTGTGGCAAAAATCTCAGAAGTATGAACCCATTTCCTTTAGGGGTGGGTGTTAGGGGAGAGAATGATGCCTGTCAAAATCTACTGGCAGCTTGAAAGGATAGCTAAGAAGTGTGAGTTGCCTCATTCATCACCGCGTAGGCTCAGACCGTACAGCCATGGAAGAGATTTTCCACAATCCCATGAAACGGGTTGTCAACGTATGGTTGCGACTCTCAGCAATCTCAAGCAGGTGTCAGGGTGCCTTGACCACAAGTGCTAAAAGGGAGGAGGTTCTCAGTAAGGGTTTCTGGGGCAGATCCATAGCACAGTCATCCAAGCAGATCTCCCCGACATCAATACTGTTTACTCTGTCATGGGTGCTTGGAACACATGCCAGCTAAGGAATGGGTCTAGCAAGAGCTCTGAAGCAGTCAATACTTTGTTGCATTGTTACCCCAAGATTGTCCCAGGAATTGGCTTCCACCATGGGGTCAGGGATCCCCGCAGGAAAGCTTAAGTTTCCTCACCAAAAAGTCACAATAGACCATTATTAGGACTAAAATACTACCATTTATTGCTCTGCCACATTGGCTTACACGCTACTATAAAAGCACTATGGAAGCACGCAAAAAAGGTTATTGGTTAAATATATATATATATTCTTGGAGAATATATCTCACCACACAGATATCGCAGGTCCAAAAAAAGTTGTCCAGGGTCTGTGGGGTCCTGCTGGGGAAGATAAGCTGTTAACTTGCTGCTATGCTGGAGACTTGGTAAGAAGTAAAAATAAAAGATAGAAAAGAAAGAAAACATAAAACAAAATTCTCCAGAGGTTGAGGAATGGCCCCTCAACAGGCAAGGAGCATGGAAGCTCCAAAAAGGAAGGGAAAAAGACAGAGAAGCACTTGGGGGAACTCTGTCCACAAGGCTGAGTAAAAAAATTTGAAAGGAAACAGTCCCATCTGGGACCAATACAGTGCTTCCCTAAAAGAAAAGTAAAATCTGCACCTGGGGACGAAACCTTAAAGAAAAGTAAGAATTAGCCTTGAAAAATGGGAAAAGAAATTTTTTTAAATAATAACTTTAGGGCAAAAGAGAAATGGCTTGAAGGGAGTGAAAATTGAGAAAAATAGAGTTTAAAATGAAAATAAAATGAAATTCAAATGGTTTGAAAAGAGTGGGGGGGAAAATGATGTTAAATTGAAAATAAAAATGGCTTGAAAAGGGGAGGAAATAAAAAAAATGAAGTTAAAATGAAAATAAAATGTAAAAATAAAAGATGTAAAAGATACAAAATCAAACACTGAAGTGCTGCTGAGCCACAAGGTCACCAAACATTTTCTGTTTTGTTCTGACTTCTTACATGCCAGAGGAAGGGCCCAGTGTGGTCCAAAGCTTGTGTCTTCTTACCAGTAGTAGTTGGTGCAATAAAAGATAGCATCTGACTTACTTTGTCTCCATCTCTTACATTTGGGACTAACACAACCATCACACACACGCGCTCTCTCTCTCTCTCTCTCTCGGCAAATTTATCTAGTGCCACACAAATGTGAAATAGCTTCCTCATAACCAAAATGGTTTTGAATCACAGCTGTATTAATTATTATTATTATTATAAGCATTTGTATAGCACAAGCTGTGTACCTGGTGCTTTACAGAACAATAAGATAGATGTGGTCCCTGCCTACAGCTTACAATCTAATAGACACGGAGGGGGAAGACAAGGAGAGGGGACATAGGGAGAGACAAGGGATACACTACATTCAAGCAGATGCGAAGTCTCAGGTGCACGTGCTTGACTTGGTTAGGCAGGAGTCCGCAGGGAGGGCAGACAGCAAATACTGAAAGGGAAGTTCTAACTGACATTGGGAAAGGCAGCAAGGAAGATTTGAGGAGATATTTGAAGGTGCGGAGGGAGGGGGCAAGGCGGATGTGGACAGGGAGGAAGTTCCAGTAATGGGGGCAGCAAGGGAGAAGGGACGAAGGCGGGTAGGGGAGCAGGGGAGACGAGGGAGGGGGCAGAGGAGGAGCCAAGAGTGCGTGCAAGAGTGTGTAAGGAGACTAGGACTGAGAGGTAAGGGGGGAGCCAGGTTGTGAAGGTATTTGTAAGTAAATACCAGGAGTTTGATGCGTTGGGGAAGGGCAGGGGCGGATTGGCCATTGAACCCACCGGGAGGATTCCCGGTGGGTCGGGCCAGCTGCGAGGGCCACTCCCGCCCCGTGACTTTTTTTTACTTTTTTTAAATGGTTGTCGGTTGCCCGTGGGGGATGGGGGCGGGGCTCAGGCCGGACCGTTCCAGGTCACCACAGCCTGGAACGGGCCGGCCCAAGTCCCCTCCCTACCCCTACCCCAAACACAGTCTGGCCCCAGCGCTCCCTCCCGAAAGTATAAAAGCAACTTCCGGGAGGGAAAGACTCGTGGCCACAGTGTGCGAGCGAGGAGAGGAGCAGGAGGCTCAGAGCGCTCTAGGCAGCCGCTACAACTTGCAGCGGCAGAAGAAGGCAGCAGGTGGGTTCTGGGGCTGCCTGGCTGAGGGCGTGGGGGGGGGCGGCCTGGGGGCCAGCTGGCCTTGCTTGGGGGGGGCGGTCTGGGACCTGAGGCCCGGGCCTTTGCTTGGGGGGGCCGGCCTGGGCCTGGCTGCCTGATCTGGCTAGGCTAGGCTGCCTGGCCTGGCTGGGCCTGGCTTGCGCGGGGGGGGGGGGCTGGCTGGGTTTGGGCGCCTGAGTGGTATGAAGTCTGGTATCAATTCTCCCCTTAGTCTTCTCTTTGTTAAGCTAAGCACAGGGCCTGTGGAATACTAGTGCAGCTGGTGGAGGAATGAAGAAGCCTTACTGTAGGATGCATAGCAAGGAACAGAGTGATTTTTGGTTGGGGGCCACTGAGCACTGAAACGGAGTGCTTTGGTGAGCCAGAGCACTGAAATGAGGGCCAGTACCCTCACCAGTGGCAGTCTCCCCCTGCCATCCCCCCATAACCTCCCACTCGCCCCTGCCAGGCTGCTGAGGATCTGAGTATGGGGACTCAGCTTTGATAGGCCCGAAATCTGGTGCACTCTTCCCACCCCAAGCCACGCCCCCTTGGCTCATTTCCAGCACCCCGGCGGCTTTGCCGCCAGCACAGGGCCGCTAAGACTAGATTTTCCCGGGCCACTTTGATTTCCCAATCCGCCCCTGGGGAAGGGGGAGCCAGTGAAGCGAGGAGAGGAGAGGCTGCACATGGTCAAAGCGACGGGCTGAGTGGATGACCCCTAGCAGCGGAGTTTGGGATGGAGATAAGGGGGGACAGGTGAAAGCGGGGGAAGCCAGTAAGGAGGAGGTTGCAGTAGTCAAGGCGAGAGATGACCATGGAGTGAACAAGGGTTTTGGCGGAGGAGACAGAGAGAAAGGGGCAAATCAGAGCAATGTTGTGGAGGGCAAAGCGACAGGACTTGACAACAGAGTCGATGTAGGGTTTAAAGGAAAGGTGAGTGTCGAAGACAAAGCCCAAGCTATGGGCTTGGGGAACGGGGCGGATGGTGACCCCATCAATAAGGATGGACAGGGAAGAGGGAGAGGAAGGGAAGGGAGAAAAGATAAGGAGTTCAGTATTAGCCATGTTGAGGTTGAGCTGACGTCAGAGAGACAGTTGATGAAGCAAGTTTGGACAGAAGGGGAGAGAGAGGGGGTGGAGAGAGAGTTGAGTGTCATCAGCGTAAAGGTGATATTGGAAGCCGTGGGAGGCAATGAGTTTGCCAAAGGACAGTATGTAGATAAAGAGGAGAGGGCCCAGGACAGAGCCTTGGGGAACCCCAATTGAGAGGGGGAGGGAGGAAGAGTTGAGAATTGGGAAGAGACACATTAAAGGAGAGGTCAGAGATGTAGGAAGAGAACCAGTCAAGGACAGAGTCGCAGAAGCCTAGGGAGCAGAGAGAGTCCAGTAGGAGTGAGTGGTCGACAGTGTCAAAGGCAGCAGAGAGGTCAAGGAGGACAAGAATGGAGTAAAGGCACTTAGATTTAGTGACAAGTAGATCATTGGTGATCTTGGCAAGCGCAGTTTCAGTGGAGTGAATGGGGCGGAAGCCAGATTGGAGAGGGTCCAAGGAGGAGTTGGCAGAGAGGAGGTCCAGGCAGCAGGAATAGACAACATGTTCCAGTAGCTTAGAGGCAAAGGGTAGGAGAGAGACCGGTCGGTTACTAGAGGGGTCAGAGGGGTCGAGGGTGGGCTTTTTGAGGATGGGAGAGACAGTGGCATGTTTGAAGGTGGAGGTGAAGGAGCCACTGGGAGAGGGAGAGATTAAGGACATGTAAAGGGGGGGGGGCGCGACAGTGGAAGCAATGGAGGTGAGAGGGGATTGGGTCGAGAGGGCAGGTGGAGAAGACTGTACTGTACAGTCTTCTCCCGGTACCGTGGCGGTGGATCTCAGGAGGGAAGAGAGAAATGTTCAATACATACCACTTCCTCCAAGAGAAAAATCTTCTAGACATGAGCAATTAATTCTCTGTAATAAAGAGCGCTATGACTTGTTATCGATCATCCCAGCCCACTCCTCCTCCCTCCCCCCCCCGCCCCCGATTTTCCATCTCAGATGAGTTTCTAATATACTTGGGTATATGGCACCTGTATGTTTGATCCTACTTATCTTCTGGAAAGTTGTCATTCGCTATTCTCATGTATCTATGGCGCTTGGATACTCAATAAAATACCCATAGCTCTGTAGGTGTGTGCATCTATGTACTCAATATACGCATGGGTACCTTTCTGTTTAAAGTCAAAGAATAGAGCCTAAATCCTCAATTGGTGAAAGGTGGCATAAATTCCAACCACCAAACTGGTGCTACACCATTTGAGAAAGGGCTACCTTACCAACTCCCTCCAGGGTTGACCTGGCATTTCTGGGCTTTAACCCATCATCTCAAGGCTCTGGATGAAGCGCGAGCCAGAGCAAAGCACTCAGCAGTATGCTGCAGTGAGGGAGCCTACCCCCACAGCAGTGGAAGACTGGTAGAGCTTCAAATACAGCCCTCAAAGGCTGGCAAGTACCATTCCAGGGCCCAGGGAGATGAAGGTGGGGGAAGTCGGACCTGCTGCCCCAGGAGTGACTACGGATGCGAGACAGATAGATCTCCCATAGACTTCAAAAGGAAAGTTTCCCATAGACTTCAATGGGATCCGAATCCATAATTAATCTGAAAATTACAGATCCGAATCCAGAATGAATCCAAATTCATAATTCAATCTGGTTGCCCATCCCTAATAAACACATAATAGCAGCACTTCCAAGACTTGGTTTTTGTGTCAGGATCTATATAGATGCATTGAGTATAAAATATTGTATTGAAATTATATAGCTCTACGGCAAACTAGGCAGAATATAATCTATTATTGTAAAAAAATTAACTCCCCACTATTGTGCTCAGATAAGCCTTCACCAAATCTTGCACTAATTTCTTATGATTCCCATTTAAATTCTGCAGACATTCCTAACTGCTCTGCAGGACACTCACCCTGCCTGGCCGGAACCTATACAGCACACTGACAAATTTTATGCACATTTTACACAAATGGAAAAGCCAGTTCTTTAGACTCAAGTTACCTCTGACACCACACTTAAAAGCAGCCTGACAATAGCAAGGAGAGTTGTGCACGGGTCAAGTGTTTTTATTTTTGGTGTTCCTATTTAATTATATTTGTATCTTTGCCTGTGTTCACTGCATTTTTCCCATGATTGCTAATGTGGAACATGTAGTGAACAGTTGAACACAGGTCCCTGCATATGGGTTATTTTGGCATGGAAGCATGGTGAGGCCAGTTTGACAGGCCTATAACAAAAGGGGGAAACAGTCAGAACTGTTGCTAAGTCTGCTACCAGTGTAAAAAGGGATGCATTGGTCTGGGGGAGAGTGGAGAATATGGCTAGCTTGGCAGGGAGGTTGCTAGATTGAGGAAGGTGGAATGAGTTATTCATTTATTTATTTTCAATATTTTTAACCCGCCCCCTCCTGCTGAATGGCAGCTCGGGGCGACGCACAACAAATAAAAATACACATAAAAACAATATAAGACTATATAAATAGTTAAAATGCAACATTAAAAAAGAGGCCAAACTAAACCCTCCAACACCCATAGCAAAACGAAAAGAAAACAAAAACATCTGCCCCCCCCTCCACCCACACACACTACCTGTCTCCTTCACCAAACGCCTGGTGGAACAGCCGGGTCTTACAGTGTTCACGAAAGAAGGGGAGTTCTGGAGAGAGGTGGATCTCCAGTGGGAGGGAGTTCCACAGCTGAGGTGCAGCCACCGAGAACACCCTCTCAGAGGTCACCACCCGGCAAACCTGGGGAACCTTCAAAAGAGCGCCCCTGGACAACCGCAGGGGTCGGTCCAGGACATGGAGATTGAGGCGGTCTTGACTATAAGCAGGGCCCAGACCATCCACGGCCTTAAAAGGTAATCACCAACACCTTGAATCAGGCCTGGCAGACTATAGGCAGCCAGTGCAGGGAGCGGAGCACCAGTGTTATATGCTCCAGATCCGTGCAGGAGGAGAGCCGCCACATTCTGTACCAGTTGCAGTCTCCGGGACATCACCAAGGATAGCCCCATGTAGAGTGCGTTACAGTAGTCAAATCTCGAGGTGATAAATTCATGGATGACAGTGGCCAGCTTGGAGCCTGAAATATATAGTCAAAGACGACAGACCAGATGTAGCTTACAGCTGCCACCGGGGCATCCAGATGTACGCCTCGAGGAGCACTCACAAGCTCCAAACCCGAGGGACCAAGGAGAGACGCACACCATCAATGATGGGGGCCTCCACTCCGTCACCCCTCCTCACCAGCATCACCTCCATCCTATTGGGATTCAACTTCAGACAGTTTAACCTCATCCAATCCCCCACCACAGCCAGACAACAGGTAAACACCAAGACGGCTGGGCCTGAGTCAGATAAAAATGAGAGGTAAAGCTGGGTATTTATTATCAGCATACCGATGACACCCAACCTCAAACCCGCTCATGATCTCGCCCAGAGGCTGCATGTACACATTGAACAGGAGAGGGGACAGAATAGATCCCTGCGGCACTCCACACATGAGGTCCCGAGGGGATGATGTAGACTCCCCCAGCACCACACACTGAGTTCTACTGGCTAGGAAAGAGCAGAACCATTCAAGAACTATCCCACCCATCCCAGCATGGTCCTGCAGGCGAGTCACCAACATATCATGCTACATCGTGTCAAAAGCTGCTGACAGATCTAATAAAATCAGAAGAGTGGACAAGCCTCTGTGCAACTCCTGGCACAGATCGTCGACCAAAACCACAAGTGCAGTCTCAGTGCCATGACCCGGACAAAAGCCTGACTGCAAAGGGTCAAGGAAACTGATGCAGTTCAGATGACCCTGGAGATGCATGGCCACTGCCCATTCAATAACCTTTCCTAAAAAGGGGGCTGGCTCAGGGAGGGGTAACTGGCTTTGGAAGGGGGAATGAGGCATAGGGTGTCTTTAGACAAAGGGTCAATGAGTGTCTGAGTGTGTGTTTAGACCTTGATATGAACACTGGTTTGGCCTTGTGTTCACCATGTAGTGCTGGTTAGACAAATAGCCCATCTTGGGGCAAATCGGTGTTTTCTTTGCCACCTGATCTCAGCACGTAAGTGCTGCCACCTCGTTCTCCATGTTGTATCTGCTAACACACCACACAATATCATTAGACACAACGTTGGCCATGTGTTCAGCCAAAACATGCAAATTGTCCTTGTTATGCAATGGTGTTCACATTCTGTGTTTAACTGGTAGCCAAATTGGTGTTGGGATTGTTATGGTGCTTACACACAATGGCCGAACACATGCTTAGAGGGCTTTATTTATTTTTCATTTATAAAAGATTTCTATTCTGCCCCTCCTGCCCACAGGGCAGCTCGCGGCGGCGAACAACAAGATAAAAACAATAATACAATAAAAACAATTTTAAAAGTTAGAAAATCCCATATGCAGGGAGAAGAAACCACCACCACCACCCCCAACCCACCCACTCTACACATACACACCCCTCGCCAAAAGCATGGTGGAACAGCCAGGTCTTACATAAACGTCGAAAAGACAAAAGAGTGGGGGTCAACCGAGCCTCCTCCAGGAGCAAATTCCACAGCACAGGGGCAGCCACCGAAAAAGATCTAACATTGGTGGCCACCCATCTCGCCCAAGGAACCTCCAAAAAGCCCCCACGGACGATCTCAGGGGTCACACGGGCACATGGGGAGTGAGGCAGTCCCGCAGATAAGCAGGGCCCAGATCATGAAGGGCTTTAAAGGTCAAAACCAGCACCTTGAACCTAGCCCGGTGCTTTATAGGCAGCCAGTGCAGAGCCTGGAGCACAGGTGTTATGTGCTCCCTGCAGCCCGCCCCCATACGGAGATGGGCCATGGCATTCTGCACCAACTGCAGCCTCCGGACCAACTTCTCAGGCAGCCCCACGTAATCCAGCCTCGAGGTGATGAAGGCATGGATGACATTGGCACGGTCAGAGTCTGAGAGATACGGCCGAAGCCACCGGACAAGATGTAACTGCCAAAATGCACTCCCCGTCCAAGCCCCCGCAGCTGACAGGCACTGGGAAAATAAGGAGACTGCATGGCCTGGGTCAACAGAAAAAGAGAGGTAGAGTATGCTGATGACACTGCATGCCCTGAAACCCCCTCACGATCTCCCCTAACAGCTGCATATAGATGTTAAACAAGAGGGGGGACAGAATGGCACCCTGCGGGACNGGGGGGGAGGAGTGTTAAAACTTTCCCCCGCGCCTGCTTGTGCTGCAGCCCTGGTCTCCTTCGGGCGCGCACTGTTGATTTTTTCTTTCTTTAAGGTTTTGTTTTCTTTAACCTTCTTTCCTTCTTCTATTTGCAGATTTTTTGAATCGGCGAAGCCGAGAACACGTCCTATCGGCCGAAGGCAGAAGATAAGACTGAGTGACTGAGGGCAGCTCCACGCATGCGTAGGAGGGTTTTTCTTCTTCTGCCTCCTATTGGCCAGACGCAGAGCTACCCGTGCAGAGCACTGACAGGGGGCAGAAGGAGAAACCGGTGCGGTCCAGATGTTCCTGGAGCTGCCGTGCCACGGTCCACTCAATAACCTTCCCTAAAAAGGGGAGGTTAGAGACAGGCCGATAACTGGCAGGAGCATCAGCGTCAAGAGATGGTTTTGACACCTGATCTTTGTTATGTCTGACTTGGGAGGGGAGTTTCTGGCTCCAAGGGGAGCCGCTAGTTTGTGGAAACTGGGAACAGGATATGGAGCTGGCTCAGGCCGCTTTTAGACGAGACAAATTTGCGCATGATTGGTGGAAAATGTGTGTGTTTTAATGCTCGTTTAAACACCTAAACCATTTTAAAATGCGCATGTGCCATGATCATGTAAAAGCCAAAACCATTTTGAATGTGGTTTTTAAATAATGCACATTTTTTTAAAACGGTTTTGGCATCCCCCAATCATCAAAGGGGCTCAAAACCAGTTTTTAAAAATGTGCATTATTTAAAACCACATTCAAAACGGTTTTGGCTTTTACATGATCATGGCAAACGCGCATTTAAAATGGTTTAGGTGTTTGAACGAGCATTAAAACATGTGCATTTTTCACCAATCATGCACAAATTTGTCTCGTCTAAAAGCGGCCAGGGGTCATTGGCTTGTTGCAGGTGTCTCTGGCTTGAGGAGGGGGGGGGGAAATCAGGCTGTTAAGGACTCACTATTTCTCCCTGGCTAGGCTTAAAGGGTGCTTTTATATGAGCAGGTCGCAGTCAAGCAACCCGCTCCAGCGATTTTTCTAAATCCCGTAAGGTGGGATTATACGTGACAATGGACGTGATCATGTGCATTCAAGGTGGTCGCGGACTCGCACATTGTTTGTCGACCACGAACTAAATACCTCGCACGAACTAAATACCTCACACACTCTGCGACCCACTTGTATAAAAGCAGCCAAAGGCTGCAGCTGAGACAGCCCCTGCAAGTAGAGAGGTCTCACTAAAGGTTCCCTAAGCAGGCAGCTAAATTGAGGGTCAAAGAGCATCCCAGCTCCAAGCTGGGTACGTGCTGCAGTTTTGAGGGTCCAGTTTGAGACCTCGGATATTAAGTTTTTCAGGTTAGGTTAGGTTCACTCAAAACCTGAATACACAGACTTAGTATTCATGTACTGAATATGGAAGTTGAAGAGGGTGCTTTCTGGTTTATTAGTGTTTTATTGAAACACGAATGCACAGCCCTAGTGATCCTGCTGCAGGAACTAAGGCTTCAGGTTCTAAGGTCTGTTGCATGCTTGCTGGAATCAGTAAGAAATCAGTAAGAAAAACATTCAGTTCTGAATCAGGAAGAAAAACAAAAGAGCCTTTAGGCCCCTGATCCAACAGTGCATCCTTGTGCAGCAAACACTGTGGCCAACTAAGTCTTATGATGCTTGATGCTTTTCCTAAAACCCCAGTTCCTAGAAATATGCATTCCAGTCTCTTTTTTAAGCGGCAGCACTCTAGTTCTCAAAGCACTTGTGCTGACAGAGCCCAGAGTTTCTAGCCCTTATGGGAGAGGAGGACATCATGAAAATATTAACCAAGAGCACTCAGAAGGCTCTGAAAGAAGGCAGCAAAGCCAAGCTGCAATGAAGACCACAGTAATGGGGGAAGGAACAGGAGAAGCCCTATCCCTGTGAAGCCTCCATCAGCTGGGCAGTGCCATGTCTCAGCTCTCCCTGAGGCAATCCAACAGCTCCCACCCTCCCACACAGGTGAGAGAGGACACATGTTTGAGTAGGCCAGGGACATGGATTAAGAAAAGACAGTGGCTAAGATGAAGTCTACACTTCTTCTACAAATACCACATTGGAGACCACTGAATATAAAATACTTCTAGGTGCCCCTCTTTGGACGCAAACAAAACTTCATCCCTCCCTCACTCCTCACTGCTTCTCCTGCTTGAGGAACCTTAACCTCACCCGTAGCAAATCACATATGGGTTTAGATCTCAACAGAGATAGACCAGGGAAGTATGTGACCCCCCATCTGTTCAGTTTCTGCAAAGCTTATGATAGAAAATATCAGACTTTAAAAACAGCCTTTTATCGTATAAATGCAGACTCACAGCTATGCAGGCTGGGACCCCAACAAGCATTTGTGCCAGGAGATCCCTATTGGCCCTAATGGCACAAGTACATTTAGGATTGCAACCCTACCCAAATAGTTATCCATTGTGCATGCAAAATTCCTCTCATTGATATATACCCAAGGCTGTCCTTGCAGCACATGGAATGCAGACCATGATAACCAACAGTTCAAGGCAGCAATTACCATGTCTTATCAGTCTGCATTATTATGGAGCCAGCACAAGGTTAATATAGTCTAGCTGATAGGTGCATCTAACTTTCTTCCTGTTTTTTTGTGTTGTTTTTTTTACACAAACAGCTGATTCTCAAATGCTGTTAACTCTGCATTCCATGGTTAAAGTATGGTGTGCATATCTATGTCATTTTTCAGGCAAATTACACAAAAAGGGATTACAATTCACAGCACCTATGTATAATAGTCAGGAATTAGGCACTGGGTGGGAAGTATTCTAGCAAGAACAAGAGCCACATTTTAATGTGTCCACTCAGCCCAAAGGTTGGTCAGTCTCTCTCTTTTATCCCCAGTTTGAGACGCAAAAGGATATTAACTCAGTTCACTGGAAAAAAATCAGACTCTCTCAAATAGGGCACCTGAAAATGGAGGCATTCCAAATCAGTGGGAATTTTGAAAATATTTGGCCAACGTGATTTGCCGACACCAAGAGAAAATTTCTTAGGGTTACTATTACAGTTCACCAAACAGCATTATTCCCATTCTGTTTAACTGAATGCACACCCAGTTAGATCACAGAGAAATGCTGTGATTCTTTGTGGTGCAATTATTTTTAGAAACTTCACACACAGTATCAACTGAGTCTGTTCTCTCTGCCTTATGCCTATGTCTAAATCTCTTCACCTGCATCATTCTTAGGCTGTTGTTCACACAAAATGTGCCTTGATTTAAGATCAGCTGATCTGATCTTAAGTTACCTTTAAGCCTCAAACCCCATTTTGAGGCTTAAAGGTAATTCTGTGACACGAGACAGCAACAAAGACATCAGTTGGAATTATAGCCCCATCCACAGAAGATGCAGGCCCACTTGGGCCCCAGACCTGCAGTTTGGGAACCTCTTCCTTAGGGTAGTGTTAGTTTACCACACACCATAGATTTCTTTAAAGCAGAACCAGAACTTTATCTTTGGCAGTAAATTACAACAAACTATGGGTGTTAACAAACAAGATGTTAACGCACATTCGTCCAAACTAGTCAGTGTCCACCTGCCTGTTTATTAGGTGTTTGCCCCCACCACCCACCTGACATGCAGTTAGGCCTGAAACGATATGCGGCAGTATCCACCAATTCTGTCAGAAACCTCCCATCCATTGCCGTTTTCCCGACACGGCATCCCCATGCTTGTTCCAATGCTTGCTTCCACTTTCCACTATTGCCTGTCATTATTTCTCAGCAGCGGAGAAATTGTCGGAAACTGTTGCAAGTCCCATAAAGTGTCGGAAATGCCACAACGTGTCAGAATGTGTTGCTAAAGTGTGAGAAAAACTGTCAAAAATTGTCACAATTATCTTAAGTGCCACAGAATACCTGGAACTGTTGCAAAATCTCAGATAGTGCATTAAATTAATGGCAAATGCCATCGAAGTGGTGGCAAGACTGTCGAAAGGTCGACAGTAAACGATACAGCAAACAACGCTGTTGCTTCAGGCCTACGTGCAGCTCCCACTCACAGTAGAGTAACGGAGAATGCAGAGCCTGCTGTGCGGGCAAACGTGGGCTAATATGCAGCCCCATGTCCTGTCACTTAGGTTGCATGCAGCGTGTACAGGTCCACCAGCACCAGAGAGTTGCAGATGAAAATCCAAGGGCATCTGAAGAGTGACCGCTTCCTGCCCCTTTCTCCACTCTCACCGGGGCTGCCAGCGGGGGCTGCCCGCAAGTGTATGAAATACACGCAGAGGGCTGCCGGTTTATTAGGCTGGACACACACACTGAGTCAGGGCTGTATGGACCAAACCCAGACTGCAGCAGATCATCAGATCATCTGTTTTCACCCTCATGATCTTCTAAGCAGAGAGGACAGGAGTTAGCACTTAGCATGAATGTGACTCCCTTTGACATGGAGGAAACTTACACCTGTGCTAAGTGTTATCCATTGCACCGCATGCAACCTTGGAAGATCATGCTGGAATTTATCCATGCATCTGCTCTCACTGAATTCCATTCACCAGGCTCTAATGTAACCCCAAGATCAGAACATCCACACGAACAATTCTGTTCCAATAGTAAATTACCCCACTGATAAAGCTCATTTCCATGTGAACATACTTGGAATGCTGCACTACTGCCTAAATGTTATACCCTCACATGCAAACCAAGACATCACATGGTGTCCGCATCCTACACATTATTTGGTGTCATAAATCAGCTTTGATTAGATGTCAGAGTCTAATGTAATATTACTTTGGGCAACAGTTTTAGGGTTTTTTTTCCATGTTAGCAGGTGGGTCTAAGTTCTTAGGAAGTAAGTTTGCATGGATGGAGATTTATATATATATATATATATATATATATATATATATATATATATAACTCCATCCAAACTTACTTCCAATATTATATAAAAACTCCAAACAAAATAAATTATTTATATATATAAATAACTCCATACATTTATAAATTACAGAGTGGGAGCTTGGTATAGGGCCCAGTAATTTGGGCCCTATAAGTTATTTATATATAAATAAAAGGAAGTACGTTTTTATTGAGTTATTTTTTATAAATGTATAAAGTACATAAATGTGTATATTATATAAATAAAATAACTCCATACAAACTTACTTCCTAAGAACTTAGACCCACCTGCTAAACGCTTGACCAAATAGAAGAGTCTTGCATCACTTCCAGAAAATGATGGAGACAAGGTGGTTTCAATGATATTGGTGAAAGCGAGCAATCATTCAGGCCGCGCAGGGTCCTTTCTCAGGCAATGTAGCATAGCCAGTCAGAAATAGATAAACTGAGCAAGTTTAGGGAAGGTATATAAGGAGGCAGAAATCGGTGGGAATGCATAAGGCAAGGTGACTGGTGGGGTAAGAAGCTAGGAGAGATGCCAGACATTTTAAAACAGAGTTATAAAGGATGTATATTGGTGAAGGAGAAAAGGAACAGTAGGTAGTGGTAAGCACATAGATAGACTAAAGCAACCATATAGGTTGGGTTAAGGTAGGAAACAGCTTAACAGGTGAAGTGAATTCGCATATGAAAGGAACTGGGTTCACAGCAGTCACACAAGGGGGAATCTACATCTGACAGCATGTCAGTCGCACAGGGAGAGAGAGAGAAAAACACACAAAGTGTTAAGACCTCTCTGGATTCCAGAAAATGTTCATGCTCAGATAAACTCCCAAAGCTATGGAGCGCCAAGAATGCCTTTGCTATATGAGCTTGGTGTAGTGGTGGAATCAACAAAAAGGTCATTCTTGGCCAAGCTTAAGGATCACAGTAGAGCACATAGGAGGTGGTGGCCTTTGGGATTTGCAGAACCCAAGCTGCTTAGAACTTCATAGGTCAATACCAGCACTTTGAATTGTGTCCCTAAAGCTAGTGGAAGTCAGTGCCAACTCTGAAGCACTGGTGTAATTTGCTCCAAGTGATCCATCTTTGTCAGAAGGTAGACTGACACATTCTGCAGCACCAGCTGCAGCTTCCAAACAATTATCAAGGGCAGCCTCATGTAAAACTCATAACAGTTGTCTAGCCCTAAGGTTGTAAAAGCATGGCTGATAGTGGCCAGATGCAACTCCAATGGGAATGTTTGCAGCTTTCTCAACAAATGAAGTTGGTGAAAAGCACTCCTGGCAACTGCCACAACCTGATATTTATGTTTTTAAAATGTATTTTGTAGGGGTGGGACCCCGGGCCCAATACCGGCTACCGGATTTACCGGTTACCGGTTTCCCGAAAACCGGATTCCCGGTTTAAATCCGGTATACCGGTACCGGATTTATTGCATTGGTTTCAATGGGGCGCTGTGTCCCCATTGAAACCAATGAAATAAATTAAAATAAATT
>QEPC01011841.1:757609-782751 GCA_003113815.1 Sphenodon punctatus
GGGGGGGGGCCTCGCCTCGCCTCGGGGGTCGCTTACTCTTTTGTTAAACAAAAAGCCAGGCTGGGCAGGGTGGGTGGGGGGTGTCCCCCCTTCCACCCGCGCAGCCTGGACTCGGGGAGGGTTTTTTTTAAAAAAACTTTTTGGCTGGGGCTTTAAATTTTTTTTACATTGCAGCCATTTTTAAATGGCTGCAATGTAAAAAAAAAACGGTACCCAGAAATCCGGTACCGGGGCCGGATTACCGGGCCGAATCCGATAATGCCGGTACGCCCAATACCGGCATTATCGGATACCGGATTCTACCGGTTTCCCACCCCTAGTATTTTGTAAGCCACCCCAAGCTGTCTGTTGATGGGAGGGGGTGGAATATAAATGCCAATATAAATAAATAAGTTAAATTAACTATTACAAGCACAGTGAAGGCTTGAGGAGCACCCCAAGTCTGTGAACTTGAGTGAGTAACTAAAGGAGGCCAAACCCCATCAAGGATAGTTATCCTATTCCCCTATGGCACAAAGCCTTCCAACTATCTTCACTTCAGTCTTGTTTGAATTCAGCCTCAATTGGCTCACCCACATGCAGTTTCCAAATGCAGGCAGGCTCTGAGAAAGCACTGAGGCTATAGGACCTGGATCAGATGAAAAAGAGTGAGAGAGTTGGAGATCATCAGCCTACTGATGATGGCACCTCAATCCAAATGTATGCACGACCTTGCCCATCATCCTCATTGAACAACAAAGGAGACAAAATGGAACTGTAAGGCCACAGGACCCACAGAGGAGAACATGAACAGCCTCCTCAGAGGAACAAGCAAAACCAATCAACCCTTAATACCCAGGGACCTGTTTCTAGTTAATGATTGTACAGTGCCAGGTACATTGCTGATGTTATACACAAAATTAACACTACCCACCAGGCTACTCAGTGGCATCAACACCACCTCATAGACAATGGTATCAAAGGCGACCAAAATTCTGATATCAACAGGGTACAACTTTGCCTGTTGATCTCCACCAGGGCCACAAGAGTAGTCCAAGTACTATATTAAGAAAAGATTTAATAGCAGCTTCTTTCTGGACAGGGCTATTCCTTGGGGAATAAGTTTGAATTTACTATAAGCAGAATGGGTTTTTAAATGGTAAATAATCCTGGAAGATTTTGAATAAAGACAAGATCACAGATTCAGCAGTTACAATTAATGTAACACTCAAAGCTTATGTATGCCTGTATATATGATGATTTTCTCTGTAACGTTTCCAGTTCTATTAAACCCTTTATGAGATGGGGTGACCAGAACTGCACACAGTATGCAAGGAATGGGTGCAACATGAATTTATCTAGAGGCATCAAGATATTTTCTATTTTATTTATTTTCAACATTAGCATAACTAGGTTTAATAGGACCCTAGGGCAAGCCAAGTTACTAGGCCCTATACCAAGCTCCCACACAAACATGCATAGAGACACAGAGATAACCACTACCAGTGGTACTGGAGGCAGCAGGAGTGGGCCCAGAATCAGCACAAGGGGCCCAGAATTCCCTCTTCGCGGCCACCCGTTGGCGGCGAAGACCGAGTTGTCGCGCCCCAGCAGGGACGCAAATAGCACTGCCCTTAGCGGGGGGGGGGCTCTCCTTGAGCACTGCCTTGTTCCTCCCTGGTTTTCTTGCAACCCCTGCGGCAGTGTGTGCGCCGCGGGGGTGAAATTCAGCAAAGCCCGCATGGCGGGAAGATTTAGCTCCAGCGAGGGTTGCTAGGCGACCCTCGCTGGGGAGAGCACGAAGAACGCGCGGTTGATTAGTGCACCGCCGGAAAGGGGCGGTGCACAGAACAAACTCCCCCGCTCGCCTCTTCAGTCAGGAGGCAGCGGGAGGCCGAGCAGCACGTGTGGGACGGAGCAGCAGCTGGCGGGGGAATCGTTGCCGGCAGTCTGTCAGAGGCCCTTGAAGTGCTCAGTTTACCCGGTAGTGTTGGTCACTGGGGGGGGAGGTGTCAGCGAAAAGGGGGGCGCTGTGCTGACTGCTCAGGGGCCCTAAACCTCTCACGCTGGAGATGGGTGCCAGGAAGAAGAAGACTAAGGCTGGGGGGGGGGCAAAAAGCAGTGCAAAAAGCTGGGGTAGAGGAGGCCTGCGGGGGCCCCATGACTGGGATTGAGGGAGGCATGGAGGGCCCTGCGGCCCACGATAATGGGGATATGCAGCCCCCTGACGAGAGGGAGAGGGAACTGGTAGGGGCAGGCGTGGGGCATCCCCCAAATGGGGAGCCCTTCCTTGCTTGAACGAATTGAAGGGTGCGAAGCACTGCTCCACAGTATGGGGGAGGTACCAGACCCCCCACAACTCGAGCCCCTGGGAGAAGTAGGGGCATCAGGAGGAGGTGAGCCACCCCCGCCCCCACGTGGGGGGGGCAGGCGAACTAAAACCCCGGCCAGATATATTGAAGACCTGGCTTTGTGGGGGCTGTGGCTCCTCCTGGCCCCAGGGGGTGGCACATTACCCAGGCAGCTCCAAGCACCCCGGGGCATGGTTTGCAGGCGCAGGGGGTGCAAGTTCCGAGTGGCACATGGCCTGGCTTCCAGGCACAGGTGGTACAAGCTCTGGGTGCCCCTTGGCCCGGCTTTCAAGGACAGGGGGCACAACAAGAGTTGATCACGGGGGGCTGGGGTTTGCCTGTGGCACTGATGGCCTACCCGCAGGGCGTGACAGGGATGCTGGTTGCCGGTGCGGGTATGGGGCCTGGTTGCGGTTTTCCCCCTCCTCTTTCGTTTGTCTGAGACAGGGACGGACGGGGTCAGCCGGCGGAATCACGAGCACCCCAGCAGGGTGATGATGATGAGGAGCTGCGCAGCAGAGTAGCAGTGTTGGAGCAAGCCGTGTGGGAGATGGCGGAACGCCGCAGCAGGGGCAGGCCTAGGGCCGACGTAGCAGCAGATGATCCAGCGCTGGGTATGGTGCCAGGTTGTTCCCCCACGGGTAATGCAGGCCCGAGTGTTGGGGCATATCCCTCAGTGGGGTGGGGGGTGAACCCGGGGGCAGGATGGGCTCTGGGCCCTGGTTGTGGAACACCCGGGGCGGCGGGGCTCCCGCACTATCCTGGCCCTGGCACTGGGCCCATTGCCCCAGTGGTGGGGAGCGGGTCAACCTCATCAGGGGACTCGGCTACCCAATTGATCTGGTGGAATGGGGTGTGGGTGTCAGCCTTACGCCCTCTTCCTCCTTTGGTGGGGGCCGGACCCCCCCCCCTCAGGCAGCAACAGCCCCGGGCTATGCGGGGCAGGTGTTGCAGGTGTGGGGGAGCCAGGGGACCCAACCGGCCCCAGGGTATAGCCAGGGGCTCATTGCGGGACAGTATACTTTCCCTGGGGTGGGCTATGCGTCAGTGTCTGCCCCCATTGGGGCGCATCTTTTGCCAGCCACGCGTGACAAAATATGGAGAGGTGAATTTGTGGATCTGTTTGCCCTCCTTTTTCGTGACCCACTTGTAGACCCGGCAGAAGCCGACGATAAGAAGGAAAAGGAGCGCTTCAAACGCCCCAAGGCTGACAGAAATTGGACCAATTGGACTGCAGCCTTCGCAATTTATCAGGGAGTCGTAATTCAGGCTTATCCAGCCAGGGCTCCTGAGCTCCTTAAATATGCGGACATAGTCCACCGGGCCTACGAGTCTGGTCCGCCAGGGGCTTGGCTCCGTTATGACGAGGAGTTTCGTCATCGGGCAGCTTTCACCCCCGGTATGCGCTGGGATTCCCATGCACCCGACTTATGGTTGGACTGTATGGTGGATGCGGCAAGGGCCCCCAGGTCACAAAGTGGCCATTTATTGGCAAAGGGTGGGGTGGCACCCGCCAATGATCTTTTTCATGGCGAAGGAAAGAAAGTCACGACTGGCCAAGGTAACCAATGTTATGAATTTGATCGCTCGGGAAAATGTTCCCGTGCATCCTGTAGATTCAGGCATTCGTGCCCCAACTGTGCTGGCCTGCACAATGCCGCGGCCTGTCCCAGGGGCAGGTCGGCCGGTAGAGGTAAGGCCCCTGGAGGACCAACAGGAAGGGGGGGCCAGGGACATCAGGGCAGCCGGTTCAAGGTAAGGGCCCCAACCCCAATTAGAGTGGAGGTGCTGGCCGTGGCCCTTGCCCCTCACCCCGACCGAAGGGAGGTAGATTATATAGTCAATGGGTTCAGGGAGGGGTTTCGCATTCCAGCCGGGGAGGTCCACCCTCATAGGGCCGTGTCCAACTTAAAGTCAGTGGTAGGGATGGAATGGGTGGTAAACCAGAAATTAGAAAAGGAGCGAGTGGAGGGAAGAATAGCCGGCCCTTTCTCCTCCCCACCATTTCCTGACCTGGTTGTTTCTCCACTCGGGGTAGTTCCAAAGAAGGCCCCGGGCGAGTTCCGCCTTATTCATCATTTGTCATACCCACGGGGTAGGTCAGTTAATGATGCCATCCCGAAGGATCTAGCCACCGTGCGTTATACATCATTCGACACAGCCGTAGAGCTAGTAAAAGGTCATGGTCACGGTACCCTTTTGGCTAAGTGTGACGTGAAGTCCACTTTCCGTCTTTTACCGGTACATCCCGACAGTTTCCACTTGCTGGGGTTTGCATTTCAAGGGCAATTTTATTTTGATAAGGCCATGCCAATGGGATGCTCCATTTCATGTTCAGCCTTTGAGCGCTTTAGCTCGTTAATAGAGTGGCTGATTCGGCGGCGCGCCGATGGAGGAGGGGTCACCAAATACTTGGATGATTTCCTCTTCATGGGTGCTGCGGGAACCGATGAGTGCCAAAAATTAATGGATTCCTTTCAAGAAATGGCTGACATGTTGGGCATCCCTTTGGCGCCTGAGAAATCAGTGGGCCCAGCCACTTCCCTGCAGTATTTGGGCATAGAGCTGGATACAATAGAGGGGGTATCCCGGCTCCCTTTGGATAAATTGGTCGACCTGCGACGGAAAATAGCTGACTGTAGGTTGTCGCGTAAAGTCACAGTCCAGCAGCTCCAGTCCTTAGTGGGCAGTTTGAATTTCGCTTGTAGGGCCGTGGCTCCGGGCCGAGCCTTCCTAGCTCGGTTGTACACCAAATTGGCTGGTTCCCCACAGCCGCATCACCATATACGTGTCACTCAGGAGATGAGGGATGACTTAGATATTTGGTCTTCCTTCCTGGTTGATTACAATGGGGTGAGTCTGTGGCGGGATGAGCTCTTGGTGGAGGCTGAGTTACAAGTCCACTCTGACGCAGCAGGTGGAATGGGGTTTGGAGTGATATTTAGGGACAAGTGGTGCGGGGCCCCCTGGCCCTCTGATTGGCTGGAGGGGGGTTTCACCAAGGACTTGACATTCCTGGAGCTGTTCCCGATCGTCTTGGCTGTTCACCTCTGGGCGGACGAGTTTGCCAACCACCGGGTGTTGTTTTGGTGTGATAATCAGGCCGTGGTCCATATAATTAATTCCCAATCGTCCCGCTCCCTCAGGGTCATGGGCTTAGTCAGGGCCTTCGTGTTAGCCTGTTTGCGTAACAACATAGTGTTTAAAGCGCGGCATGTCCCTGGGATTAACAACGGAGTGGCTGATGCCATATCTCGCTTCCAGATGGAGCGGTTTCGCTCGCTCGCACCTGGAGCCAGACAGGACCCGGAGCCCTTACCCCCGTGGGCGTGGAACCTTGGATCGTAGAGCTATATAACACCGTCCAGGGATCCTTGGCCCCACGGACCAGGGCAGCATACCAGAGGGCATTCAACGAATTTCAGGGCTATCGAGCGGCACAGGGTTGGCAGACAGGTTTTCCCATCCCAGAACCGCAGATCCTTAGGTTCATGCTGGATAACAGGCAACGGGGCTTAGCGGCGAGTACCATTGGTGTAAAGCTTGCGGCGGTAGCATTCATGAGCAGGTTGGCAGGCTACCCCTCACCAGATCGGGGGTTTTTTGCCCGTAGAATGTTGGAAGCATGGGCCAGGGAGCAGGGCGCACCACGAGACAGCAGGCCGCCCATAACACCTCAGATCCTTGCGGGCATGTGTGAGATTTTGCCCCGTATTTGTTCATCTGCATGGGAAGTCATGCTATTTAAAGCAGCATTTACAGTAGCTTTTTTCGGTGCATTCAGAGTCAGTGAATTGGTTGCCAATTCCATCAGGGACAGGTCGGCCCGCGCGTTAGCAATAGGTGATGTGGCTATTGAAGAACGAGGACTGTTATTGCGCTTGCGTCACTCAAAAACTGACCAGAGAGGTAGGGGAGTCACAGTGCGTTTGGCACAGGCTGGGGCTGATGATTTATGCCCAGTTCGGGCTTTACGGCAGTATTTGGCCGTTCGACCTGCCATCCAAGGGTGGCTGTTCTGTCATGCAGATGCCACCCCCCTCACAAGGTATCAACTGATGTCTGTTATGCGGGCAACTTTAGATGCTTTGGGTTTCCCAACAGGGCTGTTCGGAACTCATTCATTCCGGATAGGGGCGGCCTCCTTTGCGGCAAATTCAGGACTTGGGGAGAGGGGTGTCCAATCAATAGGTCGGTGGCGCAGCCGGGCTTATAGGTCATACATCCGGGCACCCTTCTCCTTCCAGCATCAGTAACTGTTTTTGTTTCCTCAGGTTCTGGGCGTCGCCCAAGGTGTGCAATCTGGATCGTGGGCCATAGTCTCGTTCGTTGGGCAGGAAAGGCAGCCGAAAAATCGCATTGGGGGACGCAGCTGGGTCTCTCTGCTTACGCACGCATCAAGTGGATGGGACGTAGTGGTATGCGTTGGCACCAGTTGATTCCCACCCTGAGCAACGAACAAGGGGTTAGGCCTGATTTATTAGTGATCCACCTTGGGGAAAACGACCTAGGTGATGTAAAAGGGGTGCAAATGTTGAGGGTAATTAGGAATGACATTTGGTCGATTAAAGTCATGTTTCCCGGAGTAATGATCCTGTGGAATGACTGGGTCGAGAGGGTATCTTGGGGTATAGGGGTACCACCACGGAAAATTGATAAGACCAGGAGAACGGTGAATAGGGAGATAGGGAGATGGCTACAAGAAGTGGGCGGGGCAACTATTCCCCATCGGGCAATCTCGCACAAGAGGCCCGAGCTATATAGATCAGATGGAGTACACTTGTCACCTACAGGAAACGAGTGGTACCTGGCGGCCCTGAGGGAAAAATTGCGAGAAGTCTTAGTTTCGGAGTGGTTAGGTGGGGGGTTCGGGTCTGTCCAGTAGGTACGGCAGCCCCTAAGTGGCAGGGGTCCAGCACCTGAGTTAGGTAGGTTAGAAGATTAATTGGGCATCTCCTTAAGAGATGAGGGAGTGATACCAGCCGCAAATGCTGGGTATGGCTAGCGGCGGAGTCAACCCCTTGGGAGAAGTGCCGCGAGGACTGTAGGGACACGTACTGTTCCCGGCTTAATGGCACTATCCTCCTTCCTACGGCCTATACGGGCCATGGTCCCCCTCCCCATGACTGCGGTATCGGGAGGGGGAGACGTTCAGAACAGTTAAAGAGGGATTGGTACCCGATGGGATATCGGGCCAATCCCCGTGTTGTGTTCATGTGTTTAATATGGGTGCTGGACCCAATTCACCTGAGCGAATTGCCCCCCACCATTACAATTCGGCTAAATAATCTGTTATAAATAAAGAGTGCGGCCATTTTGAATTCCAACTATACTGTGTCGTGTCTCATTTGGGAAGAAGGGTGCGTCGACAAGCAGCACAGGGAGGGGAGAGAGTAGAAGCAAGGGAAGCCGCGTATGGGGCCCTGGAAATGGTTTGCCTTTTTAACTACTATTGCACACAAGATGATTGTTGAGGTCTCTTCCAGCCTTATAACTCTAGTAGGTAGACTATAATGAAACCTTAGCTGACCTGACGAGCTCCCACTGTTTTAATGGTGTGTCGCGACTTCTCTAGGACTGTAGTTTCAGGGGAGATTATTACACCAGACAAGCCTGACCATTTTACTTATTTCCCTCTTATTGAATAGGACATCCCTTACTGATGTACCAAGTTCTGAAAGGAGAAAGGGAGGCAAATGAAAATGGAGCCTTGTGAAATGGTGGATTCAGCTGTAAGAACATCAGCTTCCCCTTAGTCTCAGAGTCATCTCATACCTCAAAATGCAGCAGAATGCTTTTCACTAAGAATTAGAAACCAACTGTAAGCTGGTCCCGCCACGCTAGGTATGGGATGCTAGCCAATGTTTAAGCATGTGGGATAGATAGGGAAATCAATACAGGTTTGGCCAGATACAGAGTGTATATAAACCTCATTTGACATGATTTAAAGACCTTCTGCAATGCCCAGAGAAACTGCTGCAGATAAGCTTTGGCTCTGTGAATCAAGTCACAAAAAATGTTCCACCTTGCTCATATTCATAATTTGAAAATCCAAATTCATTAAAGTCAATAGGAGTTTTGCCAATGACTTCAATGGGAGCCAGATCAGCCGCCTTCCCAAGTTTGGTTTTAATTTGCAGAACATAAAATAATTGCCCGCTCCACGTTCCAGGGGTCTTTACAGATTTAAATGTTCAAAATGAAATATCATAATGAGACTGCTCAACCCCATTTCAGCAAAGCAATAAACTGGTATGCCCCTGGAGGCAAAGTAATAAAGTATAAACCCTTCCACAGTAAGCATAATAGATGTAAATACAGAAATAGACATGCACCAGCAATACACAGAGCTGCCATCACTGAAACCGACAACCATTTGAAAAATACAGTCTCCTGCACCAGCTTGATATGCATGCAGGAGTAAGGCAGAGGATCCCAAATTCAGGGTCAAGACCTCAAATAGGGGTGCACCATCTGCAGGGGAAATCACAATCCCGATTGACATTTGCTATATTTTGCATGTCTTTACTGCTGTCTGCAGTCACAGAATTATATCAAAATGGGGTCACGCCAGCCCACATTGTGCCACGCGCAAACAGTACACATGCAGCTTGCCTGCAGGGATCCTCAGGCTATAGAATTGTAGCCATAGACTATAAAGGAACAAGGAAGGGAATCTAGCACCACACAGTCAAGGAATCAAGACTACGAGAGGTATGGAAAGAGAACTAGCCTCTCAGGAAAGCAACGACATGACTAAGAGACTACAAGGAAGCAATACTATACCCAAAGTAAGGACTTATACGAGGTGTGGGATACCCGGCATGAGACAAGGCAGACTACAAGGCTATGGCTGCTTTCTGTTGCTACAGGGAAAGGGTGGGAACTTTCGCAATTGCCGCCATGGCGCTCTAATTGCACAGATTAGCGCCCATCAGAATACACTCATTCCGTTTTAGCGCACAAGAACGCCCACCGTTGTAAAGGCTACATTTTGGGATCCAGTCATATGCAGGTGTTCTCGCACGCTAAAAGGAGATAAGTGCATTCTGACAGGCACCAATCCTCACAAGTAGAGATGTACAACAGCTATTGCAAAAGTTCCCGCCCCTCCCCTCCCCTGTAGTATCTGAAAGCAGCCTGCGACTACAGGGAGGGAAATCTGTGCAGAAGACAGAACTAGGCCAAAGAATAAATCTCCGTGGAATCATGGGAGGACCCAAAGGGGAACAGGGACATTTAATAAATAGAGAGACTGGGAAGCATGGGGGAAAGGAAGTACACACTGTACAAGAAGGGAAAGAAGGGCTACTAAGCAGGAACAAGGGGACACAAACCACACATTAACAATAAGGGAAAACACAAGTTGAAGCTTGTAAGGAGGAAATCCAAGAGTAGGTATAAACAGCAACAGATGCTCTGCCAACTTCCTGTAGCTCCCATGTGCCTTATATAAGGCTGGAAGCTAATTGGGAACTTGGCGAGAATGGCCACACACAGGAGGGAGAGAGAACAAAAACAGCACAGTGGACCCCAAGCAGACCAGGCGATGGGGATTGCCACCATTCAGTCCAGTGGCCTGTCGCTGAACCTCTGGCCTCAACAGTTACTTTTGATGTACGTTTATCCATGTGAAACACACACCATAACATGCGTTTGAAGTCGACTCACTTGCCCCACACAGTTTTCAGGCATACTGTGCCAGCAAGGAGCTGCACACAGCTGCCATGACATGGCAACAAGGACAAAAGGCAAGAGCGCAGCAGCCACCTTTCCCAAAAGCCACTGCCACCATGCCTTCCCCACGTGGCCCTCCTTCCTCACACAAATACCTACGTTAGGGGTGCTGCAGCAAGCAACAGCAGCAGCAGGCCCCAGAGAGCAGTGGCGGGTCCTTGGGAGTGCCAAAGGTCTGCCACTGATCACCAGTCACCCACCACGGCTTCACATCACTGCTGCTAACACTCCCAGGTAATTGCTGCTGCTCTTGCTCAGTACCCCTACTGATCCAGGTAACTGCGGGGGGGGGGGGGGGGCAGGAAGCTTTGAGCAGCAGTAATGGATGCTCCAGGACCTCCCACCATCATGGCTTTTCCATTCTTGGTAAGCCCCATGCTCCTCCCCACTTCCTCTACTACATCGTAGCTAGATGCTGTGTGTTCAAGCAGTTACCCATGATACCTTATCATACCTCCCCTCTAAAAGATGACACTTATGAAAAATACATGTTGCAGCCCTGCACTGGAACCAATACAGCCCTACACCATGTATTTTTCATAACCCTCCTCTTTTAAAGAGGTATGGTAACCCTAACCCCTGACCTAGTACATCTGGTCAATCCAGTACGTGTTTAAGTTTGCCCATGTTGGCAATCCTGAATGCTTGCCAGACTGAATGTATAACAATACTCTATTAATGTGTGTCTACTGGTTAGGGTATTAACCTGGGCTTGGGAAATTTGGGTTCATGTCCTTCCTCTGCCACAGATCTCCCATGTGACCTTGGGCAAATCACTTCAGTTCTGATCCTCAAAGCAATGTGCCAGGGCAAACCATGCACATTTCATTGATGGTTGTATCAACATAGCACTTTAAGAATCAGAGTCTTGGGCTGCAATATTAACTGTGTTTGTACTGGCAGAGCCCTCTTGATTTCATGGTCTCCATTACCATAGCACCTCAGTCTTCAATGTAATGATCTTCACAATCATGCACCTGTGCTGTTATCCCCATTTGACAGATGGAAAACTGAGGCTTAGTGTCCACAATCCTAAACCACTTGCTCCTGAAGAGTCCCACTGAATCAATGGGGCTACTATGAAGTAAGTGGTCTGATGATTACTAACAGAGACTAAAGACATTACCAGATGTAATGACAACCCCATGCAAATACACCAAGTGCTGAAACTGATGACATCACCTGAAGCACGTGGTTGTTTTTACAAACATTTATGCTGCTGCGTGTTTGAGGGGCTACCCAATAACTAGGGTTACCATACCTCCCTTTTAAAAGAGGGTGTTTATAAAAAATGCATGGTGCCGGATAGCCCTGGACCATCTTTAGATTCTGCAGGGAAGCCCTGCACCATGTATTTTTCATAAGCATCCCCTTTTAAAAGGACGGTACGGTAACCCTACCAATAACCCCCTCCCTTCAGCTGCTGGCAAGAAGTTGTCCCTTGATGCAAAAGGAACTCTATGGTATCTTGAATGATCACAGACTGGAAGTGAAGCAGCGGGCTTATCTACACGTGACAGCAGCGATGTAAAAGCAGCAGCTTACATTCTGCCCATGACCACCATTTGATGATCAAACGTCTTACCCAAGAGCATGCAAAAAGTCAGTGGCAAACCAGGAAACTCAACCAGGTCTCCTAAGATGCAGGCTAACACCCTAAAGCAGAGCAACAGTAAAATCCTCTGTGGAAACAAACAGCACCCATGCTAGCAGTTTGCACATTCATGATTCCTATTCGCTTCAGTGGAGCGTGTGTCTGCTAGCACATAACTGCTAGAGTATGTGGAGAATTATGCCCCAGAAACATTTAGAATTGCAGCTCAACCTCACTATACTTTAGTCATTCATCCATAAAATGGGTGTAACACCCCTTCTGTATCTCAGAGAGATGTTGTGAACATCAACACCACATTAAAACTATGAGGTGCTCTGGGCACAGAACAACAGAAGTCACAGAGATATAAGAATCTGTACCATTTTACTCAGGGACAGAGATGATTTTTCTGGATCTAAGGGCATCTCTCTCCATCCTGGATCCTCCACCAACCCTGATCCCTTTGGATAGGACAGGAGAGAAAATTCAAAGCAAACAAACAGATGGACGCTTGGAAACAGAGTTTTAAGAGTGCAGTCATTTTAGAAACAAAGGAGCACAATGCAACCAAAACGGGAAAATAAAAAACTACACAAGGAGGGTTGGAAAAACCACCTAATTCATATTGGACCAAGCCTTTCAATGAATGGTTCTAGCCAGGGGCAAAGGAATTCTAGTTAGACTAAAAACTCTGGAAGAATCTTTGCCTGCAACTGGGAGACACTGCCCACTGCTAATCTACAGCAGGCACCATTACAAGGATTACCAATATAGACCATCTGCCTGGAGATTTTATTTTATTTTATTACTGTACGATACAGCAGAAAATTGCTGCCAAATTAAGCCCAAGAGTCACCTATCCATCTCCATATGGTGCTGCCACTGATCAAACAGCCCGTAACGCACGGCACGCGAGTTTTAAACCAAAATAATAAATTCATCCTTTATGAATAGTGATTCAGCAAGATGCAAAATGGTACCTGCTCAAACTGCAAAATGACAGAATGCAAAGAGGTGGTGTCAGTCAATAATATTGACTTCAGCTGCATTGTTAACTCGGAAGCCTTCTGCCAGATACATTTGGATGGCTCATTAGGGGAGCCTCAAAGAAGCGAGCTGCTATGTATCATCCAGGTCACAGGGACGCGTACTTTGGAAATACCATAGGGAGCAAGCAATTTAGTTTGCCTTTACCGATAAAAGCACATATGAGAAATAGCAAGCCAGAGGGGGAATGAAAACTACTGGAAGTTAATGGAAGATCTGTGATGGGATGCACAGACCCCAGCCTGGGAGCGGCATAGGAAGAGTTAACATGCTTCTCCCTATGCAGCAAAAATAACCCAGCTGTTTGCTCTCAGCTCAGAAATGATCAGGGAGCCCAGCCTTGAGGGAAATTAGACTGGACTCAGCTGGAGTGAGTTAAGAAATCCCAAGAGAACTGCACGAGAAGTACATACTAGGAATATGTATCTATTTGGCTGTGACTCTCTTTTGTTTTTCTTGTAGAGGTAGGGGGGGGAATGTGGATTTATCTTTTCAAGTTCATCATTGTCATATGCAGTATGACCCCAACATGTTAGTTAGAACTGAAAAGAAAACTCAAGCAAATGAATAAACCCACTGAATTTGTGCTAGCCAAACCAAAACCAGGAAAGGGGATAATAATCTATATTCATTTGTAATTCACTGGATACCCATTTCAGATATCTTGCTTCAGTTATTTCAGTTCTTCATTACTTTGATTACTTCATTTCAGCACTATTAATGTTATTACACACAGGCAGCTGCCAAAAGGAAGTAACCAAAATAATGAAATAGCGAAATAACTGAACCAAAACCCAATAAAATAACCAATTACCCAAAGAAACGGACATGCCAAATCTTTTTTCAGTTGCAGACTTTGGCTCTTTTTAAACGGGGGGGGCGGGGGGGGCAGTGCTCACGTCAGTGTGGGTGCGGTGGTGGGGAGGATGTAGACAGGGACACACTGATCTCCACCCATCATCCATGTATAGAGCAACCGCCATTTTCAGTAGTTGCACTTGCTCCGTGTGTGGGGGTGGATGTGCAAGCACACACACACTCACTCATCCACTGCGCCATGTACACAAAACTCACCAGTGCATGAACACCCAGATTTCTGGGTGTTCATGCGTGGGTGCTGCCCGTGTAAAACGCACCATTATTCATATATTTGGATACCTATCCAAAAGGGCCAAGAATGTCTGCAAATGCCGAAGTCCACTCGTCATTTCCACTTTAATGTTGTACAAATAATGTGTTGATCAATGGGGGTGCTGATGAAAGGGGGAGGCAGAATGGAGAGTAAGGGAAATA
Organism: Sphenodon punctatus; assembly: GCA_003113815.1. Taxonomy (NCBI): domain Eukaryota; kingdom Metazoa; phylum Chordata; class Lepidosauria; order Sphenodontia; family Sphenodontidae; genus Sphenodon; species Sphenodon punctatus. The sequence goes on from QEPC01011841.1 coordinate 771,611, forward strand.
AAAGTGTTATCCTGTGAGCCTCTAACAAAGAACTTCTCTAAATAGACAAATCACTGAATCTCACCTGCAGACATGGAGGTGAGATGAAGGAAGAAAGCACCTCACCCAAAGGGATGGGGGAAACACAGGCTACAAGGGGAGAGCAAGGGATGTAAATATAAGGGGTGTTCTCACAATGGTGACTGCTCTGAGTTTGCTAATCTGATGAGATTCCTAAAGAGTAAATGCTACCTCCTCTGTAATGTTAATACCCCCTCTAGGGTTTTTTGTTTGTTTGCTTTTAAAAAACAAACAAACCGCCTTTGACCCCAGAGAGCAACAAAAACAGGTCGAGTATATCAGATACCAATTAGGATCATGGCCTATCCACAGAAGGGGTTACTCTATTTGTGGTCCCAACTCACAGTTAAGTTTTAGCTTAAGACCAGCATTAACCTTTTTTTCCCTACAGCAAATGTTTGTGGTGTGTCTGGGAATCATGTAAAAATATTGTATCTATTTTGAGTTAACTAACATAGCGTACCTGGTAAATTCACGTTAAAACTCTGGCAGAGACAATCTGAAAGTGCAGAGACCAGTGCAACCTTTCCTCTTGTTCACTTCAAGGCGTTGAGGACGGGGTTGCCAACGGTAGGAAACGGGGAAAAGGACGCAGTGCCATCAAAAAGAGAGCAGAACCACCATAGCCTGCTCTTTTTCATCATAGCCACATCCTGCCCCCTTGAAACACATTTTGGCAGTGTCTATGTTATTAACCCCAAATATTTGGGGGGGGGAGGGGGATCAAGTTGCAAGTTCCAAAAAGCAATGAGATTGGCTTGAAAGCCATGAAATTTTGATAAAAATCAAAGTTCTATTTTTATTTGTATTTTGGCTTCTAAGTCTTTGGGCTTCATCAGAGTAATGTTTTTCAGTTTTTTTCTGCAACCATGAAGACTAAAACCTTTTTCTTAATGAAAGCACAGATACTGATTTTATTGCAAATTGTGTGAATTTTTATCTCCAAGAAACCATTAAAATCTCAAGATTCTCAGTGAAAGATCCTGAGTTGGAACCCTGGGAGTATTCAGTACTGTGAATGGCTGATCTCAAAGATCGCTTTTACACATGACAAACATGGGTTCTTATAAGTACTCGAGAAAATACCAAGTGTTATGAATACTGGAGTTCTGTAATGTGTGAACACACTATTCCTCTTCTATGCAGGGATATCTCGCAGCCTTGTCAGAGTTGTATTTGGTGGGTCTTACAAGTCTGTGAGATCTCGCTGCATAAAATAGGGAACAGTGCATTCATACATTACAAAACTCCAGCATTTATAACACCCGGTAATATCTCAAGCATTTATAAGAACCCATTTTTGTTATGTGTAAAAGCGGCCAAAGTGTTTTACGCACACAAACTGAAGCCCAAGCATCTGTGAAGAGATTAATGTCACTGGAATATTAACAGCAATTCTTACACCCTTCAGCAGAAGGCAAGATGGTTTGGAAATTACTGTAGGAGTTATTGACTAAGCAGTAACCTTTACAAGGTTACTGTATCCTCCCTTCCAGAGCAGCTTTTTTACGTACAGTCGGTAGTCTGAACTATGGCCCTTTTCACACAGACACTCTAACACTGATAAAATGGGTGTTACATTTTATTATAGATGATGCAGGGAACCCAGAGAGCACACCTGCAGCATGTCTAATAAAATGCAACACCCATTACAGAAGAAACTAGCACATATTTCTTTCTTTTCAAACTTATGTCCTATTGCAGAGTTGCCGGCTTTCAGAATCTTAAGATTTGGGAGTGGGAGGTAGGCGAGGGGAGAGAATTTTAAAGCCTAAACTCATGCGGTGCAAAAAAAACAAAAAAAACAAGAACTTCAGCTTTCATGTTAGGAAAAACTGAAGAAATGTCTACCTCTTCTGTTACACTAAAAAGCTCAAAAGCAGGAGTTCCCAAACTGTGGTCGCAATATCTACCAATGGAGTCACAATTCCAATTAATATTGGATAGACTTTACATGTCCTTGTTGCTGTCTGGGGACACAGGATTATAGAAAAATCTCAAAATGGATAATATGGACAAAAACGTGGGGAAACACAGCCCAAAAGGTTCATCCTATTTTTATTTCCAAAATCTCATGATTTGGAGGAATTAATGACCTGTGATTTCTCAAGTTTTGACTCTGGCAATCCTGAGGTTTTGCTACCCAAGGCACAAGATTAAAATTCTGTTAATCATGTCAGAACAGGCATATTGTTGCATATTGACGTTGTGTGTGTGTACACGTACTGTCCACACGGAGACTAAAGAATGTAATTAGGTTGGCCAGATATGCAAGTTTTAGAGGACAGTTATGAGAAATACAGGTTAGTTCCAGTACAGCCCAATTGGCTAAAGCCTATGTCTTTTTACTCTTCACTGTCTCATGTCTTTGAATCTGTAGGAGTATTGTCCCAGTGTCATGAATTTGGAGGTTATCTGGTAATTGTGTCTGACTGCAACACCGCCTTTAGCAAGGTCCAAGCATGGGAGGGGGAGAGAGGGAGGCAGGGGAAATGGGTACACTTTACCAGGGCCCAGGGGTCCACCATGAGATCAAAAATTGAGGCTAAATTGTAGATGCTTGAGAAGGTTTATGCAAACTTATTTCCCTGTATCTATGGAGTGTCCAGATTTTGTAAGATTTGCTGGAGCCAATCAGAAGCGGTGTTTAAGCAGAACAAGCAACATTCAGAACAGTGCGCTGCTGGCCCAGGCACCACTCTACAAGAGAGAGAGTGTGCGCACGTACATGTACATGAAACTCTAGGACCTGTAGTTTCCGTCTATAAAGCCAATGAGAGTGTCTGGTTAGTGGTGGTTACCCTCTCCCCATCCCCTGTGCTTCTACCTAGGGTGGCCATACCTGCCCTTTACATTACAGGCCTATATTGGTTCCAGTGCAGCCCTGCACCATCTATTTTCAACTCCCCCCTTCCCCTCCACGTGTCTTATTAAATGAGATCTACAAAGAACGACGACAACTAATTTTCAGTGAAGTATGCATAGACCTACAGATTGTTTGCACATTGCCAGTGACTGTGGCAGAAGCTGAAGGAAGTTTCATCAAGCTAACACTCATAAAAACCTGCAGGCGTTCTACTATGGCACAAGAACGTTTAAGTCACCGTGCTGTTTTGTCTATTGAGTATGAACGCGCAAGTAAAATGGACTTTAGCAAGGTCACTCATGAAAGGGGCCAGAAAAATAAGGCTGTAAAGTGATATGACCTATTTGTGTCATTTCAGAAATAAAAAAGAAATGTTTCTTTCATGACTTGAAATTGTGTGTATGGGATGGGATTGTGGCAGGGGGTCTGTGTTACATTATGCTTGGGCATAATGTAACACAGTATTTTTAGTATATTTCTCCTGTCTCCCTAATTTTTTGAGACTATCTCCTCTGACCTAGAATTCCAACCCAACAGAAGACTTTTTCTGGTTATCTACAGTGGGGAAAACTTTGGCCCAACTGGACAATTCTAACACAATTCTTCTGGTCCCTGAATCTGTAGGAGTCTGGCAGGTGCTGACTTACAGTCCCACTAAAGGTGATAACAGCTGCATTCTATATTTTGGTTCACATGATTATTGCACTCTGTATAGCAGGGAATTTCCCCCCTAGAATTCAAGTTCTGTTACATGCAAGCAGAGCCTCTCTTTTGGTACAAATGAACCAGCAAATCAACGTGAACTCTCAGGAACTAAAATGAACCCATTCCACCCCAAATCTCCCCTACAATGTCAGCACAAGAAGCAATTGCAGGAGTTGGAGGGAAAGGTTGGGGAGTTTTGGCAGACCAGTGGACTGATCTTTATTTTTCAAGGTGTGCAAATGGGAATTGACAAATTTGTGAGCTCTTCTTATTTCTCTCTTAAGTAGGAAGCTTTCCTAATTGTCATCATTGCCAATCACAGTAGAGAGGCTGATGGCTGAATTTATACCAAAACAATTCCTCCGTAGAACAAGATTGATGCACACCAGTGGTCTGGTGGTTCAGAGCAGCTTGATGTACACAGGATAGTCTTTCCCGGTTTGCTAAAAACTACATTTGCTCCAAAAGTCTATCCGGCGTTTTTTTTCAAGATCACTAAATTTATTTTACAATTAAATACAATGGAAGACCAGCCATATGGGTCAAAAATATTTGGACATGGTGTTGGGAGCACTCTGCCCCCAACCACAGGGAAAGTGATATATCATGTGTCTGGTTCAAGGGGTTGAATCTAAGAAGTCTGATAGACATGACCTCCGCAGCCACACAAAAAAAGCAAGTTGTACTTGTAAAGGAGTATCCTCAGGCCAAACCTGATTTAACACATGACTAGAACTTCCCCAGTTTACACAACCAGTGAGGAAAAAATGGCTTCTGCAAGTCAGCAGGCATTGGTGCTGGAGTAGGTCGTTGTCTAACGTATGTTGAAATTTGTAGCTTTAGGCAAAGATAATTTTGACTGCATCTTGTGCAAATCTGTATGTTAGGGATGGGCGAATGCGGTTCGGAAGTTCGGAGTTCGAACCAAACTTAACCAGTTCGGTCGACCGAACCAAACTCAATTTTCATACCGAACCGAATTTCCGAACTCGGCTCTGTTCGCCCATCCCTAAAAGATAATATTCCATTTAGTTCAATGGGGTTTGAATTTCCGAACCCGAAGAGTTCGGTCGACCGAACCCGAATTTCCGAACTCGGTTCTGTTCGCCCATCCCTACTGTATGGAAGCAAGCTTTATTCCCAAAGACCATGGAAGCAAAAGAAATTAGGTTGTTCCGAGAACTGGGTGAGAAGCTCTGTCCTTATCACACATGTATAAGATATTTTTATATTGAGAGCACCCTCCAAACTAAATGTTCTTCAGTTCTCCACAGAATAGATGCTACCACATTGAAGCGATGGAGCAGTCAGTGGCAAGGCCTGGGAGTCTTACCTATGAATGTTGGGGCCAGGCTTGTTAAAACAACATATTGGCTCCGGCTCTGCAAAATGAGGGGAGATCGGTTGCCAAATATGGGTTGGAAAGAGAAGCAAAATATGCTTGCTCAATATCACTGGAGAATTAGCCTTGATAAAATTCTTTTAACTCATGGGTTATCCAGAGATTACTTAGCTGCTCGACCTTATCTTGCTTGACCTTATCTGCAAGCAAAAGGGGAAGTAAGTCTCAGGTTGAGAGATACTGCCATCCAGAATGATCTGGCAGCAATAAACACAAGTGGCATAGTACCTTGGTACCACTTGTTTAAAACTACTCACAGCTTGGAGCCTTATCTGGCTGAATTAACTAACTTTAAAACAGGGGCGACTGGTGGGTTTTGATATTGGAGGGGCACTGGGGTAGTAAGGCTGGCGGGCCTAGGGAATGGAGCCAGGGGGACGGTAGGCCAGTGGCATGGTATAACCCAGCAGCAAGGAGTTCCCAGGGTTAACATCGGATGGAAGAAAACACAGTCTACATACACATCAAGCTTAAAACAAACAATTTATAAACCCATAACACAGGGACCCATCCTTGTAAAAGCACCCCAGTCACAGCCCTGTCTCTTATACACATCTAGATGTGTATAAGAGACAGGTTTTGAACTGCACCCCAAGTCCTAAAGACTCCAAATCCCCATTTTTAACCAAGAAATCAACCCCAGAAAAGGGTCTATGGCCCCACTATATTGTATCTATATGGCATATACTATTTTAATGGGCAAGGAAAAATTTAATAGGGTATCATCTGGGGAGCACCCCAGGGGAAGAAAGTATCTTGTAAAGTCTGGTTTTCATGTCAGGCAGCTGGAATGTTACTTTACCAGCCCTCTTCACCTACAGTGTTCAGTTTGTCAGCATTTGTCACATGAGTGTTTTGAAAGTTCTAGGTAGTAAATCATGGTGAACAGAAGAGAGATGGCCGTGGAGTTCTCAGCTTTCCAGTTTATATAAGCTAGTGTGAACGACGCAGCTAGGAAATCAAGGGGGGGGGGGGCGGGAGTATGTTGCAGAGTAATATCGGATTCACAATCAGTAAAGACAAATGCAGCTGAAGGTTTAAACAAGAACTTTACTCAAGCTTTTCAGGGACAGATCCTTTAGTTACATCTAACTAGCAGGAAGACAAAATGGAGACAGACTCACACAGTATGAGAGAAAAGAAGGAGTGGTTACACAAAGGAATTCAACTGTAAAACCCCATCTCCCTTACATGTACATATAAACATAGCAGCGCCATCTGGTGGCTTCATATTCTTAATACAGTAAGTTTTAACTTGTGGATATTGCATATACCAACACCCCTTCTCAACAGACAGAAGTTAACCTACTATACCCATTTTACTTGTTAGCTTTTGGTGGCACTCTCCTGCTAAAGGTTTTGTGAGGGCATCTGCTACCATGTCTTCTGTAGCTGTCTTTATCCATTTGTTGTGTTCCCCTTCTGACACATGTAAGACATCTTCCCATGTTGATGGCTCAGACAGTCTGTCGGTACTTACTTTGTAGGACAGGCGGGTGGGTGGCTTGCCTTTATTTTCCCAGGTAGATCAGATTTCAACATCTGCAGGTGATCGAGTTTGTTCCTGCATCTCAGCTGCGCTTGTACTGACTTCAACTGTTTGTTCAGGATGCTCTTCTTCTTCTTCTGGTTCAGGATGCTCTTCTTCTCCTGATTCTTGTAAGGACATTACACTGTTTGGTTTTTCCTCAAAAGTCACACTGTTGCTGATAGTTACTTTGTGTGTGGGTTGAGGATTCTGTATCCTTTAGAGTGTTCACTGTATCCAACGAGAATCCCTTCCACATCTCGGTTTTGTAGTTTGGTGCGTTTGTCTTCTGGAATGTAAACATATGCCTTGCATCCAAACACTTTGATGTGTCCCACACTAGGTTTCTCTCCATACCAGAGTTCGTATGGGATTTTACTCACTGTTCTTGAGTAGAGTCGGTTTTGTAGATATGTCACCGTAACTACTGCCTCGGACTCTGGACTGCCAGAAAAATATTGGGGCATCAACATGCACCTGATCATGTCAGTTAAGGTTCTGTTCTTTCTTTCAGCTGCCCCATTTTGCTCGGGCGTGTATGATACCGTCTTCTGGTGCTCTATCCCATAGGCTCTCAGGAAGTCTTCAACTCTTTCCTGTGTATTCACCTCCGTTGTCGGTTCGGAGTGCGAGCGGCTTGCATTGGAATCTGTTACTTGTCATGGTTATGTAGTCCGTTAATTTTTCCAGTACTTCATCCTTGTTCTTCATGACATATGTGACCGAGTATCTTGAATAGTTGCCTATGAATGTCACTATGTATCTGTTCCCTCCAGGTGTGGGTACTTTCATGGGGCCTCACACATCACTGTGTATAAGGTCAAGTGGCTTGGAGGTTCTTGTCTTGCTTGCCTTGGGGGAGCGTTGCTCTGGTGGCTTTAGCTTTGATACAGCATTCACATCTCATGGTCAAGGGACATGCTGATACTATGAGGTCTTTTGTCAGCTGCTATCTTTGCAGTTCCTTTATACTTTCCGGGTGCCTGTGACCCAGGCGTCAATGCCACAGATGAATACAGTCTTTGTGTTGCTCATGTGCAGTGAGTTTTGCTTGTTCCTTGGTTGCACTCAAGCGATACAGGTGCTCATCTGCATAGGCTCTGGCTAGGACCCTTGTCCCCTTTTAGATTGTGCATTCATTACCCCAGAACTTGACGGTGAGCCCTTTCTCTGTTAGGCATTTAACGGATAGGAGTCCTCCCTCTAAGCCAGGTACGTACAGCACATCCTTTAACGATACCAGTAATGTGCCTTCGTGTGGCTAGTTGCAACTTAGAATTCCTTTGCCAATACCTTCTGCAGTGATGCTGCTTCCATCAGCGAGGAATCTCTCTTCTTTGTTGCTTGGGTCCAGTACCGTGAAAAAGCTCTTGTTGCTGGTAATGCGATTCGTGGCTCCAGAGTCGACACACCAGTCCTGTGATGAGTTGGTCTGTGTTGCTCTAAAACATCCTCTCCACTGTTCTGTGGTTATGTCACTGGTTGTGGTCTTGGCCCTTTGCTTGGACACTTGTGGAGATTGCTTTTGTTGTTCGGCCTTCCATATGGAGCAGTCTTTCTTTAGGTGTCCTCCTTTCTTGCACTGAAAACATGCCCTTGTTTCCTTCTTGTGCAATCTGTTGTCTGTAATTCTCAGGGCAATTTCCTTATCCTGGTCCTGATTGTCCTGCATGATTTCTTTCCTGCGCTGGAATTCATCCATGAGTCTCCCTTTTACAAATGCCAGTGTTAGTTCTGCCTCAGGCCTTGTTTCTAGGGCGTTTATGAGGGCGCTGTATGATTCAGGTAGGCTGCAGAGAAGTAAGGCCGTCATGTGGTTGACTTTTATCTCTTCACCTACGCCTCGCAGTTGTGCTATCACTTCCAACATTGAATTTATGTGTTCCTGCATCTCCTTCCCTTTACCAAGTCTCATCTGGTACAGTTTCCTTAGGAGAAACAGCTTACTGTTCAAGCTGGTCCTTTCATGCAGCTTCTGCAGTGCATTCCACATGTCCTTTGCTGTGGCCTCACCCCATATGTGAATTAACTGGTCATTATTACTTTGTAAAGTGCAAGGTACACTGCTGGCGCTATATAAATGTTAATAAATAAATAAATAAATAAATAAATAATAATAATAATGGTTGCCTTTGCCCATCTGTTCTTTCTGTCCCACTCCTCAGGATTTGCTGCAGGTCTGTCTGTGGTGATCACCTCCCACTGGTCATCCCGGGATAGGAGCATCTCTACTTTGAATTTCCACAACTGGTAGTTTGTGTTATTCAGTTTGCAGACTGAAAGCTTTAATTCAGAGCTCCTGGCCATGCTTGCTTCCCTCCCCTCAGATTGGGATTCTGGTTCTTCTGCTCACTGACAGTTAGTAGGCCTCCTCTGGGAGTTTCCTTTGGGCCTCTTTTCCTTTCAGCTCACTTCCAGTCTTTAGGGTTATTCTGGGCTGTTTTGAAGAGTTCTGGGCCCATAACCTGTTGCAGAGTAATATCTGATTCACAATCAGTAAAGACAAATGCAGCTGAAGGTTTAAACAAGAACTTTAGACTTTTCAGGCACAGATCCTTTAGTTACAGCTAACTAGTTAGAAGACAAAAATGGAGACTGAGACTCACACAATGAGAGAGAAGGGAAGGAGTGGTTACACAAAGGAATTCAACTGCAAAACCCATCTCCCTTCCATATACATATAAAACTTAGCAGCGCCATCTGGTGGCTTTGTATTCAATTATTATTCTTAATACAGCAGGCATTCACTTATGGATGTTGCATATACCAACATTGGGTGTGTGTGTGTGTGTGTGTGTGTGTGTATCTGAGATGTTTTGAATAGGAGATATACAAAATCCTTTTAAACAAAAAAAGAATTAGGAAAAGAATTGCTCTGGAGGAGAGATTCTATTTTGTGACTTTTCAGCTCAGGCATTTATGGGCATTATTATTATGTTCTTGATCAAGCTAGGAACACAAAATAAGATGCTGTGAAGTGCAGTATGTTACCATTCAGGAGTTAAAACTTCGTGACAGAAAAATCAGTCATGATTCATGACTCATGAATACACCTCTGTAGTTATCACTTACCACTTTGCATTGGAGGCCAAGGTTATAATAGGCTAACAATCATTTACCGAGCCCACACACATATGATCAAGATGCAATTTCTAAAGATTCCAAATATACACTTGCCATTCCTGCCAATGTTGGTGTGAACATATGGAGATTACTATTATTTGCCATTCCTCAGTACTTCCTCCTCTTGTGTTTTCCTCACAACACCTCTGCCTCATTGTCTTGTTATTCCAGCTCCTCTCCTAACAGTTCCCTGAAAGTTCCCAGCCAGAGAGATGGGATCAGCTATTGAGACTTGGTTCTCCTGGCTCATTGGGACAGAAGCAGTTATTCCAGAGTAACTCCGTAAGTAATGTATATTAACATTATCATGATTGCTATAGTACTTTCAATGTTCTGAGTGCTTTATAGTCCTTATCTAGTTCACTCTCACAACAACCCTGTGGAGTAGGTCATAATTCCCATTTTACAGAAGGGGAACCAAGGCTCCAAACTAGTGACTTGCCTAAGAGTTCAGCAAGTTCATGGCTAAAATGGGATTGGACTCCTGATCTCCCAGATCCAAGTCCAACACCTTATCCTCCATACTCCACTAGTTCTCCTTAGGAACAAAAACTAAAATGCAACAGTGAAAATACAGGGAGTTCCACAGCTGTAGCAGAGTACACAAGGCACCTAGGTTATTACAACACAAAATGCCCAAACATCCATTTTAGGGAGCAGCTACACCTGGAATGATCGTAGCCCATTCTGTTAATGTGCATAACAAGAGAACACATCACTGAAGAGAGAAAACAGTAGTGGTTGGGAAGGTTTCCAAGTACAGTAAATCGCAGAGCTGCTAATGGACTGTGGAAAATGCTCAAACTTTGGTTGTTAAAGATAAAGATGGGAAAGCCCAGTTAATAGGGCAGCAACCTAGAAGTCCAATAAGGTGGGTTCCATTCCCAACTGTAACCTCAACCTGCTGCGTAGCCCTGAGCGTGTCATTTTGCCTCCAGTCCTTCAAAACAGTTGAGTGTTTCCCCTCTCCCCGTGGCTAATGTGGTTTCTAAAAGACATTGGGTGGTGTGTTCACAGCCATTTCCGGTCTGCCTGCCCCAAATCCTCCCTGTCTGCGCTGCTGCCAAACAACTCGTTCCTTGCTGCACGCTGTCTTTGCGCTCTCCCAAAGCACCAGGTGGGAGGAGGGGGAGATGAGCAGTAGAGGTGGGACCCCGGGCCCATTACCGGCTACCGGATTTACCGGTTCTCTAAAAACCGGATTCCCGGATTAAATCCGGTATGCCGGTACCGGTTTTATTTCATGGATTTCAATGGGGCGCTGTGTCCCCATTGAAATCAATGAATTCCTTCCCCCTCCCAGGCTGCACGGGTGGAAGGGGGGACACCCCCCACCCACCCTGCCCAGCCTGGATTTTTGTTTAAAAACAGACTCAGAGGCGAGCCCACCCCCCAGCACCAGCGGCCGCGGCGTCCCCGCAGCCGCCGGTAAGTATGACCCGATCCCTGGGGGGGGT
>QEPC01011841.1:793613-816385 GCA_003113815.1 Sphenodon punctatus
GGGAGATGAATTGTGGGTGGGTGGGGTCTGAAGGCCCTATGTTTGCGTGAGGGAGGTGCTGAAATTCCAGAGGATTTGAGTTGTGTTTGATTAGCAAAGTTGTGATCCTATGTCAAACCTACTGCAAATTTGCTTCCCAGCATGCATAGTTATGCAAATCAAGTTAATTATGCAAATATTAATGCTCGCAGTGAATTTGCAGAATTTTGCTTCACTGGTTGCAGAATTTAAGATTTTTTGGTGCAGTCAACTTGGGTCCCTGGCTATGGTTAACACTAAACAGCTTGAAGAAGGTGCTGTGAATGAGTGTTTTTCAAAGTGGAGGGAGAGAGGTCTCAGTTGTTCTCCAGCATCTCAGCTTGCCTGAGTTTGCAGAGAGCTTAAACCAATATAATTCAGGAGTGTGGAGTTCCTCATCCATTTCCATGGATACTTGTTTAGATGCTGAGGATATTCACACTTTGATCCAAGGTCCACACAATCACACATAGTGCCCCCAGAGAAGTCCCCCAGCCATGACGCCACGCGCAGCTCCTGCTGCAGCCCTGCCAGGTAGCGGTGCAGTCAGAGGTAGGAAATTTTGCCTGGGGCACTGTGTGCACGCACACAAGAGTAGGTTTGGTCATTGTGCACGCAGACCTTGAATCAGGGCAATAAACTGCAATCCTCTGCCATTAAAATCAACGGAATCTGAGCCACTGACTAAAATGAACGGAAGATTGCACGCTCAATATTGTTAATTATTCCACAGACCAGAAAAGCAGGTAAGAAAGACAGGAAATACCACTGAGAAACTACACTATATTCCATTGAACGATGACTTTGTTTTGGGAGGCCATCACCACCACACAGTGGTCTTAAAGGGGTTAAAGATGGTTTTCATTCTCCTAAGAAAAGAGGGGATTGGCTCCCAAGAACTCTGAATTAATCATAAATGCCATATACTTGGTATGTGTCACGGAAGAACACAGGGTCACACATGTGTGATACTGGCCTACATGTAGACTACAAGTCTAATAAATATGTAAAGCAAAAGGTTCAACATATATGTAATGTTAAAATTGATAACTGTAAAATCCAAATCAGGACTGTGACACTTGACCAAGCTCCAGGATATGGAAAGACAGTTTGTTGACTCGCCCCAGACGGATGGCCAGAGACATTTAATATGCTAATGCAGGGACCCATTGCCTATGTGCAAGAGACACAGAAAAGTTGATAAAGAGGACAAAAGGAATTCTAGAAGCCTCAAGAAGATACGAGGAGTTTCCTCCTGGGGATATAAGGAGTTGTACCCCAGAGGGGAGAGAGTGACCATCGGGAACTCACTCAACATCTTGCAGCCTGGGGGGCTGAGCCGAACCATGAATGGAGAAAGGGGACTTTGCTTTCTAGCAACTCTAAGACTGAAGACCCAGTCGCTTACATCAAGGACTGAGAAGAACTTATGGACCTTTGTAGGGTAAGATGCTTATTTAGGAACTCGACCAGTATAGATATAGGAATGTGTTATATTTACCTTTGATTTCTAGTAACCGCTCTATATCAACAATCTTGCTTATGTAATTCTTATCTTTATGAAGACGTGTCTGTGTCTAACATTGGAACACAAGTGAGCAACAAGAGTTCTCAAGCTCTTGCGAACCCAGAGATTAAAGAGTCCATAAACGGGAAGGATCGGGCCCTTGCGTGACAAAGGGGTTGTCCCTGCAGCAGGCTTGAATCGGCCAGAGAGAAAAACTGATTCAAGTGGGCTGTACGCGAGGGAAACTGTGTCACTCAAACCTGGTAAAGTGGGGATGTGGACCTCCAACCTGTGACAGTATGTACCAGTCACCGCGATCCCCTGTATAAATCGGGTGGCCTTGGACAGGAGCACATTCTCGATGGCCACACCTGTGCTGTGGAACTCATTCCTAGTGGCTGATTTATGAGAGGAGTTAAGACTTACAAATTCAGTTATGCTTCAAAAAACATGGAAATTGTAAGTTAAGGCTCCTGCCTTAACTTGCATGCCATGCAAGTAGAAAAGACATTGTACACTCTCTCACAGATACTGTGCTCGCTTACAACTTAGGCTTCATGCACCCACACTGTGCCTTGGTTTTTCAGCCCCAATTCTCTTGCTCTGCAGTTGGGGAGAACCTTGAAGCTGGGGACAGCAAGCTCCTCCCTACACCAACATGATGTACTTGATCTCAGTCTTCATTATGGCCACAATTTCACCTTCATTTATAGCTCCTTTCTCAGGCAAGTGCATCATTTATAGCTCCTTTCTCAGCTCAAGTGCATTTACTCACTGCACGAGTGATCAAAGGCAGGTGAACATTTGTCCTATTATAGCATGTATTGGAGCACTATACCGTATTTTGGGTATGGGTGAACTAATGGTAATACTGCTGCTTACAATCAAATTGCTTGCTTCTATACTAAGGGCTCATTCAGACGTGGTTTAAAAAGCACTTACAAGTGCCGGCAACAGGATGCAAATGTGAAGAATGCGCGCCCAGGTGATGCCTGAAAAGGCGCCACGCACACGATTGAGCTTGTCAGCACACTGACAGGCGCGCTCTACCAACCTGAAAAAAAACAGGACAGTAGACCACACCTGTCAATGCACTGACAAACTCATACATGCGCACAGTGCTTTTTCAGACATCTGGGTGCGCATTCGTCACATTCGCATCCTGCCGCCAGCACTTGTAAGTGCTCTTTAAACCACGTCTCAATGAACTCTCCTTCATTCCATAGCCCTCTTGCCCCTGTAGTCACAAAAATCATCCCGTGGACTTAATACAGCGATTTTGGAATGGCCTTCATTTCTTACCACATATTTTTAAAGTGTACCCTTGCTGTAAGGTCACAAAATCTCACCTAATAAGATCTGCTTTTCCAGTAAGTCTAAATGTAAGCGAGTGATCACTCTTGAACAATAATTGTGTACACAGCAGGTTTTGGGAGTCCCACACCACTTCTCCTTCACTCCCTGAAGCCTTCAGGCCTGATGCTGTGGTAAGGACACATCTCTATTTTTCATTTGTATCCCACACTCTCTTGCCAAGGCAACTCGAGGCGGCTCACAACAAAAATGAAAAAGCATGACATAGTAAACAGAAAACAACTGGGTTAAATCCCACACAGGGGACCCAAAGTAAATTACTAACAACAAAATTCATCATTATACATAATCCAATCCATACCATCAATTAATAAACAATATTTCATCATAATACATTCCATACTGCTACCAGGGAGGGAGACCCTCTGCATCCCGCCCCATTGCTTCCTGCTCTCATCAGAAAGTGGGTGCACCTACTTCAACATAAAGTATACAATATTGGTAATCCCTCACGCCTGTACAATTCATTCTAAAAATATATAACAGCATCATTTTTCCCACCCCTCCTTCCAATCTGCCAATACATCCATCAACCTCATACCTACACCCTCCTTCCTCCACCCTGCTGCCACCAGGGAGGGGGCCCCTCTCCAACTCCCCAACTTTCCTCATTATACGGATTCACGATACAATTCTCCCTCCCACCACAAAGTTATAGTATTGGGCTTACGTTCCAGCCCCAGTCCTCGGGCCCAGCCAAAGGGCACACCCATTTGGCCATGCCCCTTTGGCACGTGCCACCGGCACGGTCGTCGGCATGGCCGCCAGCCGTTCCCCGCATCTATTCACTCGGCCCGGCAGCGGATTGTCCCCAGCCCTGCCCCCTTGTCAGGCACAGCGGTGTCAGCTGGATCTGTTTCTGGCCACTGGGCTTGCCCCCAGGGTCCCGCTGCTGCTGCTCTTGTTCGGGGGCAATTCGCCACCCACCCCCCTAGCAATGTAACAAAATTTGGTTTGTTCTTCCTGTTTGTTGTTTGCTTGCTTATGTGTTTTTTTTAGAACATCGTGTGTTTGTATAGCAACAGCGTAGCAAGCCTTCTAGGTCTGCATTTCAAACACCTCCACCTGCCCTCTTTCTCCACGACTCAAACATGTTAATATCAGTGCTGTCTTTACTACCTTAACACATCTTTGTGGAGGAGTACTGCTCAAAATATTATACAACCACAGTACAGCCTCAATCTTAAAGACTAGGGACATCATCAAGGCAAAAAACAAGGTTAGCCCTGCCTTGGAAATCTTTCCAGTCCCAGTATTTAACTAAGGAGATTTTTAAATGGGCAGGGTGGGTCGGTGGGTGATGGGAGGGTGCAGACAGGCGCACACCCATTTCCACTCATCTGCATGCACTGAGCAACTTGCCTTTTCACTGGTTGCTCCATGCGTGGGTGATGGATGGAGGTGGGTAGAGATGGGTGGGTTGCGGGAGCGCATACATCCACCATGGCGGTCACATGGGCAGCACCCATGCATTCACATGCAGTGGATCTGTATGCGCATGTGTGGGTCAGTCTCATGTAAAAAGGGTCTACGTCTGACCCTGATCATTACGATCTGGATGTAAAATGCAAATCGCCCCTATTGTCCACATTCTTTCCATTCTCCAAATGAAAGCATTCTACTCCTTCTTTCTGTGGGCCAGACCTATACAAAGAGCAAGGCAACGAAGGGTCAGGTCAATATTTCTAAATAAACCATCAGGGCAAGGTCTTTCACCTCTATCCTCAACAATGTGATTCTATTGCACACACACCGAGCTGCGTTGCAGGATGGGGCGGGATATAAATTTACAAAATAAAAAATTTACAAAATAATAAAATTCACATTAGCTTGTTTGTTATGTCAGTTTTCCCCAAATACTCCTCCACCCGAGAGAACCACAGAGATGCTTGTGTTGGCAGTGGGGAGCTGGGGAGTGGGGTGTTGTCCATGATTGCAACCATGGATCTCCAGTAACCTTAAGCGTAGAGCCCTGCAAACTAAACCAAGCTCTGCAAGGTCTCATTGGTCCCATCAAGCTTAGTTTGTGAGGTTTTCCTGGTCCAAGCCCCTTGCACTCAGGTAGGGCCAAGCATGTTGTAAACAGAATTTTGAATTCCTCAAAGTTACGGCAGAAGAGCAGAGTTAGATATTCACATTTCCAAATCTTAGAATCATAAACAGTTAATTTGCTTCTCAGCGGGGTCATAGCCTGAAAAATTTCAGCAACCAATCGACTAGTGTTTTTTAAGTTCAGTCTAATATGCTAGGATTTTATTCCATAGATTCCTCTCTAGGTCTTTTCAGTTACTTCTCACTCTTCAATTAGGTTTGCAGTACCTCCCAATTTATTATCTGCAAATCTAATTAATGTTCTGTTTACTACTACATCTAGATTTTTAATGAAAATATGTTAAATAAAAACTGATCTAATTCTAACCTTGGAGGGAAAACCAAACTCTTCTCAAACTACATACATTGCCATTTATCATCACTCAGCCAATACGGAGTCCACCCAGCAGAGCTTCTGTCTCAGTCAATTCGATTTAAATTTGTGAATGAAACTATTAAATACTTTACTAACTTCCTAATAGATGTACTCAACCAAAAAGGTACTTGTACCAAAAAAAAGAAAAAAAAACCTGAGCATATTTTGCATGATTCGTTATCCACTTTAGGACTCTTTGTGCTCCTAATCCTTTATGCTTCTATATATTTAGTGATCTTTGTTCAGTGGTTGTTCCACTATTTTAGCAGGGACTAAAATTAGACATTTTTATGTCTTTTTTTTAAAAAATTATGTCCTGCTGCCCTATCTTGACAGTTCAGGGTGGGTAACAGCATATCTCTCAAACTCTCCCTCCACTTGCCAAATGCCTGGTCAAATAATAAGACCTTACAACAACTTCAGAAAACACTCATTCCCATGTTCCGACAAGCCCCCAGGGTGAGGGAGTTCTATGGGTGTGGAGCAGTCACACGGATAAGGCCAGAATCTCTCCCCACCCCTTGCCAAATGGACTTGGTGCACCAATGGAATATGTAAAAGCGAACTCCTGGCTGACCTCAAGGATCCTGCTGGAGTAGGGCTGCCATATCGGCAACATTTTTAGAGGGCACTTATGAGACATAGAGGTTACAGGGCTGCATTGGTTCCAATGTACTCCTGCAACCTGTATGTCTTATAAGTGCACTTTAAAAATTTGTATCTATGGCAACCCTATGTTGAAGCAGATGCTTTCAGATATAGCGGCCGAAGTTGTCAAGATTGTACTTCTATTTTGAAAAATGGTTTTCACATGCTTTTCTGTGATCCTCTGTATCCTTCAAACTTGCACATTAGCCAAACTCTTCATGAATATGACCATTTTACATGATGTCTTGCATATAGCCCCTTGCATGCTATTTATCCACTAATTTTTCCAATTTCTTTTTTGCAGTTTTCAATTTCAAAAAACATGCTTTTTAAGTTAATTGTCCAGCAATTTTGAAATCTTTCATTTCCTTTACCACTTTATTCAGTTGGTAAGACTACTTTGTGCCAGTATGTTTTTCTCCCCAATAAATCTGTAAAAGCCCTTCCTAGTATTATAGCATAACCATTACATTTTACTTCATGAACTTAAACTCTACTATTCTTTTACGTCAATATCTTTTCCCTGTAAAATATTTATTTATTAAAAACAGACATCAATTTTAAAATAATTTTTAAAACCCCAACCCTACCCTCCAATTCCCCCAAATTCCCCACGCCACCAATCTCCCCCATCTACCCCTCCCCCACTCTAAAGGCCTGGGCGAACAGCCAAGTCTTGCATGCCCGCTGAAAGGCGAGCAGACCCAGGGCCCGGCGGGCTTCCTTTGGAAGGGAGTTCCACAACCGTGGCCCGACCACCAAGAACACCCTCTCCATGGTGGCCCCCCGCCTTACACGGGGGACCTCCAGATAGGCGCCCCCAGTGAATCGGCGGGTCTGTCCTGACACACAGAAGGCGAGGCAGTCCCCGAGATAAGAGGGGCCAAGACCATATAGGGCTTTGTATACCAATACTTACACCTTGAACTTGGCTCGGTACACTATAGGCAGCCAGTGCGGAGAATGGAGCACTGGTGTAATGTGCTCATGGCGACCCATCCCCATAAGGAGATGGGCCGCCGCATTCTGCATCAGCTGCAGCCTCCAAACCAATATCAAGGGAAGCGCCACGTAGAGCGCGTTGCAGTAGTCAAGTCTCGAGGTAGCGAAGGCATGGATGAGAGTGGCCAGGTCGGGTCTGGAGATGTATGGGCGCAGCCTCCGCACCAGATACAGCTGGCGGAAGGCAACTTTAGTCTCCACCTGCCGATTCAGGCGGAGGTCTGCATCCAAAATCACCCCCAGACTCCAAACATGCTGGGCAACCAGAGGGCAGATGCCCTCTGGTTTTGGAGGTTTGCCCCCCCCAACAGGAGGAGCCAACCCCTCCTTCGCCCTCCCCACTACCATCACCTCCGTCTTGTCTGGGTTCAGCTTCAGTCTGCTCTGCCTCATCCAATCCACCACGGCCTCCAGACACTGGGAAAGTATCGAGACGGCAGGACCTGGGTCCGTTGAAAAAGAGAGGTACAGCTGTGTGTCATCAGCATATTGGTGACAACACACCCCAAACTGTCTCACGATCTCCCCCAGGGACTGCATATACACATTAAACAACAGTGGAGCCAAAATGGAACCCTGCGGAATGCCACAGGTCAAGGCCCGGGGGCATGATGTTTCAGCTCCCAGAACCACCCGCTGGCTTCTATCTGAGAGGAATTAGCGGAACCATCCAAGAACAGTCCCGTCCGGACCCCCCAGATCTCGCAGCTGTCGGTCCACAGTATCAAAAGTGGCTGTGAGATCTAGCAGGACCAGAAATGTCGACCGTCCTGCATCCATCTCCCAGTGGAGATGGTCGACCAAAGCCACCAACGCCATCTCAGTACCATAGCCGGGGCAGAACCCAGATTGAAAAAAGGGTCAAGGAAACCGATGCTATCAAGATGCCGCTAGAGCTGCAGTGCCACCACCCGTTCAATAACCTTCCCTAAAAAGGGACGGTTAGAGACAGGGCGGTAGCTGGCGAGCACATCCACGTCTAAAGATGGCTTCTTCAGCAGGGGACACACCACAGCCTGCTTAAGGCTGGGCGTCAATCTACCCTGCCGAAGGGACACATTGATAACCCTCACCAGCACCATCCCTAGCGTCTCCCTGGAGGCTTTCACCAACCAGGACGGGCACGATTGAGTTGACAACGGTGGCCCTAACAGACCCCAGGACATCCGCTGCATCGACTGACGTCACTTCCTGAAACTCAACCCAGGAAGATGGACCAGACGGGGCCTCCGCAACCTCACGCTCCTCACTTACTGCCTTCAATCCGGTGTCGAAATCGTTCTGGATCTGAGCAATCTTGTCTGCGAAGTAGGCACTGGAAAATAGCCCTGACCAACTATAAATCATTGAGTACTTTCTACTTTTCTGTTTCAGCTGCAGAGATTTTTATCTTCAGACCTTTGAGCAGTCTTTTATGAAGTCACAGTGGCTGATTCTGGTTTCTTTTCCAAAGGAAATTAGGCCTGTTACTCTTTAATGTTTTTTCAGATCCTTCCTCTTTTTCTCCCTCTGCATTTAGGTCTTGAGATCTAAAGAGTATGGTTGCTATGTTGGTCCCAAAAGTAAAAGATGGATACAAAGTAATTCAGCCAATATACTTTATTGGTGAGCGTGCAAGCTTTCGGACCACACAGGGACCCTTCTCGGGCATGTAAAATGTCAGAACCAGGTCCTTTGGGGTGGGGCAATTACCCCAGGCTTCACACATGGAAGGGGCCATATCAACAATGACATTGACACAGGTTGGTAGTGGGGGGGGGGGGCTCAAATGGACATTCTGCCCCATGCCTCTCAGTGTCTTAAAAAGGCACTGGTCAGAATCATTTCAAAGTCATTTTTGAGGTTTGCTGGAACTGGAACGCCTATTCTTTTAATTGTTAAAATCATAGGCTGCAATCATAACACCATTTATTCCAAAGTCATCCGTTTGAAGCCAGTGAGACTGCTCTGAAGTAATTGAATTTGAATTTTATGAATGGCCAAAGCCAAATATGCTGCTCTAAACTAAATAGTGTTGGAATTGCAGCCACACGCCGCAGTACACTACAAAACAAGGAAGGCCTGCTTAAGGAAACCTAGAAGGGAAAACAATTAATGTACAACACGTGTGAGAACGTCCAGTCATCCATCCACCTGGACAAAACAAAGCAAATATTTCACAAAGAAGCAGTCAACCATTTCTATCCTGCTTAGTCAACTTGCGAAACATTCTGGCGCTAAAGCGTAACTTGAGGAATGAGAGGCAGAATTCTGTCCACAGCCCTCTGAAGAACGTTGTACATGTTGCTATATGTATTTTATGGTCAGTTCCGGATTATGACTGGTACTTAATATTTTTGGTGGCACTGGAAGAGTGGGAACTCACAGGCACATTTCCCAGCCCCCTTTCTGCCCCCTAAACACCAGCCTCCTCATACACACACACACACACACACACACACACCATCCCCATCAGAGTTCTCAGGTCGAGGCAGCGATGGCAGAAGCATGCCTACTGTCGGGACAGAGGGACAATATTGGCGGTTTGCCCCCAGCAGTCACATGGCCACCATTCACCAGACACGCAGCCCCCACTTATGGTGGGGTCCTGGAGCATGTGTAGCCCGCTGTGCAGGCGAATATGGGCTAATGTACACCCATCAATGTTGGGTGGGAAATGAGACATTAGCCACACCAGGTGGGAGCCCGCCTGCCCGTTTATTAGGCGTTTTCCAGATATAACACCCCAAGCTCCATGTCTGCCTTAAGAGCCCAACACACCTATTTCAAACATGCATTTTCTCCCAGCTCTTTCTGGTTGGAAGTACATGCCTGATGCTGGTTCTTTCCCAACCACTGCATTCTCCGTAATGACTTGCAAAGGATTACCATCACCCAGGGCTAGGGCTCAAACCAACAGCCAGGCAACAACTGGTACTACCCAATCAGCCAGTGCCGAATCCTAGGCATGCCTGTCCCCCACCGACCCCAGGCCACCACCAATCATTCCTGCACACCTTCCGCAAACACTCTGCCACAGGTGGTTATGCAGGAAGAAGATTGGGAAAAACATGTCTCCCTCAAAGCAATCGTGCCAAGCTGCCCCAAAAAAGAGCAGATGCACAAAGATATTTTTTTTATAAAAAAAATTAAACTAAGTTATGTTTCATAATCCATGTTTTCTATGCTTCTTTGGGTATGTCTGGGGTGGAGCATTGGAATTGGCCATATGGCATAGTAACACGCAACACGCCACTTTGTGGGCTGGAAAGGATGGGGTGTGCAGATGCACCCAAAATGAGGCGAGGAGGCTGCTGGCCATGCACTGGAGGATGCAGGGAAGGGCACAGTACCTCAACAGGGAAAGGCCTTTGCCCAGGTGCAAAGGGAATGGCCATAAGAAAGCCACAGTCAAAGGCTGGTGCTGGCCATTTGTGGAGTAGCTACCTGCACCTCCTATTGCCATTCTCAGACCTGGCTAGCCTACAAATGCCAAAAGGAAATGCAGAGGCTGAGGCCTGCAGCCAGCTACTATGGGAATGCCAATAGGGAATGCACCGGCAATGGCCTGCATTCAGCTACTACGGGAATGCCAATAGGGAACACACATGGAAGAGCAGCTGGACAGGTGCTAAGGAGAGGGAAATAGGAACCACACAGGGAAAGGCTGCCAGCCAGAAAATGGCCCAGGGAGATGGGATTCAAGGAGGGAAAAGATGCCGTCCTCTGGTGCTGCAGGGGAGGCAGATGAGTCAGAGGAAACACAGTGACAGACAAGAAACGTATTTAAAGCCTTCATTGATACCACACAAAATCATGTAAAAATCATTCACCTCTCAGAGTGATAGGCCAGAAGAAACAGCGAAGTTGCAGAGTCATGGCAGGGGTTGGATATTGGGGGGCGGAGAGATTAGCAGTGGGAGCGTGGTGGGGAAGAGTGCCTCTCCATTTATTAGGCTAGTCAAACTAAACCTGTGCATGGGGGCTGCACAGACACACAACTACATACAAGGGGCTGCCTGTTTGTTTATTAGGCTTTAACACACTAAACGCGAGAGCGGGGACTGCACCGACCAAACCTGGACTCCAGCAGGCTGTGGTCTCCTTGTTAACACCCTTGGTCACAGCTGCTCTGGGCAGCTTGGATCCAGTTGTGCCCAAGTTCTCACGCAGTAGCAGCAGCTCTGGCAAAGGAACTGCAGGGCTGGACAAAGTCTGCCCCAGCACATGCTCTTCCATAGGAGCAATATTTGCTGGTGGGGCAGAATCCCATTAGCCCTATTAATAAGCACCAGCCGCCACTGGCTGCAGTCCATTATCGCTTTTCAGAAGCTTCTACTAAGGACCTGATCCTACAAGAGGTGAACCTAATAAGTTCCAGGGACTCAGCATCTCTTAGGACCTAGAGGAGCAGAAGCTTGTTAAAAGCAATTTCATTAAGCTTCTAATTACATAAGCACTCTAATTTATTGACCAATTGTCAGTTCCGCTGATCTTGTTAGTCATTCCATTGACTTTGATGGGCTGAGTCAGGCAAGTCAGCATTTTGGGATAGGATCCCCTAATCCACCAAACATTTTTAGTTAACCTTTTTTTCCTTTTCGCAAAACGTTAAGAAGGGTTTAGAGCTGGTGAGAGGCACTGGAATTAGAGGCCAGCTGCACAGGCAGCAGTAGGGAAAGTTTCCTCCACACCAGGACATGTGCTCAAGACAGCATTTCCTACAGGAACCCTCCCCCTAGCCAAGATGGAAGCAGAATTTTTGCCGCGTTCCTCTGTAGTGTCTATAGCCCGCCTATGTGCCCCCTTTGAAAACTAGGGCCATTTCTATGGGATGGATAGGAGCTGGAAGCGGGGATGTTCATGATGAGCGAAAGAAGGGCAAGGTCCAGATCACGGATCTGTACCATGGATCCATCCTCTGCCCTGGAGCAGATGCCCTCATCTTCGCTCTTCTAAACTGGCTTTTTCAGTGCATGGACTGGAAATCCAAAACATGAAAAGGGGTTAAATAAAAGACAGCCATAATACCTATTTATTTGACCAGGCATTTGGCAGGTGGAGATAGGATCTGGGATGTTGTTTAAAAATACCATCTAAAAAGGTACAGTTTTGGTTTTAAATCTATTTTATTTAATCCATGTTTTTAGGATATGCTTTATTATCCACTCTGAGCCTTTGAGAAAAGCTAGGAACAGCACTGTCAAAACTAGGGACAGCAAACCAGGATCCACAGAGCTTAAGGCAGTGGTTCCCAACCTTGCTGATTCTGTGACCTCTTTTTGAGACTTAAATACAACCCCTACACATCAACAAAGACATGCAAAGTAGGTCAGTATCAACTGAGGATGTGACTGACACACACGCACTGAAAACAGTACATCCTTACTTTTGCGGATGTCTGGCAAAAGGGGTCCTTTAGTGCAGATTTCTAGTCCAGTGCCATTAGGAAGACTTGTTCTCATCCATGCCGTAGTCATTTAAGTTCCTCCCACTGGAAGTAATAATACTTCATAAACTTCAAGGTTTAAATGTGTGGTAAATCCTTTTCGCCTCAGTATTTCTGCAGATGGTGTAATCAGGCAAGCACACCTCCCAACATTTTGAGCAACCAAAGAGAAGCAAGCCCCACCTCCATGGCCAATAAACCAACTCAACAAATAAGCCCCACCCCCTTTCACATGTATATGCACACGGTTCCCAACATTGCAAGTAAAGAGGGACACAAACTCTCCTCATTGTTCTACTTAGTTTTTGTCATTCCATCACCTCTCAGTGGTTTTGCTCCCCAAAAGAGGGACAGTGGGATTCAGTACCCAAAGAGGGACTGTCCCTCCTAAGTAGGGACTGTTGGAAAATATGGGCAGGGACCCGAGTTGACTGCACTAAAACATCTTAAATTCTGCAGCCAGTGAAGCCAAATTCTGCAAATTCACCGCAAGCATTATTTGCATAATTAACTTGATTTGCATAACTATGCATGCTGGGAAGCAAATTTGCACTAGGTTTGACATAGAATCACAACTTTGCTAATCAAACACAACTCAGATCCTCTGGAATTTCAGCACCTCCCTCACGCAAACATAGGGCCTTCAGACCCCACCCACAATTCATCTCCCAGGGGCCTATTTATTTACCCTCGGGTCATGGTCAGGATTGGCTGAATCTGCAAGGATTAGCTGATTCTGCAGAAATCACTGCAAATTGCAGCAACGCAGTCAACTCAGGTCTCCGAATATGGGCAATGCAAGAGGATAGTCCAGACTCTCATTTGAGAAAGTAAAAAACTATGCAAATCGCCGGTGTCATCCACGATTGTGCTGTAGACAGGAAATTATTGAGATGACCTTGAAGAAGGTACAGAGAAGCTTTCACACACTGTGGCCACTTCTGAAGTTAGTAAATGCCTGCGGGCTAGACAGGAGTTCACACAGGATGAAGAAAGGACTGGAGGTATGGCAAGTGCTCACAGAAGGAAAAGCTAAGACATAGGCTCAGAGAAGGAGGGGATGTGCTTGAAAGTAAGGAATGGATCTGTGGGCCAGGTTGGTTTGTAAATTGAAAGGGGCTGTATAAGAGGGCCATAGACTGCATTTGGACCACAAGACCGATTCCCTACCCTGCCCCAGTAGCTTCTGCGTATCAGCTCTAGACTTCAGAACTATATAAGGCTTTTTTATCCTGTCACACTTGCACTCCCTACAACGTGGAAAAATCAGTCCTCTTCCTTCCCATACAAATTCCCAATAAAGGAGGGTTTTATTTTATCTATTAGGAAAATTAATGTACTTCATTTGCCAATTATTGCCAGTTTGGATCAACCAAAACTAGATTAAAGATTTCTCATTCCTTTCCAAAAATCCCATCCAAAATCATTCCATAAAGTCGAACCAGCTTGCTACTGTCACTATAATGCAATCTTTACTAATTAGGCTGCATTAACATATACCGAGCTCTCGTTACCCCTTTACAGATTATAGTCATCACATTTTCCATTAACAGAAGTGATTGTTTTACCTTGACAATTATAATTAAATTTTAAAAATTCTCACCAAATAATGAATGAGACGACAGATGCTCTCTTTGGCGTGGCAGAAGGAAAAGTAGAATTCATCCTTTCTGGGTGCTTTTAGACAGACAGCCCCGGTTCTGCCCACACCAGCCCACTTCACCCCTGGGCTGGCCCATCCGTCTAAAAGGTGTCCGCACCAGAAGTGCAACTGGAGCAGGCAGCTGTTAATGAAGGCACATCCTGCTCTGAAGCAGCCTCACTAACAGTTCTTCGCAACATCCCAGAGCACTGCCACTGCAACGCGTTGTCCAAACCAGAGGCGCCAGCCCAAACCAGAGCTGTTATCCATCTGCTGGGCAGACCCATGCTGCAGCTCTACGTTCGGTTGTCCGTTGCCCTGGGCAATGTCACAAAGTTGGGCTATTGCCTACGGTGTCAGGCAATAGCCCACAACTCTATGATGTGGGGAGGGGAGCGCCATGCAGGCAGACTGCAACCTGAGAGAGCTGGGTCCACCTAAAGCGGACCCGGGGAGTGGCTGGAAGTGAGCAGATGCAGAAGGACACTCCTGGAGCAGCTCCGGAGTGGGCATCGTCTGTATCCATTTATACCCTCTGAGCATGTAAATATTAAACCTCCTAGACCGATTGGCACCATTCACGTCAAGGTACTGGATTCATTCATCCTTGCCACTATCATTCTAGACGACCTCATCAATTCAAACCTTATCTTGGTTTTCCCTCTGGAAGACACTACTAATAATTACAGCTGGCAAATGATTTTCAAACAAAAAGGGTTTCTAACAGACAATTGCCTTTTTAAAAAATAAAACTAAACTTATCACAAACGTTGCTGGCCTTGCTGAAATTAATGTCATGCTATTGCTTTCAGGATTTTCACAAGTTTTATCAACAAATCTTGTTTTATTTACTTTTTTTGGAAAGACAAAAAAATTATTGGAAGCTTTTTGGGGGGAAACATACCAATGAATAAGTACACAGATTACATTTTCAATAAATAAATAAAAAATTAAAGAGCTATTGTGAAAGTTCCTCCTATCCCCCATAAAAGAAACCTTTCTGAAAAGTCTCAATACGAAAACTCCAAAAGTCGATATATTTCCTTAAAATTGCTTCTGAGGTTTTCAACCTTTTATTTTAGCATTTAATATGTAAACTTGAATCCATTTCATTTAAACATGCTTGAATCCTAATCTGTACTACTGCTACTGCTATTACCTTTTAAGTGTTGATCAGGATCGCCAACAATTTTATCATGAGCTCCCCAATTTCAGGGGTTTCTTAGAGTCTAAAATCATGAAAATATCAGCTCTCTTAAAAACTAGAAAATTAATTAACAAAAAAGTATATTACGAAGGTCACCTGACAGAATGCTTGCAATCTCAAGGCTTCAAAATGCAAGTGTAACAGAGACATTTTAGAAGAATAATTTGTTATGCATTACAGACATCATTGTACTTTATGCTTGATTCTAGCAACTGCAGACCTGGCAGCTCCAAAGCTGCGCAACACAGTTCTGCGAGACTCAAATATTAGCCATTAAGGGTGGGAATTCCGGTTCTTCCGAGAACCGATATTGCCGGTATTTGGGTGTATCGGATTAATCCGATATTTACCTGTACTGGCATACCGGATCTTTAACTTTGGGCGCTTTACCGGTTTTTTTACATTATCTCAATGGCCGCAGTGTAAAAAAAACGGTAAAATGCCCAAGGTTAAAGATCCGGTATGCCGATATCGGTAAATTTGGTACCAGGGAGATCCGATACCGGTAAATCCGGTATTCTCCCCAGTGTCCCACCCCTATTAACCATGCAACATAGAAAGCTACGACATACCTTGCAGCACAGAGAAGAAATATCCCTTAAGAAGCTTGGGTCTGCTGGCTGGCACTGCAACATCACAGAAGTTAAGGTTGTGCTGTCAACTCTCCAATCCCTACTGTAATGCGTAAACTACAATGGACACCTGTAACGTCCAACAAATAATCCTTCCAATTTGCCACTTGCTTTTGAAGCCTTGAAAGTGAAAGAAATCTCGAGGATGGCCTTAACTGCAACACAACATAGGTTTCTGTCCATAACGAACTTTATAGTGAAGCTAAAGGATTGCTGTAACTCCTCCTCGGAGGCTTGATTCAATGTCAGTCACCAGTGTGCCAAGTGGCATAGCTGGAGCTTTCTGGGTATCAACTTGGTAGCGCAGCATCAGGGCTCAGCCCTGAACCCATGGCCTTGGGTCTGGTTGGTGTTCTCTGTTTCCCCTGCACCACTGCTTGGCTTGTACCAGAGCAGTTTTCCCCGTTGGTGGGCGTATCCACACCAACCATGTACCAGGTGTGGGAGGGTGACACACACAAACTTACTGATTGGCTTCTAGCCTTACATAAGGCATGCTGGGAACTGTAATAAGTTGTCAGAGCTTCTGTTGCCATTTCCCTCTGGCCCTCACTGTGCTCACACTTGGACTTCCTGAACCTCTTACGTCAGTCCGTGTAGCCCCATGTCAGTTGTGTTGTTGAGTCTCTCTTCACTGTTCTGTTCACCCCTCTTTCTTCCTTTGTTTGTGTAGCACTTCCCCTGCCTCTGGTTCTTTAGCCTTTCCCAGTGAATGTTGTTGTCGATGCTTACCCTCCGTGTGTGTGGATTGTTGGTTCCTCCCTTAGTAAGTAAGTATAGCTTGATTCCCTTCTCCTCCTCTTGATGACATTGTCCCCATGTTTATCCATGTTTTCTCCTGCTCCCCACACTCTCTACTCTTCCAGCTCTAGTTGCAGTTTACTCTTAGATTTGTCTCCTTTGCCCTTGCCTCCCTCAGCTTGGTGTCCACTTGTCCTGTGTTCTCCCCCTCCCCTTTTGTCTCAATCAGTGGATGTTTTGTTAGTCTGAACGTCTTTCCTACAGTCCATTTACACACACACACCAGTTCTGTGTCGTGTCCCCTTGTGGTCCTGCTCTCATGTACCTGGTCTTCTGTTATCCTGATCCCCACCTCTGGTTCCTCACTCCTATCCCTTGACCTCGGCGATGAGCTGTAACCCCTCTGATGCCAGATTCTCCGGTTCTTGTGCCAAACCATTTCCTTGGTATCGGAGAATGGCTGAGAGGTTTTCGTTATCTATTACCTTTCCTAGCCCTGCCTTGGCCCTTCCTTTTGCCCATTCCCAGGCTCCTAGCCCCAGTCTTTAATACTCAGGTGCGGTCAGGGAGTGAGGAACCAGAGAACACACCACAGAACACAGCTGGGCTATCTATTCCCCTGCCTCACAGAGATGGTACACGAGGAGAAAGAGCCCATAGTACCTCAGGACCTTTGTCATAGGATACGAGAATCCATGGTGCCGATGTGGTGCTTCCAGAAACACACACAGCCACTATGATATTCCCCTAGCAGCAGCAGGAGGAAGGGGAGAGCCGGCTCCTCTGTTCTGCATGTGTCTGGACAGGATTATCCGATTGTTACCAGCACCTCATAAATGGCTAGGCTGCCACCAAGTCTTTGCCACCTCCAGACCCTGCCATACCTCACTTAGGCTGCGTTTAGATGTGCACAGCGAACAAGCTGCATAAAATCACCCTGCATGTAAATATGCTGCGTGTGGGATTAAGGTTGCCTTTAGACAAGCGTGTCGCCGTCGTGCGACCTGCTCGCACGATGTTTCAAAATCCCCGCGACACGGGATTACACGCGACAACGGTCGGGGATCATGCACATGGGAGGCGGTAGCGCATGATTTGCCTACTACAAATACCTCGCAATCGGGGTATTTAATTCGCGGTCTGCAAATCATGCGCTACCACCTCCCGTGCACATGATCCCCGACTGCTGTCACATGTAATCCCACATCGCGGGGATTTTGAAACATCGCGCAATGGCGATCCGCTCGTCTAAAAGCGGCCTAAAGCTGCTTTTAGACGAGCGCAGCCTGCTCGTGCCTGTAATCATGCGCCCTGTAAAAGTGCTGCGGCTAGCATTTAGATGCACCTAGGCGCACCATATTTCAGGTCGCGCATTCTTTAAGAGTGCAAATTAAATATCTCGATATCCAGGGTGCATGATTACAGACGCGAGTGGACGGCACTCGTCTAAAAGCAGCCTTAATCCCACATGCGGCATATTTACACGGAGCGTGATTTTATGCAGCGTGTTTGCCGTGCACGTCTAAAAGCGGCATACGCCACAAACCAGGCAGACTCATGCAGTCTCTTCACCACACACAGGCTTATTTACAGTACCTTCCAAAGCAATCTCCGACACACCTGCATCTCAGGCACCCTCTCTCGGCCTCTGTCCTGGCACCTTCAGTGTTACTTGATCTGGTACACTCCAGGTTAAGCTCCCGTCTGAGCCCTGTGTACTCTGGCCTGGCCTTGGTACCACCCAAACATCCTCCGTTGCTCTTAGCCCCTTCCCTGGTGTTCCTCCTGGCATGAGCTCCAGCTCAGCCTTTCATGGCTGGTGCTCCTCAACTGGCTTGCAATGTGCTGCTACACCCCGCTGGAAGCACTCAGGCTATACCAATAGTTCATTAGCCTAATTAATGCCTTTCCTGGGTTTGTTACAATACCTGGTCCAGGAAGGACTTATGGGGCTCCATTATGATACTCACAAGATCAAGTCCTTTGTAGATCATTAACACTGAGGGAGAGAAAGTGATTCAAATGATATCTTATTGTTAAAATGATCTGTCCAATAAAAGATATAATTTGAATCACTTTCTCTCCATCTCTGTCACTTGGGACCAACACGGCAAGTACATACTGTCTCTCGATCATTAACACTGTTAGCTTTGGGACTCATAGGTGCATGGAAAAGCAAGCCAAGAGTGTGGCTCTGCAGCACACAGCGCAGCTCCTAAAGTACTGGCAAAAAGGCTAGAGAGTATCTTGTTTACAGTGATTTGGAGTTAAACGGTGTTAAAAGATTTCTCAACAACATAAGCATTTGGTCAGATCCAAACCCTGACAGCTATGACGCCGGCGTGTTGTCTCATGAAGGACCACGGTTTCAGGTTTACCAAGGAGGAAATGAACATACAGCCCAGAAGCAAAGTCCTCCATTGTACTCAATGGAAATTTTGCCATTAAGATTCCATTCCCAAGTCTGACACTTGGTTGCGTGACCTCAGGCGAATCATTTAATCTGCCTGTGCTGCATTTTATCCTTTCCAAATTTTGTGAAATGGCACCTCCCTATTTTACAAGAGTAAAGCCAGGCTGACAGCACGTTCCTGCTCGTCCTCATATTCAGGTCTTTGCTTGAAATGTTCAAAAACCGCTTTGGGGCTCTGTGATGGCAGACACAACACAAGTAAAAAAACGTTTTCAGAAGATTACTAAATTACATTGTCGCTTTTCTTGTAGCAAAGGCACTTAAACCCCTGAACAGAGAGTTTCTTTGTGAATGTCTCTGTACCGCTATCCAACAGTCTGAAGCAGTTACGAAAGCAAGCACTATACTGTGTCACACTTGCTACTGACTTAAGTGGAAGAAACATTCAAACAATGCTGGGAGCTTTTGGAAATCTCATCTTAAACCTCCGAGGGAATAGGATTACCAGGTTTTGGAAACCTCTAAGAGGGATACCCTGTGCGCTGCCCCCATGCCCTGAATTAATTAAACCTTAACTAACATAAATTAACTATTCACACAAGGGCTACCACCCAGCCCTTGTCCCTTCCATTCCATTCTGACACATTTCCCTCCCCACACCCACAGATGGGACACACTAGTGCGCTCTCACACCTACACATACACTCTAGTTCTCTCTCACATGAAGGTGGCCAGGTATACAAATTTTAAGAGGACACTTACGAGAAATACAGCTTCCAGGGCTGCACTAAATCCAATGCAGCCCTGAAACCTGTATTTCTCATGTGTCCTCTAAAATGTGCATATCTGGCCACCATTCTCTCTCTCTCACATACACGTGATATGGTGTAGGTCAGAAGCAGGCAAACTGTGACTAGAGACCCACCTGCAGCTTTTGGACCCCATTGCGGTAAATAAATGTGGCTCTTGGGATTAGGAAATTTTGTGTACCCCTGGTGAAAGTTATTTCATGGCTAAGGGAGGAGCACTACTGCCCCTTCCCTTCGCTAGAGATGCTCTCCACTCTAGGTTGGAGGGGAAATGCATGGGACAGCAGCCCCTGTGCACAAGCTAGGATGCAGGGGGTGGGGAGAGAGTAATAGCTATAGTGCATGCTGTTCAGAGGTGCAGTGAGGGGAGTGGATGCAGATCAGTGGCAATTGCATGCCACCCACCTGCTTAGGTAATGATGCTGGAGAGAAGGTGTGGGGGAGGGGACTGTAGCCAAGAGGCCTGTTAAAGGGTCTTACCCCTTTCCCTGACCACACCGGTAGAGGGAGAGCAAGATAAGGCTCTTTCCCAGGATGCTTCTTGCGCAGCATTTGGCACCATGGGAGAATGCCCTATTCAAATGTAGCGTCTCGTGGGAAAGGGGAAAGTGTGGCTCTCCCGCTGGCAAGCTCGTGCATCAGACGGTAGGATCTCACTACCCTGTCCAATGCACGAGCTTGCCAGCGGGAGAGCCACGCTCCCTCCGGTCCCACGAAACGGGAGCTGCGCTAGATTTGAATAGGGCATTCTCCTGCGTGCGGTGCCAAAGGCTGCTCGTGAGAAAACAGCCTAAGATGTCAGGATGGGACTTCTGGGGCCGCATTCTGCTCAGCTTTACAGGAAGCTCATTTAAGGATTAAAGTTGGAATTAAAGTAATTTTTAAATAAAAGTATTTCCTTTATTTAAAAGCCCTCCCAATTTGGATTTGGCATCCATTCCAAACGACATTAAAAATCAGTCTATGGAGTCTATAGCAGGGATGAGGAAGCTTTTTGGGTACATGGGTCACTTTTATACTTAGCAAAAGCCTGTGGGCAAGGGAGGGACTGAAGTTCAGGTGTGCAACAAAAGAGAAGATACTGAGATGCATGCTCAAAGGTACGAGTTGGGTCCGTGAGCCAGATTCCTGAGCTGGGCCTTGAACTAAGGGGACAAAAATAATCCCAGGCTTAGTGAAGTTTATGTCCCCCATTGTCGAGGTAGAAAACACCTTTAATCTAGGTCTTGCTCAGCAGTGGGTGCGTGGGGTGACTGTCAGGCTTGGGGCCATACTCCCTGCTACAAGCTCTGCGCTCTATGAGGATAGAAGCCTGGTTTGTTTGAGATCCATATGGCTACCATTCTATCCTAATGGGCATTGTTCCCCCTCCATAAGTTCCTTGCAGAGCATGGCCTCCAAGTCCTCATGTGAGCGGGTACCCTTCTTCCCTCCCCCTTTCCACCCAATCCCAGATAGTTTTTTCCCCACGTAACAATGTTTGGAACATACCAAACCAGATCTAGAGACACACGATCTTATCCATCACAACTGATCTCTCTTACAAAGGAGAACAACATGTCAGCAGCTACCTCTGAGGACCATAATACTACTTAGAAATTTTATCCTTAAAGAACTTTTTGAATATCAACTGACCAAGTGAGATGAACAGATTATTTTTTCCCTTCTTTCACTTGCATGAAAAAGGTGAATTCACATTGGTGGAATTTACCCCCTTTATATTTGGTCCTCTTGACTGTTCCAATAAGCAAGAGGGAAGGTGGTTGCCAATTGCCATGTTGGCCCTAAATGTAAGAAATGGAGACAAGGTAGTTCAGACTGTTTCTTTTCTTGCACAGTCTCACCAACAGTAGTTGGTCCAATAAAAACTATTATCTAATTACATTTGGTGAAAATAGACACACTGTCAGGGGTCCCGGTCGCAGCTGGTAATCGGAGCACAAGAAGCTGGCCCCTACCTAAGCTAAGTGTGGTTTAGCCTTATTGAATTCTCCCTTGTCTACAGGGGAAGCTGGTGGATGTTCAGGTTGGAGGGGCAGTAAGGCTGGCCGGCCTGCCGGCAATGAAGCCGCCGGTGGGCCAGTGGGCAGAGCCAGGGCAACGATAGGCAGCAAGGAGTTCCAAGGGTTAATGTTGGATGGACATTACATTACTTAATCAAGCAATTTCAGTTAGGTTAGGCAGGTTTAAAAGCAGGCAGGCAACCTTAAACCTCACAAGCAGTTTTAGCAAAGACACACACACACACACACGCAGCAGAGGTTAAGAACGCTGCTTCAGAAAGAAGGGACTTGCTGCATCCCTGCTTCAGAAGTCCCTTCTGAAGGAGTATTTTTGCCCTCTGCGTGTGTGCGCGTGCACGCGTGTTGGGGGGGAATTTCAAGGCCCATGAATCACCAGACTCACAGGTACATCTTGGGATCTCAAAAGCACCCCATTTCCAGCATTGTGAACACACCTAACTTCCTAAGATCGCCCGACTGTCAGTTACATCTCGGGATTTCAAAAGCTCACTTTTATTAGAAGTATCACGTTTACAGCATTTAATACTCCACATCATGACATAAAGTGAACAAAAAACCACATTCCAACCCCCCCCCACACGTGCCCCTCACTCCCCATCCACAGCAGACAGAGCGTAACCCTGGCAGCCAATGTCTGTCCATACAAACTACTTTGCAGCAGCAGGGAGCAGCAGTGAAAAAACAAAAGGGATAATTTTAAAGTGTAGCCAGTGCCACACAACCAGTGGACCCACAAATTTACAAAATGCCATAATGGGGATGCGGGGTGGGAGGGAAAAAGCCTATGGGGATGGGGTGCGGGGACGGGAGGGACATCTTACCTGCTGGCTCTGGCATGTTCGCTTGTCCCGGGCTGCAGG
>QEPC01011841.1:822360-898840 GCA_003113815.1 Sphenodon punctatus
CAGCCCTGCAACATGCATAAATAACCACCAAGGGTGGTTAAAGGGTGGTTAGCGTCATGTCTGTTTTCACCCATAGTGCCCATTTATAAGAAGGGGGATAGGAGCCAGCCGAGAAATTATAGACTGATTAGTTTATTATGTATCAAAGATTCATACAAGGCTTTTACTGTCCCGGCTGCAATCTTGGTCGGTGGAGAACAATATACTGGAGGAGAAACAGGCAGGCTTTAGAGAAGACAGGTCAACCACCAGGCAGGCTTTTGTATTGCAACATTGTTGATAAATATAGGCAGCGTAATAGGAAGGTGTATGCTGCATTTATTGACCTTTCGGCAGCTTTTTATTCTATCTGTAGAATAATATTGTGGCAAGAATTAGAACATTTACAGACGGACAAACACCTATTGGCCTTGATCAAAGCCTTGTATTCGGAGGCAACTCTCAGGATTAGAGTACACCCAGCTGGTTTGCTTTTGGAGTCAATTCCAACTGGACATGGTGTCAGACAAGGCTGCTTGCTGGCTCCAACATTGTAGAATATATATGTTAATGCATTGATACAGGGACAGAGAGACTGGAGCTTATCATCCTCAGAGGATCAGTGAAAGGAGAGTTTTTATGTTAATATATGCGGACAATACAGTTCTGTTGGCACTTAATAGACGAGGCCTGGAAAGATCTTTAATGGATTTTGAGGCTAGCTGTGAACAGAGAAAACTCGTCATAGACTATGATAAAAATCAAAATTGTAGTTTTTACTAAAAGATATGTACAATAAGCTTGGTTTATAAAGGGACATAGAATCGAACAAGTGCAAAAGTAGTGTTATCTGGGCATTATTTTTTCCGATAATAACTCGGTTAAATCATATTGCTGGGGTGAAACAGAAGGCAAACACAGAATCACCAGCTATCCAACTTTTTACTATCGGTATGAGCAACATGGTCTGGAGGCAGTAAGAATTGCTAATGCAAAGCTTCTAGCAGGTATGCTATACGGTGCCCCGATTTGGGGAAATTGATCAACAGGCATCTAAATATCTCGAACCAGTCCTTAATGCCCTATGTGTTGGAGAAACAGCTCCAGATGGCATTGACCTTTTGCACCAATAAACCCTAATGACCACTAGGGGCATTGGGAGTAGAGACAGTGAGTTAGTGTCACTTTAACCTTTCCTGATCTCTGCTTCTAAGCCCCCTCCCAGGTGGGATGTGCCCAGGAAGCTCCTACTGGACTTCCTCCTTCTTCCTGACCTTTCGCCATTCCTAACTTCTCTCTCTGACCTTCAACATGACCGGCTGGTGGCAGCTAGCTAGTAAGACCTAGGGATAGGCCTTTCCTATCACAATGTACTTCTCAATAAAGTAGATTACTTCAATCTAGAAACAATCTCCAAGGTGTTGATTACTACTAAGCTGTTGCTACTAAGAATTCAAGTTGCTTTTGTTTTTTTGACCACTAATAAAATTCCAACACTATGGAGATGGGTCTGGCATTCCCTCCCTCAGTCAGTTCTGCATTGTTAAATCTGGAAATGGGAAATCACTCAATGGATGCCCATATAGTAATTAGAAAGTTAACATTCTGGGCAAAATTGAGCGAGGCATCAAACCTATCTTTGACAGCCCAGGTTTGGGCTGAAAAACAGCAAGATAGAGTAGGGGGGGGAGGGATCGTTGGTGGGTGGATGTGGAGAGATATCTGTTGGGTTTTTCAGAATAATTTTTTAGGAGCAAACCAAGCAAAGTGGTAATTAAGATGCTCAGACAAAGGGTTTGGGACACTGACAGACAAAAGCTAAGAGCAGAGTCGGCTAATTCCCGTGTCTCCCCCTATTATAAATACTTGATCCCCAGTAGAGGTGGGGCTGCATACATGGAGTCTTTAGTGGATCCCATACTTAGGAAGGCTATGAGGAGCCTACGTTTTCAAACAGTTCAAATAGCTGTAGTAGAGGGTAGATATAAGGGGATCCCGCTACAAGAGTGGAACTGCCCATGTGGGCAAGAGGTGGAAGAGTTGGGACATTCTCTTTTGAAATGCCCCCTGTATAAGGAGTCATGTTACCTCCTACAGAAAATCTGTTGGGACCCTTCTTGGTCAAATATCCAACATATAATGTATTTACTGGGTGATAAGGTCTCTGCGTGATCGAAATCAGTGGCTATTTTTGCCTGGAGAATTGCAAAAGTTTGCAGAAGTTTAGAGAAGATTAATGATGGTTGTGGAGGTGAGGGATCATCAGAAACTATCATCCCAGATTAAATGCCCTGAAGTCTATTTCCTGGTTCTCTCCCCCGTAAGTGTTTAAAATAGTGTAGTCTTATGTGTTATTTGTTTCTGAATGGAGGAAATGATGTAGGTAAGTGGGTTTGGGGATGGTTTTATTTGTTGGTTGGAAGAAAGATTATATTAACTTGGTATGGTTACTGGTTTTATGTATATATGGATGAATTATTAAATTGTTTTGTGTATATTTATATATTATGAAGGCTGTGTGGCCAACAATAAATTTCTCTCTTCTT
This sequence comes from Sphenodon punctatus, assembly GCA_003113815.1. Lineage (NCBI taxonomy): Eukaryota > Metazoa > Chordata > Lepidosauria > Sphenodontia > Sphenodontidae > Sphenodon > Sphenodon punctatus. The sequence goes on from QEPC01011841.1 coordinate 824,886, forward strand.
CTTCTTCTATAGCATTACCAGGCATACGCAGTGCCTTATAGTCACGGATTTTGGAGACAGGTCCCTGCCCCGTGGCTTTACAATCTAAGATGGACACAGGTGAGGGAACAAAGAGAAAGACACACACACTCCCATTTTTACAGAGGGGGAACGGAGGCTGAGAGATTGTGACTTACCCAATGCCACCCTGTAGTTCATGGCTAGAGCAGGATTCAAATCCTGACTTCCAAGGATCCATTACACCACACTGGCTCTGTAAGAGGACAGCGTTCCCCAGGAACAATTTGCTCTCATTGTCTTTATTAGTGACATTCACATAGTCTGCAGACTATCAATAGCATCTCCAATTTATACATAACATGGTAGCTGTATCTCAGGCAAGTCCATGCAGGAACAGGCCCAAGGGATTACATGCCGATAGGGAATTGGTACATAGTCTCTACTTCAAGTACATTGGCATCAGCCAACAGTCTCTCTCCTCAACACAAACAAACCCAAAGCCCATCCAAGTCAGGCAAAAGGCCCCTGGGCTCACACTCCAAGGCTTCCCATGCAGCACACTCCCTCCTGGGCACAACCTTCCTCAATATCTGGGTCTCCAGTTTCTCCTTGTCCAGCAGAGTCTTCAGGACCTTAGAGAACGTAGAGGCACTTGCACTAAAACCAGTGACGTTACACCAGTTTCAGTTGTCCTAAAAAGACTTCTGTCTGCTTCCCTGTTTGAACTGGATTGTGCCTGTTGTCTGCCTGGGCCTGATCCTGAAAGCCTGCGCATGACCTGGGTTGGGCCCTTGCAGTCTGCCAAACTTTCCTAGGTTAGGAAGAGGCTCATGTGGCCATCATGCACAGGGCCCCAATTTCACTGGATTAGATAGTAAGTTGGCCTTAATATTAGTTGTAAGAAAAACATGGATGAAGTACCACAGCTGAGGCCAAACCAGTACTGAGCTGGTTTGTGCCCCATCTGTTTTAGATTGTTTTAATAAGTTTAAATAAATAAATTATTACTTCCCATGTCTTGTACACTTTGCTCCTGCTCATTGCTTTGCATCTTGGATATGATGCATTAGCAGATGCATCAAGACGTGAACACTCTTACTAGTCCCTCTTTCTTTCCCAACTCAGTACTAGCTGGAGTATCCTGTCCAAATTTGTGTCAACTAGCTTTTAGGACAGCTGAACCTCTGGTGTAACGTCACTGGTTTTAGTGCAAGTGGTTAGACTGAGATGGCCCTTGAGATTCCTCCCATTATTGCTTTAAAAGCTTACGATTTCATTGTTCAATTGTGTTTTAGCACTGGTGGCAGACTACTGACTTATAATTAGGGCCTCCATTATGCTATAATTATAGTATAGAAGGGACCTAGGGTCAGAACCTCTAAACCATCCGGTCTGAAAACAGCAGGGTTTCTTAATCATGAGGTGCTAATTAGTGAGAAAGTAATCTGACTGTTTCGCTTGGCGGCATTTTAAGACACAGTATAGCACCACAGGAGTCCTTCACATCTGAAGAATGAAGTGCAGATTAGTACTATTTTTGCATACAATATGCAGTGGAGCCAACAACAGATACATGCACATGTAGCAGTCTAATTCTAGTCAGTTTGACCCATAGGCTACAATTATTGATTTGGATTCCGAGCACAAACAAAGTGGATTTCAGATTTTTAGACTTCTGATGAGTTCATGCCGTTACAAGTTGTTCATATTGCTAAAGTCTGAAAGCTGAGCATTGGACAAGGTTCCTTCCACTGGGCTGAGGACAGGGATGGGGAACCTTTCCCCTCCCACAGACCACTTTGAAAATTAGTACAAGCTAAATTGTCTGGGTGGGAATTGGGGGTAGGGGCACTGAAGGGAGTGCTAAAGATGGGGGGAAAGAGGAAGCTCTGGATCATGGATCTGTGCCATGGATCAATCTTCTATTCTTGAGTGCATGTCTGCTCCTTCCCCCTGAGCTCGCTCCTTCCGTGCTGGAAGGTAGGGACTGGATACATGAGACAGAACCAGGAATTGGAAAGGTGGCACAGGCCAGATTTCACTAGTGGGCCGGAGGTTCCCTACCCCTGATTTTACAGTTAGATGGTGTCTGTAGGGACCGTTCTATGCAGCCCAACTATCAGTGAAATACTGTGCAGCTGATACTGTTAAATCATTGTAAATCAGTAGACTCTTGGTGTAGACACAGTTAGGTCAGTATTAAAGTGTTGATACGGCAGACGTTTTAATAGAAACAATTTAAAATACAAGTAATCCCTCCCTCCCCCATAATAACCTTTCTGTTGAAATGTCACCCTAGGTTTATAGCCATGGTTACCATGCTCTGTGCCTGAATGACTGCCTTTTTGGGACCTAAATATAAGCCTAAAAACATCATGCAAAGTATATCGGTCAGGATTACGGCTCCATCTGCAGATGGTGTGACCTCCGCCCCCCCCCCCCCCAAACTTGTGGACCCAACCCATAGTTCTGATTCAGAGCATTAGTCGGCTTCCATTGGAAACTGAGTGTAGCACTAAACTGAAGCACAAAGCAACCAGGGATTAGTTAATTTCTATTGTTTGCGTGGATAGACCCGCCTAGAGCAAATAAACCAGTGCAAACAGCCCACAAGGAAATTAGAGACGGATCCTCAAACGGGTGTAAATCGGCATAGTTCTGTTAAAATTAATGAGAAAATATTGATTTACACTGGCCAAAAATTCAGCCTGTGGCTTTTAACATGTAAGTGTCTTTCTGGCAAGGAGATTCGTTCTAGCGTGTGGTCACCAGGTTGGCCCCAAATGTAAGAAATGGACAAAGTTCAGATGCTGTCAGTTATTGGGCGAACTAATGTTGGTGAGAGCAGAAAAGTGGAGAGAGGACATGGACGTGTTAAGTTTCAGACAAGTGAACAGGTGACCAGCACCCAGAATTGTCCTTTAGTAACGGTTTGATTTTTAAGATACATTGTATGTAATTTATTTATTTTTCTTTCCTTTGTCTATTCTCACCAGCAGAAGTTGGTCCAATAACTGTCTCCATTTCTTATATTTGGGACCAACTTAGCAACCACACTCTCTCTAGACTTTCTCTTCCCTGTTGCTATGTGAGAAATCCACACAATTGCAGAAAACCGATAGATTAAAATACTGAAATTTTAAAGCAGGTGAGTAGTCTCATTGACTTCAGTAGAACTACTCAGTTCCTTAAAATTAAGCAAATGCTTGATTGCACTGGGGTCAAAACATAAAATACAGTGGAAACTCTAGAAGAGGAAGGAGGCTTTTTCTTTAAACTTTCTCTTCTAGCTGGAGCTTCTTATAGGATGTCAGTAAAAATAATTTGGACAGAGGCGTGACACTAAATTGATGATGCACTCTGATATGCTGAAATCTTAAAATGACCGTTTTTAAATACCATGAAAACTTTGTACTTATTGGGATTTTCCAAAGTCGTTTAAGAATTTTGCAAGTGGTAGACATAAAGCTAACTGACAATGTCCCTTTACATGTCTCTTATAAAGATTGACCAGCAAATTGGACAGGATGTTTCAGTGAGACTATTATGATGGGGAAAATGCTATGCAAAGGACTCCACCGATTCCTTGGATGATTAAAACTGGCATTGTTTCAGGTTGTCGCTAGATTAAAGAAGACAACTTGTTAAGCTATATTACTTCAAAACAGCTCTAGATGAATCTCCCTCCAGTCTAATCAGTGCAGAATGGCAATATTTTGTGAATACATAACTATCAAACCCTTGGAGATTACTTTTTCCCACAGATACCCTTAATGGTAGGAGTTATTCAGAACAGTGACTGAATCATTGTTTTAAACAGCATACGGGAAGAGAGGCACAGAGTATAAGAAACACAAAAATTGCTTATGTTGCCATAAATGGTTCATTCAAATTTTAGGAGCCTAAAAAATGTAATTTAATTTTCATTAGCTGTGCACCATCCCCCGTCTCTCCCCCCCCCCCCCATTTAAAAGAAGATTTTCTTCTCTCTCAGCCCATTAGGCCCTATTAAGTAGATCCCTATTTAATATAAACTTGCATAGTTCCATTCAGAGACAAAGTGGATAAGATTAAAAACTTTTCAGGTTTCTGTTCTGGACTCCTTTATTTTTGCCTGAGGAAGAGCTCTGTGAAAGTCAGGATGGAAACAGTAAAAGGTATCCTCTTAGTTACTTTGGCCATAAGCCACAAGCCACTTACCAGCGCAGTTCCACCGAATCCCATAAAGCTGTAAGCCAGACAAAAAGCCTGTTTCCTGAGGGCTCAGTTGTAACTTTCCCAGGACACTGAGGGCAGCTTGTGCAGGTTTCCCTCATGGGATGGTGGTCTGTGCCAAAAGGGGAGGGGGGGGAAGGAGATTTGCAAGGCATAGCATGCAAATTCTCATTCACACAACACCCCCCACAACAGGGGAAGCAAACATGGGGTGAAAACAAACAAGAGGTTAGCTTGGTGGAGGCCGAGGTCACTCCATGGAGCCTGTGCGCAGCCGGCACTCCTAGGTTCTGCACATCAAACGGGAAAGATGAGCAGGAAGTGTACTATATCCCCTCCTCCTGACGCACAGCTGCAGCAAACCGTCAGTCCGGGAAGCCGCCCCTGCTATGGTTTTTGTCAGTTTTCTTGTTTGTTTTTTTGCTTTTTTGGAGTGCTCCAAAAAGTGAAACAGGTACAGCACCTGTGAGGTGAGAGCAGAGGGAGCGCTTGCTCCCTGGACCACTCTAGGCACTCGATCGTCCTGGCATGCCTGTAAGCGCGTGGAAACTGTGTGTACCCTAAAGATGGGAGGCAGCCACATGGGCGTGCATTCACCCGCCTTAGGTAGCATGCGCCTGCACAGCAGGCTCCAGATTCTCCAGGACGATGCTGTGAACTGGGGCAGCGGGTGGTGGGTACGGGCAAACATCTGACGGCCACCTAATAGGCAGGAGGCCACCCATCAAATGTGACTGCTGTCTTGTCTGTCAACATCCATGGGCTCTGCTCTGTGTCCTTTCTCCCTCGGAGTGAATGGTGTGTGTCTGTGTGTGAAACGAGCCCCGAGCTGTCTGAATAAGGGGCTTCTTCTGTACTTGAATTGCTGAATGCGGATTTGATTCTTTGTTGCGCAACACCTTCTGTGGTTTACATCAGTGTAAAGTGGGTAACTCACTATCCCATCAGAATTTTACACCTGCTTGTGCAAATGTCTGTGCACTTCTTAAAAAGATAACAGGCTTGCTTTTTCCCTTAGTGGTTTTACATGGATGGAATCAGGGTTGGCATGAATCTGACTGTATTTATACTATTTATGTATGACCAAATTTTGCCTTTCCACATTATTCAGAGAAGTAACTAAGCATGGATTTAGCTGTAGGCAGATGAGCAGTGTCATTGAAGCAAAGTACCTTGCTTAATTGGGGCAGAGAATCACGACGCAGGATCCCTATTGATTCGGATGGGATTGCACCTCGATGATACCCTGAGGCCACACATTTCTCTTCATTTTGAGAGAATTCCGGAAAACTCCCAGCTTGATGTTTCTGTCCCAGGAAGCTAAAAGCTAAGCCACGGTGAAGGATTTATTGTGAAGTATTACACCAAAATGCTTGCAAGATTGCTGTGAAGCAGTCCATGACCACAGTAGGATATATTTGTTGGCAAAATTTGGGACTGAAACAAACATTTGGTGCTAGTACTCAATTCTACAAATTGAGAGTAGGGTGTTTTTAAAGGAGCAAGGTGGGTAGGGGGTCCATGGCTGCTGAGTGGCACGGCTGTGGGGTGCTCACATGTGACATGCATGGGGAGCACTTCACATGGGTGGCTCCTGGTATGGCTACCCTGCCCATGGAGGCAGGCTCCACACACGTGGCTGGCCCTGCATGGAGCACTCCTGGTTTTTTTGAGGTGCACTGTGCATGACCATGAGTGGCTGCTGCGTGGGTCATGGGAGCAGATGGTTGTGTGGCCGGTGGGGGGGGGCATGTGTGGATGCATCTAATTTAAAAACACAGTTCGACAAAGCAGGCACAATCAAGTCCAAACGGGGAAGCAGACAGAAGTAGGTCCAAAGAGGTCAGAATAGGGTCAGTATACATATTAAACCAGAGACATACAGAGCCGAGCAGAGGCATTGCTCTGACAACTTCCTGCTTTCCCTGAGCAGTCTTTTATACTCCCAGCATTTCATATGCAGGAGGAGCGGTTTAGCTGCTGCACGAGGACAAACACAGCACCCAGAACTAAGCCCGATATCTGGAAGCTGTGATAACACCATGGGTCAGGCCACTGTACTGGGAATTCCAGGGATACTGGTTTAAGGCCAGTAGGGGATCCTGACACAGACACACTGGATAAAGACAGACGTGCTTTGGGCACATCTGTGCGGCCTACGGCCCAGGAAAGTTGTGGCCATCATGGCCAGTGGCTACCATGGCCAGCAGCCATGACTTTGCCTCACTGGCTGCCATGGCAGGGGTGGGGTACAGGGAGCACAGCACGAGTGGGACCAGTCAACACACATCTGCTGTGCTTCCAGATGTACAGCCAGCAGGATGGCTCCCCAGTCGTGGTCACATCAGGTCAGCACCCCAACCTGACCCAGACCATGTCACCTGCGATTTTCCGCCCCAGACTGGCCTGGGGAGAGGTCCCGCCGGCCACACTTTGGTTTTTATCCACTCTCTTGCTCTTTAGAAAAAGGAGCGTGTTAATGTAACTAATTTTTTCTGGTCAGTTAAATATAACCCTTTCATGGGCCAGAACTCTGACTACAGCCCCTATGTTATGCACATGTTATTTCTAACTTATTCGTGGGCCCCTGCCCTCCTGATTTGCTGCAGGCATTCCATAGGCTGGGGGTCCTGGTATTCGAGACTCTGTGCACCCCTAATTTACACCAGCACTTCTCACATGCTTGTTATTTCAAGTTTATTCATGGACCTCATCTACTGGGGGGGCACCGATGGCCCTACCAACACATGGGACTGTGTACAGTTACACAGTCTGCACTTGCCTGGAGATAACTCTGGGTACATCTGACATTTGGACTTGAAGTGAGCATTATAATTTAAGCAGGTAGTAAAACCATATTTTGGTCCCATCTGTGCTGGGAAAATGAACAGTTTTTACTCTGAAAACTTTTGGTAGTTGGCCGGGGTCAGCGTCAATTTAGATGGTTCGTGGATAACAACTGCATCGAGCAGGTTCAAACCTTCAAATATCTGGGGGTGGTTTTCTCAGCAACTGGGGGATGGTCTTCCCATCGTAATGCTGCTATAATACAGGCTTGGAAAACAGCAAACTCGATTATTAGTTTCTTCTATACCCAGGGGGGGTAAACTTGTGGGGCCAGCCTTACGCCTTTTTAAGGCAAGAGTGTTTTCCCAACTTTTATATGCCATGGCTATATGAGGTATCTCTGCATTGGATAAACTTGAGGGTACCCAGAACTCCTTTTTACGCGCATTTCTTGGAGTCCCAAAGTGCATCCCCCAGGCCGAAACAGCTATGGTAACCATCAGATCCTTGGCCTTACTAGCCATTTTCAAGTTTTGGCTGAAAGTGGCAGTATTTCCTCCTGCTGCAGACTCTCTTACATCATATATTTTTAACTCAAAACCTATTGATCCCTGGAGTTGTTCTGCTGAGGAGGCATTATTTAAGCATGGCCTTTCGAGGGAGATTCTGTCCTCTCTGGGGGTTCAAGGGGGCAGTAAGGCAAATACGACTAAGGATCACTGACCAAGAATTGCAGACTGAAAATTCTGCCCTGGCTTCTCAAAAGATTGCCCCCAGCTACAGGACACATTAGCGGGAGTGAATCCCCTTTGCAGTATTTGATAAACTGGGCATCGTAGCCTTATAGGCAAGCCTTTACGCAGATGCGTTGTAATGTCTTCCCTTCACCTATGCTATTTGGAAGATTTCATGGCATACCAAAAGGAAGAAAGGCTGTGTACCCATTGTGATATGGCTGTCCCCGAGACTGACAAGCATGTAATTTTATATTGCTCTGCTATTAACCACCTGAGGGACAGATACATCGGGCCTTTCTTAAAAAGCATGTATGGTTGCCTGAAGATTTACTTTTGTGTCGTTTGCTAGACAGTTGTGATACACCTTGCTCCCTCACTGTGGCAGCTTTTTGTGCGAATATAATTTTCTACAAACAGCAATGTGAATCTATTTCTGTTTCTTAAATTCTTAATTTGAATTCCAGGCTTTGAGTCGATGGGGGTGTTGTTATAATTATATGTTTATAACGCCTGGGGCTTATGTCTTTTAAACCCAGTTTATAAATCTAGATCTGGGTCTGGGTCTAATGTATTTTAAATTTTGGTATTTTGGAATTTTGTTAATTTTGATATGGTGATATCCTTATGTTTATGTTTGTTATAGCCTACAGCTGACAATAAATATTTTATCTACCTACTCTGAAGACAGGATTACTTGGTCTTCCAACATGGTAGACACTGCAGGGTAGATGGAACCTTGATAAAGACAATGGGTGAGACACGGGCTGGGAGGCCCACCAGACCCCAGAGCTGCTCAATGACACGCGCCCCCAGACGCCTCATGCGGGCTCTGCGAAGACCCCAGGAGATGGGCCGGCAGCTTCCCTGGCTATGGTCTGCCTGCGTGCTCCTCCACCCCCACCGCCATTGAGTTCCACCTCCTGCGACTACTCTATGATGAATTCAGTCCACTCCATCCTCCACTATCAGTTGGGAGACATCTCCGGGGTAGCACGTTGCCCCAGTTCAGGCTGGGTTACCCCACATGGCGTGCCCCACCTTTCTGGGGATGACAGCCTGCGGAGCTGCCCCGACCCAAAATCTGGCAGTTGCCCTTCACATGGGTGGGTAAATCCAGTGGAAAGGGGGGGGGGGGGCGCAACGTGGGGCCCTGTCTTGTAGGATAACACCCAATGTGTTACAGTTACTTCGTGTCCTGAATGTTTCCTGGTGAATTCTCAGCAGGAAGTGTTTGCTAGAGGAATCTAAACACAGTGTAAATGCTAAACCAAACTTGTGGCACAGCTTGTTCATCAGATTACACATTTGAATTTCTAGTTAAACTAGCCTGGTGGGTTGATATCAAGATGAACAATAGTACAACCCTGCTCCTGATTTTACAAACCGTAATAGAGAACTAAGCACCCCTACCTGGGGTTGGCATTTATTTTAATTAGGGTTAAATGTACTTCTAGTGCCCTGTTATACCTTTCTGGAGAAAGAGATTTCTATAGCAAGATTTGAGGTTTTACTAGTCAAAGAGGTCGACTAGCAAGTTTCTGAAAGAAATACTGGGGAGATTTTATTTGTATTATTTCTTGGTGACAAGCAAAGTCTGGACTGTGGAACTCCAGCTCTGAGATCAGGAGTAGGTACGTGTCTTTAAACCTAAAACATACCACACCTAAAGGCTCCACCCAATAAAGATGACTTTTGGTTGCCTTGGTGACTTCCTCCATTTCCCTTCTCTTATACCTCGTCGACGAAGGGATACAAAACTACAGGTGAATAAAGATAGTGGTCTATACTACATTTGGATTAGAGAATACATTTTTAAATCTTGATTTTGGTGCCAGATATTAAGACAGGAAGCGTCAGTTGAGACAGCCTTGACTAAGGCATCTGGGTCTATTCTTATTTGCCCTCAAAAGGGATGTCCTTTTCATTATGGATTATTAGCAGACTTCATGACTGCTATCATTTGAGCAGTCTGTCAAGTATCACTTGCCTAACTAATCAGTACTTTGAATTAGTCAGGGAAGAAGGCAGGGTTCTTAATTGTTAGTATAGTTTGAACAGAGGAAGGTTGTCAAGGAAAGGAAAGTTCTAGAGCCTTAGTCATTATTGCAGGTGTTAGTATATGTTATTCCCAGAACGTGTACAGAATTAGCAATGCAGGCAATCCTGAACACATACACGGATTGACCAGATGCATCAGTCCGTGGGTAGCCATTTGAATACACAGTATCTAGCCATGGACTAATACAGGAGGTGGAGGGCACCTTATTGGCAATGGTGGCATGCCAGGTCCCGGGGAGCAGCAACGGCAAGCAGCAGCAGTGGTGGCAGCAGATCCTGGGAGTGTCAGCAGCAGGAGGTATGGCAACAAAGTGGCGACGCAGCCGCTTCCAGGAAGCCACCACTGCTCCCGCCGCCACCACCAATCCTTCCCAGAATCTACCACGTTGCTGCTTACCACTCCTCCCCAGAATCTGAGACGTGTGTGGGGATGGGGTGACAAGTGGGAGAGTTTGGTAGCACTTGCCACCATTCTGTCTCCACCGGTCACTTTTGCCATATCACAACTACATGCAAGTCCTTGCCCCACACGGGAAGCCCGAGTAGCCGACACACAGCAGATGTTACGTTAGCTGCATGTTTCAGACCTGAAACTTGCAGCTCGGGTAATGTCTGATAACACACTCTGTTCCAACAATCCTACACCAGTGGAACTCCACTGAGGACAACACGGTTACATGAGCACAAAGCCTGGAATGGAGTAAAAAGATTGTGAAACAGATCCCAGCCTTCTCCATTTATAAGTTAAGGTTGCCAAATTTAACAGAGGTTGGTCAGAGAAGGATATAGCCGAGGAAATATTCTCTTCTCCTTTCTCATTTACCTTGAGGAAACGCAGGAAGAGAGAAAATGCTCAGCCAGTTAGCAGCAAGCAGCCTTTGATCAGCACCACTGACCTACCACTTATTTCAATAGCGCTACTAGGTGTGCGCAGCACTTTACAGTCACAGTTTTTCAGAGACGGGTCCCTGCCTAGAGGGCTTGCAATCTAAGATGGTCAAGGATGAGGGGAACATACAAGGACAAACACACACGTAATATTCCCATTTTATAGATGGGGAACTGAGGCCAAGAGGTTGTGACTTGCCAAAGGCCACCTAATGAATTCATTGGCTAGGGTGAGATTTGAACCCTGGTCTGCCAGGTCTAAGTTCAGCTACACCACACCACACCACCCACTATACCACACTGGCTCTAGCTGCTGACCTGACAGCAGGAGAGAGTCCAGAATGGAAAGGGCTGAGAAAAGCCCAGGGTTGCAATCTAATGGGACTAATTTAGAGTATGTAGTTGGGAGAATTTCAGCTCAGCTCATGGATTTTTGGACTTCTGGTGCATGCTCTCCACCATTAAAGTCAATGGGAGTGGAGGAATACACCCTTCTCTTTTTGACAGATGTATCAATAAAAAAAGCTTTATAGAGCAGGACTACTCTGTGAAGGAGATACTCTGAGGAGGAGCGTGAAAGTAAAAAGACAAAAGGACTGAATTTTTCCAAGTGTCAGTTTCACATGACAGCTATTGAGCTTCACTTAGAGGAATAGCATTAAGGTAATATTTTTGTGATCAACCAGATATCCCTCAAGATCTCCGTTAATAGTCACTGCTTCAAAACATTTTATTTCAGAACTTTCACTGGGTGTGTGTGTTTCTTTACATACCCTGATAAATGTAGACTATTTGTGTAGCCGCATACACTTGAACTTGATTTTTCCACTTGGCAGACTGCCCTGCTATTAAATTTGCATCTTAAGTTGCCAAGTCAGATACAAGACAATTAAAATCAATGACACCTGGCACTGCCTTCTCACATCAGTATCGTCTGCATCTGCAAACCAATTACTTTGAATGGCAGACCTTTGAAAGGTTTGCTGACCCGCTACCCCAAAAAACAAAACAAAACAAAAAACCACTCAGCTTCCTGGTTCTGGAACAAATGCAACAGAGGTTTACACAACCATGAGTGGTGCAGAGAAAATCAATAGGAAACAGTTTTTCAAAATATAAGTAGCAACATTATAACATGCAGTTAATCTACGGAACTTACTTCCAGGGAATGTTGTGGAAGTCAACAGCACAACAGGGTTCTAAAAAAGAATGGGGTAAGTTCTTAGAGAATTAGTCTATACATGGGGTTGGTCAGGAGACGAGTCAAGTTGGTCAGGGGACAAGACCTCTGATTGCAAGGGGCTGGAAAAGAACTGCAGGAAATAGATTGCCCCATTATGACCTTGGGTGTTTTCAGACGAGATGCTACCCTGCACGGCTACCAAGGAGCCACGGATCCGACTGCCATCTAAAAGGTGGAGCAGCTGGACGCACACTCCTGCGTGCCACAGAGAACCCACTCACGGCCACACACAGAGCCAGGCTGGTAAATCCAGAGTGCTCCGTGCGGGGCCAGCCAAATGTACAATGGCTGCTTCTATGGCCGGGGTAGCCACACTGGGAGCTTCCCACTTGAATTGCTCCCCACACACCCCACCTGCATGGGTGCTCTGTGGCAGAGCCACGCAGCGGCCACAGACCCTCCCCAGCGGCTTGCTCATTTGAAAATACCCCTTGGGTGCGTTCCTCCAAAGCAACTCAATCTGGCTACTGTCAGAGACCAAATGCTGGGTTACATGAACTCAAGCCTGATATGCTATGGCAGTTCTTGTATCCATCACATTAAAAGTTAAGCCTGGAAAATGCCAGCTTCTGTAGAAAGCATCACTCTGCTTTAGTCCAATTTCAGAATAACACTGTTTAAAAAAAAAAAAAAAAAAAAAAAGCTATTGCAGCATGGTCATTAGTAACTTGCATTATGAACCACTTCAAAGAGCTTGCTCCTCTCAGGCCAGCGCCAAGCTCTCCCAATATCTCCAAGGGCAGGTTCCAACAAAGTGTTAAACCAAAGTAACTACTCCACTTAGGTACCATTCACACTGCAGAGCAACAACATCTGTTGGCAGCTGTAATCGCCCCCTAATGATCCCGACAAAAAATGTTACCTTCCTCTTTCTACTTCAAAGAGCTTACAAAAGTTACTTCACATTCACAAATACAAAAAAATGAAGGGGAGTTTGTAAAGTCCTCATTTATCAAAAACACATCTCTTCCTCCTCCTAAATACATTTGGTTTAGCGCACCTACGTATTAATGATTTGTGAGTAAAACTGATTTAAGGCTTTACTGATTATACAGTCCAAGATAAGCTGCTGGGCTGACATTATATAAATAATAATGCTGCCCATTCGTTTAGTGTTGTTAAGTCCCTCTGAGGTTCCCCACAGCCTTTTTTTTTTGCCTACCCAATAACCAGAAATCTTCTGCAAATGTTGCCCTTTCTTATTCACCCAGTTCTCCAGATCACTAAAAAGTATATTAGCAATGCTGTTCTTGATGCAGAACCTTGAGGCATTCCTCTGTTGTGTTGACCTCTTGCAATGGTCAGCATTGGCTATTTATTCCTGCTTCTTGTTTTCTGCCTCTTAACCAGTTTCTCATCGGTGTCAAATGTTTTATGTTTCACCCCAGACCTACTTATTTACAGTCAACTGTTGTTGATCTGAAGCACTTGGGAAGAGGGGTAACTTAGATCATCTAAAACCATGGCTAATGCAATTTAATTCATTATTTACGTGAAGTTGGTCACAGCTTGCCGCCTGGGGTAGCTATTGCTATTTCTTCTTTACATGGATGACAACATGGGGGGAAAAATAACATCGCTTCCTCAAAGCAGCCCCAGGCAGCAGATTATAAACAACTTTCTAGGTATGGTTCACAAGTGTTTTAAACATGGTTAACTTCCAAACTGGACAATCTGCTCACAGACAATCATAAATGACTGCACTTTAATAACCTCTTCTGACAGACTTTGACACTGGTTTGGGTTTTTTTTGAGTGCAGATTATATTGGTCATAGAACCAAAGGCTGTTTTTAAACGTGCCTCCTCTCTTAGCAGGTTTCTCAATCCGTTCTCAGCAATCTGGGGGGGGGGGGGGGGCAATTTAGACATACCTCCCCCACACCAGAAGTTGCCTGGCTGTCACTGGAAACAGCGGCGCTGGGCAGCTTGTGGATTCTTTTTACATCCCAACTTGTCAATTCAGGATGTAAAATGAATGTGCAAGCCACCCAGCACCACTGTTTCCAATGGTGACCGGGCGGCTTCTGGTGCAGGGAGGTATGTCTAAACTGCCCCCCCTTCCCTCTCCACCCCGCAAGATTGCTGAGAGGGGATTGAGAAATCTGCTAAGAGGCACGTCTAAAAACGTATAGAGGGTACAGGCACATACATCTTGGGCAGCTGTACCACATGATGCAGTGGACTGTGTGGCCAGCAGCTGCCAGATGTTCCTCCTACTGTGGGGTAGGCAGCTGACCGCTATGCGCTGCATCCTTGGAAAAAGGCCAAGAACGTAGCATATAGCAGCCTTATCCAAAATGGGGTAAGGCTGCTTATCTTCCCAGTAACCGTGTGTAGCAGGGGGCTTCCCCCAGGGCCACACGAGGCCGCTGGGGACACTCTGGGGAATTAGCTCACCTCCTGCTATCCCGTTTCATCCTTGAGTCTCGGCTAAACCCCCTCCTTCCAGGCAGGGGGTACCCTCTCAGGACACATCACACAGTCCAGAGGGTCTTAGTCCACAGCCCTTTATTGGACACCACCCATGTCCTCTGTACCTGGGGCTGCCAGCTCAGTTGTCTCCACCCTGCAGGCCCAGGTCCATCTCTGCAGACTCAGGAGCAACACGACCTCAACCCCCCAAAGTCCATTCAGCCAGGTCTTAAACCCCCAGGCTCTGACCAAGCCTTCCCCAGGCAAGAGGCTCCCTCCTGGGCACAGCCTCTCCCACTTGCCTGGGTACTGCTGGTTCTCCAGCCTTCAGCACCTTGGAGAGCTTAGAGCAGGAAGGCTTGGCCAGGGAGATGTTGCTCCTTTGTCTCCCTGGCAGAGACTCCTCTCCTCTCTGCCTTGCTCTCTTCTTATACACAGAAGAATGGGCATGGCCAGGCTTCTACTCTTCAGCCTTAAAGGGCCAGTAACCTGCCCACTCTGTCCCAGGGTTTCTCAGCCTGTTTACCCCCACAGGCTGTTCCCCAGCCAGGGGCTGTCTCTGCCATGCCCGTGTGGGCTCAGCCCTCTGAGTGAACCACTCAGCCCCCTTCTTAAAGGAGCAGCAGCCCCACAGGACTGCTCCCTGTTACACCATCTGTCCAGGCAATTTGCCGGGACAAATGGTGTAGCAGGGAGTGGCGGCAGTGCTTTGAGTGGCGGCTGCTAGCTCCAGTTCTGCATGACCACATCACAGCAGGGAGAAGAATAATGACTAGGTTGGCAGAGGGAGGCTGGACTGAGTGCCTGCCTGCGTATCTGGTACCTCAGCCAATCCTATGGCATTCTCCATCTTTTTATTGCACCCTTTTAAGTATTTGGAAGTTGTCCACATGTCCTACCTTAATCTTCTTTTAGTTAGGCTAAACATATCTAGTGGCAGCAGCCTTTCCTTACAGAACTCAGATTGCAGATCCTTGATCATCTTTGTTCCTCTCATCTGAATCCTTTCCAGTTTGTCAACATTTTTCTTGGAATGTTGAGCCCAGAACTGAACACAGAACTAAAAAGAGGTTTGACCAGTGCTGAATATAGTTATGCTATAACTTCCTGAGTCTTGGATAAGATGCTCCTGCTTATACAACCTAAAATGGCACTGGTCTTTTTTGCAAGAACATCACACTTTTGACTCCTATTCAGCTTGTGATCCACCATAATCTTCAAATCCTTCCCAGCACTGCTGCTACATAGACAGCTCTCTCTCTCTCTCAACTTATACTTGCACATATTATTTTATTTTTTCATTTCTTTGTACATTCGTGTGTTGATGTGCTTGAATAATTCTAGTTCATCGGCGGGACAGGAGCTTCATTATTGGGCTCCATGAGGATTATTCCTATGCTGTGAAATTTCCTTGCAGCTCACTGTTGTTTAACTGACATGCTGCTCACTCTGCTTCTAGCTACAGCTGTAATAAGCAATGCTGAGCATCCCCGAGGCGGACGCTGTATCAGTTGCTGATGCACTGACTATTGGTTTTGCCTGTCCAAGTGATATTTTTTGCTAGCCTATTAACACCAAAAGGCTGAAGACAAACTGGAGGGAAAAGCTACAAGTTGGAGAGAGATGAATTTAGAAAGGAAAGATTAAAAGAACAAAAGGGCTCACTCTTGAAAGGTTCCGAGTAGCCTCCCTTCTGATGAGGTCAGTAGGCATGGAGGAATACCCCACAGGTGGTGCTTGGGACAGTGCAGATCTGTGCAGCTTAGTTACACAATGCAAGATGCCATATTAGAATTATTGGAGAGGTGCAAACACCAAGGAGGAAAAGAAAATCCTATAGGGCAGGAATGGGAAACCTCCAGCTGGGCCAAATCCAGCCCATGGCTGTTTTTATTTGGCCCCTTTCCAATTCCTGGATATGGCTAGTGAATCCA
Organism: Sphenodon punctatus; assembly: GCA_003113815.1. Taxonomy (NCBI): domain Eukaryota; kingdom Metazoa; phylum Chordata; class Lepidosauria; order Sphenodontia; family Sphenodontidae; genus Sphenodon; species Sphenodon punctatus. The sequence continues at coordinate 841,161 of QEPC01011841.1, forward strand.
AACCCCGCCTCAAATCATTAAGAAGAGTGGAGATGAGGGGTATGCATTCAAGGTTAGGGGATGGATCCAAGGCAGAGATCCAGGATCTGAACCCAGACCCTGCCCTTCCTTCCTCCATCCTGAGCTAACCCTTTGAACGTCCCTGCCCCCCAACTCCTATCTGGCCTACAGAGCTTGCACTAATTTTCAAAGAGGCCTGTAGGAGGAAAAAGATTCCCCACACCTATGTAGGCAGATAATCACTCCTAGCTATTTTCATTCGTTAAGTTAAACAGTCAAATTCGGGCTGGACATCAATTCACGTTTCTAAATAGCAAGGCACATCAACTCAAGAAAGAGAGTCTTCCTAAAGAAATATAAGGCAGCCCAGAGCTTGAAGAAATTTGCAACTCCAGTCAGTTCCAGAGATATAGCCTGTCATGGCAGAGGGAAATGGGCTAGTAGGTCATGAATACTTTCATAGCCTTTAAGATCAAAAAGGACCGATTTGATCATCTAGTCAGATCTCCAGGCCATGCTATCCCAATTTACAACTCTTGAGTTACGGACAGCGAGGACCTTCTCTCAGTAAGGAACTCCCATGTTTAACTACCCTCACTGCTAGGAAACGGTACGGGTAATTTCAGACGCGACGGTACCACGGTCAGCCACAGTGAAGCCCCTGTGGTGGCCGTTTATGCCGTCATGTCTGACAACACCCAAAGAGATTCCCGCCAGATGTTCACCATGGTGAATACCTGACGGGAATCATATTCACCATGATTCCGGAGGTGAGGCCGGCCCCACCTCCAGAATCATGGTTAGATTGGCCACGATCCGGGATGGGCCAAAAGTAACGTCTGTTACCCATCCCAGATCGTGGCCAAGACCGTGCTGCGGGATCGGGCACATCGGCCAGATTGGCCACTGCACCCACCCGTCTCCCAGAGGGCGGGCAGCCAGGGGAGTGCGGGGCTCTGCGGCCACACGTCACACCATGCAGCCCCACCCCAATCCCCAGTAGGAATCAGGCTGGCATGTCTAAAGGACAGACGGCCAGATCCTGGTCCGTGATTTGAAACAGATCCCGGTCTGTGATTCAGCATGGCGAGCCCGGAGGCTCGTCACATCTGAAATTACACAATTTTACTTTGTGGTAACAAACAACAACTTTCAGTTGCTGATGCTTGTTATACTAGTGTTGGTGAGAATGAGCAACCCTCTATAATCAAATTATTTCAATAACTAGTTTTTATGATGGAATTCAGCATGTTAATATCCCCATGAGAAAAAAAAATAAAGCTACACTGTAGCGGGGGGGGGGGGTCCCTAGGGCCACATGGGGTGCTGAGGTTGCACTCAAGGGAATTAGCTCACCCCCTACTATGCCAGTTCAGCCTTGAGCCTTGGCTGAACCCCCTCCTGCCAGGCAGGGGGTACCCTCAAGGCACACCACACAGTCCAGAGGGTCTTAGTCTACAGTTCTTTATTGGACACCACCCATGTCCTCCGTACCTGGGGCTGCCAGCTCAGTCGCCGCCACCTTGTAGGCCCAGGTCCATCTCTGCAGACTCAGGAGCAACACAACCTCAACCCCATAAAGTCCATCCAGCCAGGCCTTAAACCCCCAGGCTCTGGCTAAGCCTTCCCCAGGCAAGAGGCTCCCTCCTAGGCACAGTCTCTCCCACTCGCCTGGATACCACTGGTTCCCCCAGTCTTCAGAACCTTGGAGAGCATAGCACAAGAAGGCTTAGCCAGAGAGCTGTTCCTCCTTCGCCTCCCTGGCAAAGACTCTCTCCTCTCTGCCTGGTCTCTCCTTTTATACAGGCAGAGTGGGCGTAGCCAGGCTTCCTCTACTCAGCCTTAAAGGGCCACTAACCTGCCCACTCTGTCCCAGGGTTTTCTCAGCCTGTGCTCCTCACAGGCTGATCCCCCTCTCTGGAGCTGGCTCTGCCACACCCCTGTGGGCGCTCAGCCCTCTGGCTGGTCCCCACAGCCCCCTTCTTAAAGGGGCAGCAGCCCCACAGGACTGCTCCCTGCTACACCCACGATATTCAAACCCTAGCTGTCAAGAAGCAAGCCATTTATCCAGAACAGGTAGCATTCAGCTGGGATACTGCCTATTATCACTGCCATAAGTAGGCATAATTTCACTCAGTGACATACTCCAATTTACATTAGAGGCCAAAATGACCAGCAATCTACCCTGACTCTAGTTAACAACTGCTAATTGCAAATCAATGCACTGTATGCCTTGCAGGGCAACTTTCTCACCTCTGGACTCTTTCAAAAGCTCAGCTTAATTTGCAGTCTCCTCCCTGAAAGAAATATTAGAGATAATTGTCATTTCAGGGCTTATAGGCTTCAAAGATTTTGTTGTTGTTTCCTTATGTTGTGTACTATATAATATACCTTCATAGCTATGGGCAAGTGGCTCTTTTTAGTAGGGACAATAGACAAGAAACTTGAGGGGACCACGGATGAGCTTCTTATATACTTTAAGAGGTATTTGGTTTATTAAATATTGATACATGCACAGAACCATTGGAGATTTTGAATGAGGGGGAATATAGATTCCAAAATTTAACACAGCTAATGGGAAGCTCCAGCAGAGAATTCACATATGTTAGTGCAAGGTCATGCAGTGATTTTTGCTTTTCCAGTCCTTATAATGCCATTCTCCATTCTGAAAGTCTACAAAGAACAAACTGGAACATATTCCAGTGTTGCTTGGAACCTTTTCATTCAGTAACATTAAGCTTTACCCTGCTCAGATAGAAAGTATTACTAAGTGGGATTTTTGCAACTGATTAAAATGGGAATCTGATTGGGCCCAGGAGATTAGTTTTAGGCTTGGAAAACCATCAAGGTTCAAACACCAGGTTAAAGATAAGTTGACTCAACACAAGTCTCATAAAAAATCAGATTTCACTTTCTGAGCTCCCTACATACCTATTAAAAATATATTCACCTGCAAAAAATACATGTCTTGAAATACTTTATTAGAAATATATATGCACACATACTTATATAAATATAGGCATGCATTGTGCCTTATAAATATGTCAGGACACTAGTCCATCTCCACAACTTGTAATCTAAACTTTAAATCAAAATACAGCATTGTCTACCTTCCTTTAAAATGGAAGAAAAATAATTTAGTCCCAGTTTGAAGAAAATAAAAGTCATCTTCATTTCTTCTGTAGAGCAGCAGCAGTCACAGCCTTCAGAGGCCCTTTTAATGCAATTTTCACATGAGACACGCATACACAATGCACATATGGGTGCCTGCGTGTGCATGAGTGGGGAAGTCCCATGTGACTGCTGTGGCAGGTGCATGCATGCTCCCGTGCTCCACCCATCGCCCACATAAGAACATAAGAAGTGCCATACTGGGTCAGACCAATGGTCCATCTAGCCCAGCATCCTGTCTCCAACAGTGGCCAATCATGGTGGCTTGGGAGAAGCACCCAACAGGTCACAATGGGGAGCCATTCCCTGTTGTTTTCCCCCAGCTCCCGTCATGTTCCCTGATCCTGTCTGGCTAATAGCTGCTAATGGACCTATCTTCCAGAAACTTGTCCAAACCTCTTTTAAACTCAGCTATAGTACTGGCCCTTACCACAGCCTCTGGCAGTAGATTCCACAACCCAATTATACGCTGAGTGAAAAAATATTTTCTTTTATTTGTTTTAAACTTGCCACCCATGAGTTTCATGGAGTGTCCCCTAGTTCTAGTACTAGCTGAGAGGGTAAATAACTGCTCCTTGTTTATTAGTTCCACACCACTCATGATTTTATAGACCTCTATCATATCTCCTCTCAGTCGTCTCTTCTCCAAACTGAAGAGCCCCAACCTACCAAGCCTCTTCTCATACCGGAGCCCTTCCATGCCCTTGATCACTTTTGTTGCCCTTCTCTGTACCTTTTCTAGTTCAGCAATTTTCTTTTTTGAGATGAGGCGACCAGAACTGCACACAATATTTGAAGTGTGTTAGCACCATTGATTTGTATAGAGGCATTATGACATCCTCAGTTTTATTCTCTATCCCCTTCCGCATAATTCCTAACATTCTGTTTGCTTTTTTGTATTGTCCACAACCACCCCCAGATCCTTTTCCTGAGTGGTAACTCCTAGCTTAGCACCCAGCATTGTGTACGCATAGTTTGGATTATTTTTCCCTATGTGCATCACTTTGCACTTGTCCACATTAAATCTCATTTAGATGCCCAGCCACGCAGTGTCGTAAGATCCTGTTGCAGTTCCTCACAATCTGTTCATGTTTTCACTACCCTGAATAACTTGGTGTCGTCTGCAAATTTGATCACCTCACTCTTAACACCCTTTTCCAGATCATTAATGAATACATTAAAAAGCACCAGTCCCAATACAGATCCCTGAGGCACACCACTTTTTACATCTCTCCATTGTGGAAACTGACCATTTAGTCCTACCCTTTGCTTTCTATCTTTTAACCAGTTTCTGATCCACAGTAAGACACTATCTCCTATCCCATGCCTTTTTAATTTCCTTAAGAGTCTCTCATGAGGGACCTTATCAAATGCTTTCTGGAAATCCAGGTACACTATATCTACTGGGTCACACATGGAGCTATCGGCCAAAAGAAGGGATGGCTCCATGCATGGAGATCGGTAGAGGTGTGTGCGTGTCCGTTTGATGGCCATCCACACACCGCACACCCACTGTGGTGCACACCCATCCCCACCGTGGCCCTTTTGAATAGGGCCTTACATAAGACACTCCGATACAATGCACACATGGGTGCCTGAGTGTGCAAGTCCCGTGTAAACACCGCAGTGGGGGTGCGTGCGCACTCCCGCGTAACACCCGTCTCCACCCATCCCCCACACACGGAGCAACCGGCAACAACGGTAGTTGTTCCATGCGTGGAGGAGAGGTGGACATGGGTGTGCGCCCATGTAACCACCACCCACACGCCGCACACCCACCACGGCGCACACCCATGCCCTCGCTGCCCATGTGAGAAGGGCCAGAGTTAATCAAAATTTATATCTAGCCACAATAAATTAACAGGACCATGTTCAATCTAATAAAATAACCACCACTGCTACAGCACACAGGCGATTTATTATCAGTTAAATATTCCATCATCTCTTCCTCCTTTCATCATTCTTGAGCTCTTTACACCCAGTTGCCACAAATTGTTTATGACAGGAACAATAAATAACCAGGCCTGCCAAGTCCCATTCGCTTGGAGAGAGGCTCTATGATTTTAGATTCACTTTGAAGCAGCTTTTTAAAAACTCCTCTCACTCTTGGTTTCGGTACACATGTTTAAACCAAGACTGTTTGAAATCTCACTTATGTTAGGAAGTCTCTCTGATGCTATTATTACTACAACTGGCTGTCCCTTGAAACAGAGATGGGAAGAAACTTAAAAGCTTGATGCACTAGCATTAAAAAGTAGAAAAAACAAAGATGTCAACATACAGCAAACGGTTCTATTTTATAAAGATGCAAGTTAAGCAAGCAAGGCAGCCAGACCTCAAAACTCAGTATCATTCAATCCAGCATGAGAACAAGCATAGAGCTATTGACTATTCCATTTGCAACTAGTTATTAGAAAGTACAACGAACTGTTTGGAAAACTTTGCGGTTTGGATGATCAGAAAGCATTTGAAGGAAGAAAGAAGAGACCCAGAAATATCGTGGCTGCTGTCCCTGTCCTATTAGCACTGAAATGTCACTGCGTTATCAGAACAGAACATGGAGCAGAAATGACCCCAGTGCTCTGCCACCAAAGGCATTATCATCCCCCCACCCCCACACAGGAAGAACTCAAGGGATCGCTTGATCAGGAAACTCCGGCTGGAAAGCTCACCTCCTGGCAATGAGACAGCGACAGGCTCGAGTAAGTCTCTACAGCATCCACAGTCCCAGCCGCCTGACAGAAGATTACAGCCCAGCAGCAAATCCAAGAGGGAAAGCTAAAGCCCCAGTGCAACAGCCAGCAGCAGCCAGGACTCCCAAAGCCTCTCTTTGCTGTCATCCTCGGCATCCTAAGCGGGGAGGCAAACCCTCGCCCTCGCTCGCTTGCTGCACACGCCTCTGGCTCGTTGGATTGCAAGCCGGTTGCTCCTGTGCCAGCGGCAATGGCTTAGAGCTGCCCGACTCTCCTATACTGCGGATCGCGCTCTCCCGCCGCTTGCGCTGGCTTAAAGCTGCATCTCGCCCATTGGCTTCCCCCAGGCAATAATTTCTACGATGGGTCGCCGCTGCGCGCTGCTTTTAATGGCTCATGTCAGACTCTGTCCTGCTTGCTGGGCTCGATTGCTCCCTCGCTGCTGCTCTGTGGGTTGCAGTGGCTCGGGGAGCTCTGCCTCGCTGCACGCTGACAGCAGTGGCTGGCACTCGCACCTAAGCTGCTCCCCGGGTAGCGGGGACTGACAAAGCCCGTAAGTGACACAGCGAGCGCAGGGAGAGAGGGGAGGGGCCCGAGGCTGGGGTGGAGGAGGAGGAGGAGGCGGCGGCGGCAGCGCAGGCGCGAACTCTCCAGGCCGGGGATTGCAATGACATAAGGGATTGGTATTACTATGGCTCCACCATCGGGCTTGCAGGGGTGACTGGTCCCTGCCTGCTGCTGAGAAGGGCCTGGCCCAGCTGAGGAAAGCCAGGTAGAAAGGGGGAAGTGGTCCCTTCTGACTCCACTCCAACCCCCCACTGTGTGCAGCCAGACCAAGGCTGGTCCCTGCTTGGAAGGAATTCAGTGCCTCTTACAATCATCCCTCTAGCCTCAGGTGCCTCCTCCTGGTTGTAGGTCTCCTCTCCTTCGGCACATTTTTCATTCTGGCCTTACACCGCTGTTGTATTTCCTAGGAGTCTTGGGATTCTTTCTCCCCTGCTTTGTCGCTGTCTCTCGTAGCTCCTGAAACTTTCTAATCCTCGAGGTGTGCTCCTAACCCTCTGCTATCCTAGGCTCCTGCTCCACTCTGTTCCCTTGCTGTCTTCCTACCCCTTCCGGGCTCAATGATGAGCTGCGGTCTAGGGGATTTTGAACCCTACATAGAGGGCAGCTGAGAGGTTTCCCCATTCCCCTTCCTCCAAAACCTGTCAATGACAGAGGGCTATGCGCCAAGCTTTCACCTATGGCTTATCCCAGGGCCTGACCCCCAGCAGCAACAGGAGTCTCCCCATTACCAAACACTTTTTCTGCCCTCTCCGAAATCTAATCTTTAGTAGTCCCGGTAGCAACCCTGCACTAGCACTCCCCCTTCTTAATTCCTCCAGCTCTGGTGGACCGAAGGCAACATCCAGCAAGAGGAAGGGGTGAGAATGGTGAGGGAGAGTGGGACCAGCAGCAAGCACAAGAGAAAGAAGGCCACCGAGAAGGCCCTCCCCATCTGGCTACAGGCTGGAAGTTTCTCACCCCAGCATATCGTTACTGACTTCCCGAAGAGCCTTCCTTTTTATTTTCAACATACATCACAGATTTTATTGAACTGATTTGATTTCTCATCATAGGTTTGTTTTTTGTTTTTTAAATAATCTCTAGCACAATCTCAAAAATGGGGGGGGGGAGGGGGGAGAGAAGCTTTTGTTTCATTCCACACACCCACTGTATCACAAAAAGCAAATCCTTATTCCAACAAGTGTAACCCCTCAGTATTGGACTTCTTTCTCCAAGTCATTGCTCCTGAGCAAGCTTCCGCTGTGTGAACTTGGGAGGAGCCAATCTGGAGCTCAGCTTTCTGCTCATCAAATTGCTTTCTATGATGTAAGGCTTCTTTCCCCTAACAGCAACTCCTTAGGGGGAACAACTGAGTGTCACTAAATACAACAACAGGAGGAGTACAGTTCTAGCAGCATTAGTCAAGATGCATTATAGTCATTATGCTGGTGTCACTGGTGACAGCTGCTAAAAATGAAGTACCCAGAGCGAGCTGTGCCGTGGTACCAGCTGCTCCCTCTTCCTTTAGTTTTGTGCATGAAATTATTTAATTTGGGAATTTAGAGAGAGAATGGGGAGAACTCAAGTTACAAACAAAGAGCTATAGATACTAATCGCAAGTGCCTGATGTATTTCATGTTGCCAAAAATATTAGTTATCCTCTGCGGTACTTGCTAAGAGATTACAGGGACAAGAACTTTAACTACGATTTAAAGTTTTTACTGTTCTTTACTTTAGAAAAGAATTTTTAGAATATTTCAGCTTTGCAACGGTAACTTTATAAAATATCGAGATATGATCTGAAATGTCTGGCTAATGGGTTGCAGCCTGCAAATCTTATCTGAGTAAAAGACAAGGAGTTATTTATTTATTTATTTATTTATTTATTAAAATTTCTACCCTGCGGCTTACAAACAAAAATAAACAATAAAAACAATTTAAACCAGTGCTGTGCTTTTAGTGTCGGGTTAAGATAATCTCAGCGCACCATTTGTAAACGTTAAGATAATCAAACGGCATCAACCTAGATACACATGTATCTGAGATAGGGTGCTATAGACATAATGCCAGTCATGGGGTTCATTCTGTGCCAAGCAGTATGTAGCAACTATCAGGCAGACCCTTCAGCATGCGGTGGCTACCCAACAACTGGTACAATTTAGGGGGTAGGGCTTACTGGGGCGGTGGCAGAGGAACAGGAACCCAGGAGTAGTGATGGTAGCAAGTGGGGACGGAAGTGCTCCCACCCCTTCCACTGCTCCCAAACTCCTGCTGCTGTTGCCACCACCTCTCCTAGTAACTTCCAGCACCATTTCCACCATGATCTGCCTGTGGCTGCCATCAGAAGGTTTTACTGTTTGTTGTTTTTATGTTGTGCGTCACCCCAAGCTGCCAGTGTGCAGGAGCGTGTGGGATAGAAGTGTTTGTATAAAATAAAATAAAATAAATATCTGAGCATCTCATCATAGTTGCTGTGTTTATTCTCAGGCTATGGTAGGAGGTAGACAGTTAATATTTCTACATATAAGAAAGTAAGGAACAGAGATCAAGGGTAAGTTCCTCGCCCAGTAACGTCAATGGGAGCTGAGCCACTGACTTCAAGCAGGAGAGGATTGAACTGTTGTAGCTTAACTATAATAGGTGCAGCTGCACCACAGCCCTCAAGGCTGGGGGTCCCACACACATGTAGGATGCATGTGCACACAGGAGAGGAGTGACCCAGCAGGGAGCCTATTTCATCGTCTGCACCAGAGCCCACTCCCATCTAGCTATCCCCCTGCTGGACTGAGGTCACAAAGGAAGTCTGTGGTAGACCTGGGACCTAACCCTAGGCTAGCACCCTAATCACTGGACCATCACCCTTCCTTGTTTTAGTCTACAAAGTAGCACATATTTCAATAGGGTTACAGTTGCTGAAGACCTCGCTTTTATGGGCCCCTGCTCAGACCTTTTTGGAGAATGGGGAATCTTTTCCCTCTTACAAGCCACTTTGAAAACCTGTGCAAGCTGAGTCCAAATAAGAGTTGGTGGTGACAGGAGGTTCTTAAGTTCTCAGGATGGGTGAAGGAAGTAGAGAGTCCAGAAAATGAATCTGTGCCCTGAATCCCCCCATCTCCTATCCTTGAATGCACGCACTCATCTCTTGGAGTTCACTCTTTCATTACTTGGGGGCAGAGACTGGATCCACAACCAAAGGCCAGATCTAGAAACTGGGCAGGGGGCTAATAGAGAACTGCAGGCCACATTCAGCCCATAGACTGCAGGTTCCCTATGGTATTTTCACTACTGCTGCACCTGTAGTACCAAGCTATGGCATCACTGGAAAATTTTGAGATTTCTGACATAATCTTGAGAAATCCCCCAAATGGCTAACACCTCCGGCAAGCACTCATGCTTCTTCATCCTCTAACGAACAGGGGTGGCCAGTCCACTAGAAGTTTGATGTGGCTTGTCAGAGTCCACTCATGATGCAAGCTAAATTCATAGTTTGCTGCTGACATTTATCCACAGATCCTAAAATTTGCATCACCCAGGCTGGTGGCCATCCATAGATTTACGGTTAAAAAACAAACTTTGTCTTTGAACTGCTTCCTGAAGTCCCTCCAGAACAAGTGAGAATAGAATCAAGATGTTTGGCCAAGCATTACCCCCAGTTTTGCACCTTTACATTAGGATACCATAAGTAGCTAAGGATGCCACCCCTCCCCTGCCCATTCCAGCACCAAGAAGTAGGATTCTCTCTCATGGGTCTAGGTTCCTGTGCACTTGCAGGAAGACATGCTTCTTGGAAAATTTCTAGTCCCAACATAGCATTCATCTCTGGCTTTCCCCTAAAAAAAAATATCTACAAGGCATAACCCTGACATACACTGCCCTGTATGTTCTCCCCTGTTTTGGTCCTCATCCAATGCTCATTGATGTCAAGAGAAGCCTTTCCATTGACTGAAGTAGTCAGTGGATCAAGCCTTTTCCAATCAAAATGTTGGTCAAGTTTAGAAGACTCCTTGCCAAGTTTAGGGCTTGTTCACAGCTTACAGTAGTCGGTGGGTAGTTTTCTTTATTCCAAAACAGAACATGAAGAAACAAACAGATTCCTTCATATCCCACGATTGAAGGCCATTGCCTGGGCCTTGCTCTATGGCTGGTTCAGAATATCCATTCCATTTCTGCTGAACATTTCCACAAAAACAGAACAGCTATTAATTTTCAATCAGAATTCTGATTGGAAAATGCATCCCAATCAAAACCCCAACCAAAAATTTTAAAAATGTAAGATCCATTGTGCATGTGCAAACAGCCACCACCCTTACCCAAAATGGTGGTATTTTGGATATGTCCGCAGTTTGCATATGTGCAAAATGACCACCGGGCTATTTTGAAGGCATATGAAGCATTGGTGAATGAGCTGCGACCTTTTTTGGTTATGTCATCATCTAACAAATGGGGCTAATTTAAAGGCGTCTTGGGACCTGCAGAAGTGCCAAGTATAATTTGAAACGCTTGGCTCGTGCTGTAAGGAAGGATAGCCACAATCAGGGGGTATTAAATCACTTCCTCTCAGTCAAGGGAGTTTATAAAAATCTTCTGAGGGAGAAAAAAAGTCAACATCAGACCGTCTTATGGGCAGACTTGGAGGCAGCAGCATGTGATGGCGATTCATCTAAATTTTGGTCTCTACTTAAATCTGCTTGGGCCGTAGCAGCTCGGAATAAGATGGCCAATATCCCCAGGACCAGCCTTAACGCAGGGCTGCTAGGGGCAGTTGCCCCAGGGCCGGCCTTACTGCGGGGCAGCTAGGGGCGGCCGCCCAGGGCCCTGCACCTTAGGGAGGCCTGCACTGACCCTGCGATTGGGCTGTTGTTTTTTTAATATAAATTTGGGGGGGGGGGGACTGCAGCCTTCGGGCAGCATGCATGCTCACTGGAAATAATGCGCGGCGGCGCAGGGCCCCACCACTGCCCCACCCACCACGCTACTCCCCCGGAGGAGTCCTCCATGTCCCTCCCTCCTGCAGCATTGGGCCCCACATGTTTCGAGCATCCTTGCCCGCCGGTCTGCTGGCTCCACCTCTGGACCTCACTCCCTCACGTCCGTCCCACCTCCGGAAGTTGCTTTATGCAACTTCCTGGCGCAGGATTCAGAACACTTTGCGGCTGTTGGGGGTCGCGCCGCAGGCTGTTTCTCAGTTGTATCAGGTGTTGGTGCGCCCAGGGAGCTCAGGCAGGCGGACGAGGAGCTGAGCCCGGCGGGATGGTCAGTTGGAGCAGCCCAGGGAATCTGGAGGCGGGAGTGGCCAAGAAGAATGAAGAGTAAGAGGAGGTGCTGGCGGACGGTGACCTGTGGCTTCGGCTGGAGAGTCGGGGTGGGACCGGAGAGGAGGCTGCAGCGGCTGCGTGCGGTGCGTGTGTGTGTGAATAAGTTTGAATGGATGTGTGTGTGTGAAAGAGAGAGAAAGGTGAGAGCATGTGTGTGAGTATGAATGGGGATTGGGTGTGTGTGTGAGAGAGAGAAAGCGTGTGTGTAAGCTTGAATGGGTGTGTGAGTGAAGAGAGAAAGAGAGGTGAAAGTGTGTGTGTGAGTTTGAATGGGGGTGTGTGTGAGAGGTGAGAGCATGTGTGAGATAGTGCAAATGAATGAATGTGTATGAGAGAATGAATGTGTGTAAGAGATGTGTATGAGAGAGAGAAGGGTGTATGTGTGGGTGAGTGTGTGCGCGCGAGGGGGAGTTGCTCCCTCTACCCCCCTCCCCCTCCCATGGCTGTCCCCCCTCGCCCCCTGATGGCTGCCCCCACTCCCCCATGGCTCCTGGAGGGGGAAAGGGAGCCACCCCCCTGCCCAAGGAGAGGCCCAGCAGAACGTTCCTGCTGTCTCCTCCTGCTTAGCAATCTACGCCTGCCAGCCTCCAGCCCTCCAAGAAGATCCAGGCCCAGCAGCAGCTGAAGTAAGGGCCACCCGGCCAATACCTCTTCCTCCTCTTTCATGATATGTGCTCATTTGTGCTGCTACACACGTCTGTGGGGCTTTGGAAGTAGAGTGGGGCCATCTGGGGGATGGTTTGGGAAGGGGCTGGGGGTGCTGTGATCGTTGGGGAGTTGTTTCTTGTTTGATATGTTTAACTGGATTTTTAGCGCCTTGGTGCTTGAGATCCTTAAATCCAGTAACCGGAAAGGGGTCACATTGACAAAGTTTTGCTGAGAGCTGTGTTTGGCTGCTCTGGGCCTGAAGTTCAGTTCCTCATCCCTGCTTTCATGGGGGGTGCTGTAACTGTGTCTGTGTTGGGGTTGTTTGATCTATGTTTGATCAGCTGGATCTAATGTTTGAACTCCTGTGTTGGGAGTGTAATAGGAATAGAGAAGGAGGGTTCAGGCCTTGGATAATCTGTCCCTATCTGCTGTGTGCATGCCCTCCTGTGTTTTAAATAAGTCTTTGCCTTTTAACCATATCTGTATCCTGAGCTCCCTTTCATCTAAACCAGATTTAAATGTTCTTTGGAGCACATTCTACTGACAAGTTTAAAATAACTTATATGACAATTCCCTAATTGTCAAAAGGAAGTGGGCGGGGACTTGGAAAATGGGATGGGCCACATGAAAGTGGGAGGAGCCATGGGAAAGTGGGCGGCCTGTGGAAAGTGCGTGGAGCTGAGGGGGCCCTGCATTTTGTGTTCACACAGGGCCCCGCAATTTCTAAGGCCAGCCCTGAATATCCCCTCCGCTAAATGGGAAGCATACTTATGGGGACATTTTTTCAAGTGCTGGTACCCATCATAGGGAGCTTACACTCCATCCCTATGATTGTTTTTCCCATTGGGAATCGGTTACACCAGAGGAAATGAGTTTATTCATCCACCAACCTAAGCCCAAGAAGGCCCCCGGGATAGATTTTATACCAACAGAACTACTAAAAGCCAATGCTGAATGGTGGAGTAGGGTTTTGGCTTCAGCATTTACTACCATTAATGAGACAAGGAGGATCCTTAGAATGTGGTCCCAAAGTAATGTGGTGTCTATTTTTAAGAAAGGGGACCCTAAAGATCTGGCTAACTACCGACCATTTAGCCTGCTGAGTGCGATAGGCAAGCTGTATTCTAAATACTTGCTGGTAAGACTTCAGCTCTGGGTGGATTCAAGGAATCTTATAGGGCCGGAGCAGGCGGGCTTTAAGAAAAGTGTCTCCACCCTTGATCACATTTATGTTTTAGAACAACTGATATCCAACTATGTCCAACTAAAGGCCAAATCTAGGCTGTATATCTCCTTTGTTGCTCTTAAGACAGCTTTCAATTCTGCGAGTAGAGAAAGGCTATGGTTTAAGTTGAAGCAGTATGAGATTGATCCCAAACAACTTTTCTTAATTATGTCCATTCATAAGCATACAAACACTCCAAGTAAAAACTAATAAACAGGACAAGTTCTCTCAGTCTATTGACATCTCAAGAGGAGTCCGGCAGGGCTGCTTATTAGCGCCTTTACTCTTTAATTTATATCCAGGGACCCGAGTTGACTGCGTTGCTGCAGTTTGCAGTGATTTCCACAGAATCAGCCAATCCTCGCAGAATCCTCGCAGAATCAGCCAATCCTGACCATGACCCAAGGGTAAATAGGCCCCTGGGAGATGCATTGTGGGTGGGTGGGATCTAAAGGCCCTATGTTTGCGTGAGGGAGATGCTGGAATTCCAGAGGATTTGAGTTGTGTTTGATTAGCAAAGTTGTGATTCTATGTCAAACCTATTGCAAATTTGCTTCCCAGCATGCATAGTTATGCAAATCAAGTTAATGATGCAAATATTAATACTCACGGTGAATTTGCAGAATTTGGCTTCACTGGTTGCAGAATTTAAGATTTTTTTGGTGCAGTCAGCTCGAGTCCCTGTTTATATCTAAACCATATAAAGGATGCCCTTATGAACCCCACTTCCCATCCAGTGGAGCTCAGGGACCATTTGTTATCTGTTTTGCTGTATGCAGACAACACGGCCCGTGTATTCTATACACAGCTCAGCCTCCGGCGGCTGATGTCTGCCCTCTGTTTATTTTGTAAGTAAGAGTTGCTACAAATTAATTACACTAAAACTAATGTCCTGGTTGTGGGTAAAGCCCCGGTACAGCATCGGTGGTTTATAGAATCTCGCTACTGAACAAGTTCGCTCATATAAATATCTGGGGATCACATTTTCTTTTCATTTTCCTCTTGGTGCTTACATCTTAGAGCAGCATGGGCTGTAGCTAGGGCTACGTGCCAAGGGATTTCTAGTTTTTACTGGTCTAAGGGTGGAAAGTTATTTAAGCCCGCTTTGAAACTGTTCAAAGCTAAAGTATTGCCTCAATTCTTATATGGTTCCTAGATATGGAGTCCTTCACTAATTCATGATCTTGAAGCGGAACAAAATAGATTTTTGTGTTCCATTCTTCACGTGCCTAAAGGCATGCCAACTAGTTTCCTCAGAGCAGAGACAGGTGTTGGTTCAATAGCCTGTTTGGCCAAACAAGCCATTTTGAAATTTTGGCTTTGTTTAAATTTGCTACAGCCAGATTCTTTATCTCAGATGACAATGTACTCTGTCTCTGGTCAGTGGATAAGTATGGTTGAAAAAAATCTTATACTCGTTGGGATTTTCTGTAACTTATGGGTCTACTATGTCATACTCAAAGGCTTGGGCTGAGATTAAAACTAGATTAAAGGATCAAGAGCTCCAAACATTGAAGGACCGTATTGCCAATCAAAAGGTGGCAAAGATTTATAAGTTCCTGATCCCTTCCAGTGGGGCTTCCTATTTGTCAAACCAGTTACTATGGCACTACAGAACAGCATTTACACTGATAAGGTTTAACCTTTTCCCATCAGCAGTTACAGAAGGCAGATTGAATGGGACTTTATATAACGACAGGATATATTTTTATTGCAGCCAAAACGCCAACAGGGATGACACTGAATCAGTAATTCGCATAATGCTTGATTGTCCGCCGGGGGTGCCTTCCTGCAGCTCCCCCGTGTAAAGCGGGGGGCCACAATGGAGAGGGCGTTCTCGGTGGCCAGGTCGCAACTATGGAATTCCCTCCTGGAGGAAGCCCATCTGGCCCCGAGTCTGTTGGCCTTCCGCTGGGCTTGTAAAACCTGGCTGTTCTCCCAGGCCTTCAGAGGAGGGGAGAGGGGGATGGGATAAAAGGTTTGGGGGGGGTTGTTTTTAGGTAGGTTTTTAGGTGTTTTAAATTGTGTGTTTTATTGTTATTGTATTTATTGTTATTTTATATGTTGTAAGCCACCCCGAGATGCCATGGGCATGAGGGGGCGGCTAAGGAGTGCAAATAAATAATAAATAAATTAAATAAATAAAAGTGCCCACATTATCTAAATCTGAGACTTTTGTATATTGAGCCTTTTATTACTCAGAGGTGACCCTGTCCGCCGCACAAAGTGGTGTTGGCCCTTTTGATGGACCAGAATCACAACGCAACACTTAGTGTTGCAAAGTACTTTTCGCAGGTCCTGAAGCTTAAGAAAAATGTCCAGATTAATGGGTACAGCCCTTGCGGTTGGTTCTCTTATGGTTTTATGACCATGTTATGTCTTGTTCTGTTGCTATTCTTTTGTATTACTTAATACTTTTTCTTTTTTGGTCCCGGCCTGTTTTTCTACTCTGTATTCTAAAAGGCTTGATAATTAATTATATATACAATACAATATATTGGCCCAATTGTGGGCCAAGTAAAGACTAATTGGCCTTCAGGCCTGGTTGATGGGGCATAACCAAAACATGCCTCAGCTTAAAGGGTCAGCAGTTTTATTTGCTTAACTTAGCTGGCATTGAAGCTGCTTTTGGATCTAGGATCTCTGAGCCTTATGGCACCTCACTGATAGAGGCCCGAACTCTACAGTTAATTCATGTTATTTGAAGCTCTTAGAGTCCTGGTTTTATAATTTTGGCCATTATAAGTCTGGCCATTAGTTGTTCCAAAGGGCCAAGCAGGGTTTGGGAATATTCGCTACCGGGTTCCTGCAAAGGGAATGGGCTATTATGGAAATAATACAGCAGTGTATGGGATTATACTCTCTTTGAAGGACTAGGACTCTGTGGGACTAATCCTTCACTTTTCTATCCTCCAGTTGAAGTTCTTCTGCCGTTTGGGACTCTCTCTTTTCAGTACCTGTTGAAGGGCAGGTTTCCCCTCAGATTTAATTTCAGTCTATGGTTGGAAGTTTTATACATTTTCTTTTTGTCGCACTTCTAATTTTTTTTTACCTGTACTACTATATATTGGTCCTAACCAGATTTAGGCACCTGCGGGTGCTCTGTTGTATTTTCTACATGTTGTTGTATTTTCTACATGTTTACTGTATGTTCCTTTTACTAAGGCTGACGGCTATGCATTAAAAATGGAAGAAACTAAGTTTTGTGCCTAGGCAATAGATTGTATTATATTATTTTAATATTTTGTCCAATTCCAATCAAAATATTGCCGATTTCAATTAGAATGAGAGAACTGGACTGTTCTGATTTTCAGTCTGGGGTACTGAAAAATTGGAACTGGCAAAATTCTGAAATCACCCCTACCTCACTCCATGTAATGCCCTAGTTGGGTGAGGGCTTTGTCCACCATGGCACACTGTTTGAGATGGGGGCCTTCCAATTTCTTTTTCCCAGGCAGTTGCCGTAATCATAGCCCAAAGTGTTAGTCTGGAAGGTTCCATTCTATTCAGACGTCCCAGCCAGGTGAGCCTTCACCCAATAAATTCAGCTACTCCATTTGTTGTCAAATGCTATCATTGGTTACCTTATCTTTATCAGGCATTTGCTGTCCAAACCAACTATTTTAAGCAATATTGTACACTGTGACAACTCGAACACATTTTCTATCTGCAAAACCATTAACCCTTAAGGTTAATTCACACATTACTTTAATGTATCCATGAGAGATAGTTATGACCAGCCACATGGCTGAGGAGGTAGTTCATGGTAATTTCTATTCCTGGGTAAGCTTATGTAATGTGACTGCTTATACGCTGTAACCTGCATTCACTGCATTTCCCCCATTGTCACCAATAGGGGAAATTCAGTGATCGCAGATCCCTGATTGTGGAGTATAACAGGCAGCTAACTGTACACTTGAATAGCTGAATGTTTGAACATACCGTGGGATGCAATACCCCATGGTTTCCTTACAGGCAAGTATTAAACCCATACCCATAATGGGTGACAAAGCCCTCCCTGCCATATTGTTGCTATGGACAACAGTGAAATTAGTTGCACTGACAGCACTGATAATGTTGATGCATGTAGCAGCTGAAAGCATCTCTAAATTCAGTATTATCAGCATTGATATGCTGCTGCTAAGAGATCCTTGGTGTAATCAAAGTAAAAGACAAATTGAAGTGATCACAGCTGAGAGCAAAGCCACTTTAAAAAAAGTCAGTATTCAATTTTTTTCATTTAAATACTCTGATTATGACCTCACTTAGGGCTTGTCTATGAGAAAGTGAAGTAGACTTAAATCTGCATTAACTAAGTGTGTGAACTGAGTACATATAGTAGTGTAAACACATGTAGAGACCCTTATTACAGATTTAAAGTGCCTTGAATTAAAATTAACCCTGTTTCCCCACAGTTAATCCAGTTTTAGTCCATATAGGAATCATACTGGAACAGAGATTCATATAGATTACTCCACACAGAGCAGACATGTCTACTCTGTTGACGTTAGCTTAAAATCAATTGACATCAGTAGAGTTATTCAGCATTTACTTGAATATAAACCAGTTCAGAATCAGAACCTACCATAACACCAACTGCGTGACTTGAAATTTGGGTCTTCTCAATCCTTCAATTAGGGCTGAAACTCAGTAGTCAGAATTACTCTGTTTTTAACGAGCATCCTGGTACCAGACTCTGTTTAACAAGTAATCAAGGAATCAGCCTGGTACTCTAACTCCTCAGCTGAGCAAAGGGGGAAGGGACAAGGGAAATGGGCAGGAAGGGGAACCAGGGGCATATACCCCCTTATAGGGGCTTTTCCTGCCCCTATATAAGGAGACTCAGTTCTCGGAAAAATACTTGATAAAATACTGAGTATTTTATCAAGTGCTGAGTATTCAGCCACATTACCAAGGCCCTGCCAAGAATATGGGCCCAATCCTCAGAAACACTCACAAATATTTTTTTTGTACTATTTAGTTTAGTCCCACCTTCAATCACACTTATGCATGTGGACCTACAAAACGCACATGAAAGCCTGCTAAAGTCAATTGGGTTAACAGAGGTGGGAACTTCAGGGGTGGGAACTTAATGTTCTGTTGCTTTAATAAAAAAAAAGTAAAACAAAAAACTTAAATTTTCCATCCTTCCATGGCCAAGTCTTTCCCCCATTGCCCTATAGCCACAATTCTTTCCTTCCTTCCTCCCACCTCCCAACTCTTTCACTGCCACAATCCCTCACTTTCTCTCCCAACTGCGCGCACACACACAAAAATTAAGCACAGGATAACCCAAACAAGTTATGCAAATATCTATTTTTGCTTATTTAGCATAGTTTATTCTGTCCCATGGAAAATTGTGGCATATTAGGAGGCTTAGGGAGAAGAGGAGCTGTTGCAGAGTACATGGGGCTCTGTCTATACTTACAGCATCACCAACAACTGCTTTGGAATACTACAGCTCTGAGAACCTAGCTTTTAAACAGAGCCTTAAACTCAGTCCAGAAATTGCTTGGATCTATGAAATTGGGATGAGTTTGCATTTTGTAATCAACAAAGTGACCTTTCCATGTGGGCTACCATAGCTGGATCATTTTGAACTTCCCTTTTTCCATCAACACTTCTTCACTGGGCTGCTTTTTCCTGTTGCTTAGTTTTATTTGAGGGATTGGCTGACTTTTCTAGGCACTCAGCCCAGGTTTTGTTTCATTTCTTTGTTAATAAAAATAAATCATTGCCCCAGATGCAGGAGATGGATAATAGAAATTAATTTTAAAAGGCATAAAAACCTGATCACCTGCTTTGCTATAAGCCTATAACCTGAACCAGCTCTTCTAAAACCATGGTAGATTTGAATTAATTGGACTTGCATACATCTTATTGAAACTGATCCTGAAAAAGTGTGTGGGGGGGGGGGGGATTGAGATGGTTCTAAACCAAAACCCTGGATATGAACAAAGAACAATTTGGGGGGAAAGTTTGGCCCTAAATCTATACTTTGTGGTTTGGACCCATCTCAAAAAAGAGATGAAGAAAAGCCATTTGGGCAGGGGGGCAGTACTTGTATTTGTTCAAATGGCACCAGATCACAAATAGCCCTTATGAGATTGTGTATGGCAGTCAGACCTTGTATGTATACACAGGGGCACATAGCTATAAGGAGGTGCAGCAGGTACAGCCACACTGGGGCCCATGAGCCTGGGGAGTCCACACACATCTAGAGCCGAGGGCTGCAGCAGGTGAACCATTCCATCTTCTGCACCGGGGCCCACTCCAGCCTAGCCACATCCCTGCATATATACACTATCCCATGAGGCCTATCTACATCTCAGCTGCAGGCAGAGGTGGACAGACAGGTGAGGGGGGGGAGTAAATGTGTGATCCAGCAAGGCTGAACCAGTTTTGCGTGAGGGAAGGTAATCTGGGGAGGAAGGATGGTCTAGCGGCTAGCATGCTAGCCTAGAAACTGGGAATCCTACATTCAGTTTCTTCCTTTGTCACAGGCCTTGAGCAAGTCACTTAGTCTTTCTGTGCCTTGGTTAAGTGCCATTAATAGCATTCCCCTAGCTGAAGACATGAGGATGTGGTGATTGAAGATAAATCATTGAACATGGGGAGGTATGGTTGACACTTTTCCTAAGGCTTTGACCCAAAGGGGTTGAGGCCACACCAGACGGGAGCAGCCCTTTCTATCATATTTACAGCCCCTTTGGAGTCCCATAATGTCATGACATTCTGAAGGGGCAGTGGCCATATTACAGAAGAATGAGTTGAAGAGGCTGAAGGCAACATCATAATGGTTTGGAGGGGGCAGGAAAGGAACAGGAGTCTCTCTTCACCCTGACCCCTTTCTGACACAGGCTGCCCCTCATCTCCCCCTGAAATCTCCAGGTTATCACCAGGCACCCTAGAGGAAATTAAGGCTTCAGGTGGCGCTGATGAGTTAAATCCCAGAGATTCTGAGTCAAACACAGAGGGGTGATAATCCCCTACCTTCTAACAGTCCCTATTTAGGAGGGACAGTCCCTCTTTCAGCGCTGAATCATACTGACCCTCTTTCAGGTGGTCAAAGTCCCTCTTTCAGGAGTGAGACATTCAAGCCTCAAGTCACCTGTTTTCTGGTTGCTTCCCAGGAAAAGCACTTGAGAGAACTATGGGGAGATGATGGAATGACAAAAAACTAAGTGGAATAATGAGCAGGACAGCTTCTGTCCCTCCTTATGCACTGGGAATGCTGAGAAGTGTATGAGAGGGTGGAGCTTATTTGCCGAGGAACAGAGCTTGTCGCTTTGGCTGCTTTATTAGGAGGTCTGTATTCCTATGCAGAGATGCCATATAAGTACCATATTTAGAAGCAGACTATTGTTCCCTCCCCTCCTGTAACTACTATGTATGTGGTGGAGTTTTGCACCACCAACCCTGGCACAGGGCTCAGCTTAACTTTCTCTTTCCCACCCGCAGCGGACTGTGGGAAGCACTACACATTTTGGGAATGTTGACCCTAAATCCAAACTCTGTGATTTCACCCCATCTCAAGAAAGAGCAGGGAAGAAAAGCCCTTTGGGCAGGGAGGAAGGGAGGAAGTACTTGTATTGGCTCAAATGGGACCAGATCACAAATAGTCCCTAAGACCCTATAAGATTGTGCATAGAAGCAAGACTACACATTCCAAGGTTTACCTCTAGAAATGAAATGGGTATCCACATATACGAGTGTACAGTACCCATCAAATTCACAGTACCCATTTCTATTCAAAATTTTGGGTACATTTTGGTACCTGAAACTGTCCAAGCGGATACCAAAACTACCATTCACATGGGGTTTTCGCTTTGTTGGGGGGTTTTTTGTTTTGTTTTTTACTTCCTGTCCCAGATTTTTTACTTCTGATCCTGGATTTCAGAAATTTTTTTAGGGGTATTTGGAGGGGTTTCAGGTAATTTTGGGTGCTCAAAACACAAAAGCCCAAATTTTGGATGTTCAGGTACCTGAGCAGTATTCAGGTACCAATTCAGGTGCTCAAAGTGGTAACCAAAAATGCAAGTATTACCTACATTTTAGCTCTACTTAGGATGCTAGCTCCATTTTGCCTTTATCTTCTAAATAAAGACAGTATAGGACAGATGTGAAACTCCTCTGGGCACAGATGGTCACCTCTCTTTTTAGTCACTTAAACATTCAGGAGAAGACTCAAGGGAGTTGCTCGTTGGCTTCACAGAGAGGCTTCAGAGCCACTTTTCATGAACAGCGGTTTTGTCTTCCCTAGATTAAAGAGTACGTTAGTTGCTTTAGCAGCACAAAGCTGTTGAATGGAGAACAGAGAGGGGTCCTTAACATAGGCTGCTTCTTTGGTTGTACTTGTTGAATCGAACAGCTCCCTCAGGGTGATATTGCTTTGAAACAGAACGACAGCACACAAGGTGATTTGACACAGGAAATGGAGGATTCTGTATATTTTTCTGTCAACTTTATAAAGCACTTCCTCTAGATTTCTGGAATGCACCACCGATATTCAAAACTTGCATATTATGTAAGTCTCTGATTAGGAGTGAGCCATGTAAATAGTCTGGCACAGTAGCAGACAAGGTAGTAAAGCATGATTGTAACCTTAATGGTTTATTAATAATTCCCTCATGATTTTGATGATCCTGTACTTTATCCTCTAATGCTTTCTTCAAAATGAGACTTCCCTTTTCTTATTCAACTTTTCAGTTTATCTATTTAAAAAAAACAAAACAAAAAAACAGGCCTCTGGCACAGTCTTTCCTCCTCCATTAATTATCCTTTGCCCAAAACAGTTCCTATCCTTCCTTCTGTAAATAAAGAAAATATTCTCAGCCTCATATACTACTATATAAAGCAAGAGCCTGATAATTTTTAATGCTGAGTGAAGGATCATGATGATCTAATCTCAAGCATGTGGTTTTACCGGTTGTAAGCAAACAGTGGCAGCATAAAGCTGGACGAGCCCAGAGAATGGTGGTGTTGTCGAGAAGTAAACAAGAATAAAGAGATCGCTCACAAAGAAGACCTGCGTTCTATTTATTCCCTGCTCTGCCACCAACTCATTTTAATGTAAAATTCACAGCACAGGCTTGCAATGCAGAGCTTAAATTAGTATTCTGATCATTAATTAGAGACAGTTCCAAGCCCCGGAAGGTTTACAATGTAAGGAAAGACATTCATGAAGTTGAGAAGTTGCAAGTGTGCATGCTTAACTTACAGGCAGAAGGGGGACCCTGAATGAAAGGGCAGTAGGAGGAGGATCAGTGAAACGTCTGCAGGGGCAAGGAGCTAGAGAAAGCCAGAAAGAAGAGGACAGCTTTAAAGGAGGGATTTTAAGATTGGGAGGGAGAGAGTTCTAGGCGTCAGGGGCAGTATAAGAAAAAGGGCAAAAATAGTTTTTTGAGCAGGAGATTCTGGGGTGGGCAAGAGTGGTGTCAGAGTAGGAGCAAAGCTCCTAGGAGAGAATGTAGCAGCTAGGAAAGGAGAGTGAAAGATAGGGAGGAGCAAGGCTATGAAGAGCCTTGCCATTGAAGACAAGGAGTTTGTGCTGGATGGGAATGGCCAGAGGGAAGACCAGAGGGCATGAACATGATCAAAGCAGCCAGTGAGGTGGAGGATCTTAGCAGCAACAAAGGCGTAACTATAATAGGTGCAGCCGCACCATGTCTGGAGATCCCATATGCATGTAGAATGCACATGCATGCTAGAGTAGATTGCCCCAGCAGGGGGCCCATGCCCAGCCAGCTATGCCCCTGAGTACCAGAGAGTTGAACAGAAGTGGGAGAGTCAGGGTGAGAATGGGAAAGGCCAGTAAAAGGTTACAGTAGTCACAGCAAAAGAATAGAGAATAGACTAGGGTTTCAGCAGTGGGAGCAGTAAAGAAGGGACAGATTTTAGCAGTGTTATGTTGAGAGAAGTGACAGGTCTTGGTAACATACTGAATATGAGGTGCAAAGGAAAGGAGGAGTTAAAGATGAATCCCAGGCTGTGTGCCTGGGGGACAGGTTAGATGACGACACCATCAATCGACAGAGAGGGAAGAGGGAGAGGAAAGTTTAAGGGGTAAGTTGAGAAGTTCAGTCTTGGACATAGTAACTTTGAGTTAATGGTAAACGGCGAGATGTCCAAGCAACGATGTCAAGAGACATGGAACTTACTTTGTACCATTGACAGATATGATCCTGTCTAACATTAGAATTCCCATTTCCTTTCCAATCTGTAAACTGAGATTACTTGTTCACTTATTAAGCGCTCTGAGCTCCTGAGGCAAAAAGTGTTCAAAGCAAGACAGCTGGCTCTGCCTTCCGAGCGGCTCAGTAGGTATCAGAAGTTCAGAACCCAGCAAAGCTGATGTTGCTATGGACAGCCCTGCTGACTCTGTGGGTGGTTTTAGAGGGATACAGTGCCTGCCCCCTCGTCCCCCGGCACAGTTCCAGGGTCGCACCCCTACCTCCACCAGCTACCAGCCCTGCTTAGGTCTATAACAGACAGAGCAGCCGTTTTCCCAGGCTGTGAGCCACCCACATGCCCTCCCCCACACCACAGAGTTGTGGGCACTCACCCAATGCTCTAGGTTGATGCCCACAACTCCATGGTGCTGAACAGGGTAACAGACAGATGGCCATGGAGGTGCACCGTGAGTCGGTCCAACAGCTGGACAAAAGCTCCACCTTTGGCCATTGCCTTCTAGATATTCTAGGGCACCACTGGCAGGGCTGCCCCCAAATCAGCCACAGCCTACTATGCTTTGAACATGTGGTGGGTGGTCTTGCATGGACTAGCCAATCATGGGGTTAAGTGGGCTGGCGGGGACAGAAGCAGAGATGCCATCCATCTGGTTACATCCAGTGCAGCAAATGTAGTTTGGTAACTTATCCTTTGTTTAAAAAGGATGAAGAAGTGTCAAAAGGGTCAAGAAACCCACATGTTGAGTAGTCCTAAGGAGGAAGCCCTACCAACAGCCAGGAGAAAACATGAGCTGGAGTTTGTTGGTTGTGTTGTGTTAGCTTATCAGCAGAGCCAGACCTTGGGTGTGTAAGAGAAGTGAACTGCTCAGCCTTTGAGAGCATGCATTGACTGTTGGAGCTGGAGGATGGAAATGTTAGCAACTCACATTGTTTTAACAGAACATTAGTACTTCCTTTAGAAACTGATCAAGTCAGAATGATAAAGGAGGTAGTAAAGGTTAGCATCAGCTGTGGTGGAGTTACATTTTACTGGTTTGGTGCAACTGGCTGTGTCACTAATACAATTGTTTCCTGGAGAAGTCTGCATATCAGAAAGTCAAAGAAACTGAGAAGGCATGATAATTATTCTTTTCTCCCAGACTTTAAGAATGTAAATGTGAGGGTCATTCAACTCTAAAAAGACCTTCAGGAGACTGGCATGTTCCTGTGCATGCACAATTAACCTCGCACAGTAAAACACTGTGCATGAATCAATCTGAAAATGTTACATTATGAAACTAAGGGAGGAATAATGTTAGCCTGCAGTTAACACAGCTTCTGCTCAGTGATCAGTGCATTATAAACCAAAATGACCTTTAATATTTACCAGAGCACAGGTATACCTGAAAGCTGTCGAGAGCCCTATGTCAACAGAAGAGCAATACTATCCGGATCATACCATAGTGGCTTGGCAACTTGCTTACTTATACCCATGTCACTTCCCACTATTAAGTACTTTAATCTTTAGTCTACATTATATTCTGGTACCACATCGAGGCCCAGCTGAGATAGGGACCCTCAGCTGCTAGGCACTGTAAAAGACAGAGACTTTACCATCTAAAAACAGATAGACAAACAGCAAATAAGTAACAGACTTTCCCTGGGAAGAGCAAATTCTGAAGCTGCGCCTCAGGATAGAGGCTATAAAACCTGGAACATTCACCGTCCGCCCTCTAAATCTCCATCACATTCATTCTGCATATATTTGTCAATATATTCATATGCATACATCATGTACAGAATAGAATCCAAGTCTAAATTGTCTGGGTTTTTGCTTCTCAAATGATTATTCCTCCACGTTGCTATGTATCTTCACACATCCACTTACGTTTCTGTTGCCCTGTCTTCTGTCGCTGGTGGTGTCCTCCTTACTGAATACTATAGGAACAAATGTCAAGAATTTTACAGATTGGATTTTCCTGTGAATAAGAAATCAGTGACATGGAGTCCAGGCATATTCTACGCAATTGTTTCCAAGGTTTTTTTTAGGCCTAAATGACCCATTTTGTGACTTAAATATAATCCCATGACCCCAAACATGCAAATAATATCCAATATTATTATTAAGTATATATATAGTGCCAGCAATGTACTGGACACTTTACTAGCGGGGTGGTCAATGCCTCCCTCTGGGAGGGCAGACTCCTGGAGTACCTTAAGGAAGCTGTGGTGCAGCCTCTGCTCAAGAAACCATCTCTTGATGTTGACTCCCCGGTTAGCTATTGGCCTCTCTCTAACCTTCCCTTTTTAGGGAAGGTTATTGAATGGGTGGTAGCTTAGCAGCTTCAGGCGCATTTGGACGGCATCAATTTTCTGGATCCCTCGCAGTCCGACTTCCGACCGGGTTATGGCACTGAGACTGCACTTGTGGCCATGGTCCATGACCTCCAGCGCGAGTTAGACCAGGGTCGGTCTACTCTGCTGATTTTGTTAAATGTTTGCTGCTTTTGATACCATTGGCCATGAGGTGCTAGTGACACACTTGCGGGACCACACTGAGGTCGGCAGCATCATTCTTGAATGGTTCCACTCTTTCCTGGCCAGAAGAACTTAGTGAGTGGTGCTGGGGGACCATTCTTCATCTCTGCGGGACCTCACGTGTGGAGTTCCGCAAGGTTCCATTCTGTCCCCCCCTCCTGTTCAATGTGAATATGCAGCCATTGAGAGAGGTCATGGGAGGGTTTAGGGTTCAGTATCAGTATGCTGATGACACCAAACTCTGCCTCTCATTTTCATCTGACCCAGACCTGGCCATCTCGGTGCATACTCTGTGTTTGGCAGCTGTGGGGGACTGGATGAGAGCAAGCCATCTGAAGTTGAACCCTGACAAGACGGAGGTGATGCTGGTGGGTGGGGCTGGGGGACCGGGTGTAGGAAAGGTCCCTGTTATTGATTAGGTCCGCCCATCCTTGGTCCCTCAGGTTCAGAGTCTGGTGGTGCTCCTTGATTCACAGCTGTGCCTGGATGCTCAGGTGGCGGCTGTGGTGAGGAGCACTTTTTGCCAGTTACATCTTGTGCAACGGCTTTGGCCTATATCTCAGGCTCCCACCTTGCTATCATCATCCATGCCTTCATCGCCTCAAGATTGGACTACTGCAACACACTATGTGGGGCTACTGTTGGTGATGGTCTGGAGACTGCAGTTGGTGCAGAAAGCACCAGTGCTCTGTTCATTTCACTGGCTGCCCATAGCCTTCTGGGCTCAATTAAAGGTCTTGGTATTGAACTTTAAAGCCCTAGATGACATGGGCCCTGTGGCGTAACGGAGCCCACTGGGGTTCACCCCAGCCTCCGGGCACCCCGTTACCCACTTATTATCTGGTCTCTTCCTGCTACCACCACCCAGAATATTTACTTAGATTTCCAGTCTCATCCCTCTGGGGAGAATGAGACCTCTTCTGCTTCTTTAAACAGTCAGGCTCACAAGCCAGTATAAAACAGTTCCCAATTTCTGCCGCCTGAGCGTACAGAGGCGTATTTACTAACACACAGACACAGATCTTTTAGATTAAAAAAAAAGGAATATTACTTTAATGATAATATAAACCCAGCATCACAGGCTGCAACCATGTGAGGCACTTTGAATCCTTGAGCAAAAGTAATTGATCAGAACAGTTTAGGCACAATGGCCTTTTTAGTAGCATCTAGCCTAAACTGGTCCCTCAGATATAACATTCAATTACTCACAGCTTCAGGTGTGCCTTTGCCTTGCATCAAAGGGGTTCAGTCCTTAGGTTCAGTTTAGTCCAAACAGGCCAGGAGCCATTCCCTTAGCTCCATAGCACAAGGTCAGTGTCTCAGAGCAAAACAAAAGACAAGATGGAAGACTCTCCCCTGAGAGGTGTGTCTTTTTTTTTAAAAGCCCACTACCCCTCATTCGTGATTTGTCCTTGGGGTTTACGTGGCTGTACCTAGTCCAATCAGGGGATGACCCCTCCAGCCATGCTGGCTGTAGATCCCTTCCCCTGGTACTGCGAAACCCTGCCATGTGGCCAGTTGCGAAATCAGGCCTAGTCAACCTGGAAGCCAGAGTGTCAGTGAAGGTCACATGGAAAGGGCAGGGATGCTCCTGGCAGCTTCTGCTACAGGGCCTACTTATCTGTTGGACCGCCTCACTCCCCAGGTCCTGAATCGGTCCATGGTCATCAGGGGATGCCCCTCTTGAAGTCCCGCGTGTCTGTCAGACAGGGATGATAGAGAGGGCATTCTTGGTGACCACTCCAAGGCTGTGGAACTCCCTCCCAGTAGAGGTTCATTTGTCCTTGGATCTTTCCTTCTTCCAAAGACAATGTAAGGCCTGCCTGTTTTGCTGGGCATTTGGCAAGGGAGAGGGAGTAGGCAGGTGTAGGTAGGATATTATGGAGGGTGGATTTTTTTCTGGCATACCAATTTATTGTTCTGAGTGGTGGTTTTATATTATGTTTTATTATATTGTATATGTTTTATGAAAATTGTAGGCTGCCGTCAGGTGGGAGGGGGCGGGATATAAACTTTATATATATAAAATTAAAAATTCACAATCAACAATTACAGACAGGACCCTGTCCCAGCGGGCTTACAATCTAAGCGACAAGGAAGGGGAGATGAAGAGGAGGGCAACAGAGGGAGAGACAGGAACAGATCTCAAGTTGCAGGTACACATACTTAGCTTAGTTACAGGGGAAGAGGAGATGGATCCAAGAAAATTGGGGCAGACGCTACGTGTCAAGGGCCAGCTGGGAATTGGACTGGGGGTGGAGGGTCTGCTCAGGGCTGGCCCCAGGATTTGCAGGACCATGTATCAAGTCTTGGTGCGGAACGTAATTTGCATTATTTAAATAATTTGCCGGGGCTGCCACCACAATGTGCGGGACCTAGGCTGGTGCAGGGCTGGAAACAAGGAAGCACAGTGCAAGTAGCAGGGAACATCAAGGCTGGGTGCAGATAAATGATTGCAGTAGAGGAGCTAGGAAGGTTGTAGGCACTGGCAGCAGTGGCACAGTGGAACACTTCAGGATCCAAGGAGGGTTCCAAGGGTAAGAGCAGAGAAGCAGATGCAGCTGGACTCAGAGGCTTGGAACTAGGATAGAAAAGGTCTGCCAAGTTGACAAGCCTGTGGGAGAATGGGTGCTTGTTCCTTATGTAGGAGCTTAAACATATTATGTCCCGCCCTTTGAGGTGGAGAAAGGCTTCCCATTGGGCCTGGGCTACAGCATTTGGCATAGTGCAAGCACTGCCAGAGTCCTGGTGCTTCTCTGTCTAGAGGATGGCCCCACCAGGTATGGGTGCTAACCATGAATCAAAGCTTGCCTGACCAGAGGATGCTTCCCTACTTGCAGGGCTAAAGGATGCCCAGGTGCCTGGTGATAAGTTACCATGTTCCAGCACTGTTGTACCCAGAGGATGAGGCCTTTCTACTGGGGGTGACCCGTCCACACCACCAGATAACTCTACGGCGATGAGGAGCTAGGAAAAGCCTGGACGGAAGAGGTAGGTTATCAGGAGGGATCTGAAGATAGGGAGGGAGGAAGCATAAGGAATTTATTAGGGGGGAGAGTTCCAGTCATGAGGAGCAGCAAGGCAAAAGGGGCATATACATTTCCAAGAGGAAGGGAGCTGTGAACAGGAAATCATGGTAGCAGAGGAGGAGTGGCGCTCCCAGACAGGAACGTGGCAGGAAACAAGCACAGAGAGATAGGAAGAGGTGAGGCCATGAAGAGTCAGTATCATCAAAACCACATATGCTGTCCCCAACCTACAGTTCTAAGGGCTCATTCACAGATTGTAAGCCCTAGGGCAGGGACCGTGTCTATTCAATTATTTTGTAAAGCACCAGGTATATTGCTTGTGCTATATAAATGCTTGATGTTAATAATAAATAAAATAATAATAATAATAATAATAATAATAATAATAATGTTCTGAACTATTTTTTCCTGGTATTTGGTCTTTGTTATATGCCTAGTACAATTATGCAACTATACTAATTTTGCACCAGCCCTGGGAAAGACGTGATCACCAAGACCCTACAAACCTCTTTTCCACACCAGTGCCTGGCTCCCAGCCCAGGGAAGAACTATGCTTTAAAGAGAAGTTGAAGCAGAGACCAAGGCAAATGGGTAGATTGCCTTCAGCATATCCCAGAACTTCATTAAGGACACTGCCATGATTTCTGTCAGAGACAAAACTTGCTCAAACCCTAAAAAGTTGCAACAGCACATGCAGCAGCTGGTGACATCTACATCTGATCTAAAGGAAAAGGAGGACATCAAATTCCATCTTCCCTTCTTGAGATCCATGGCAAGGTTTCTAGGGAACAATTGCACTCTCTTACAGCGATTAGTTCTTTTTGCAAGTAATGCAGGAACATAGCAACCAAGGCACAAGAGAGCTCACTTGAACCCAGGACCTGGATTCTGGGGGGAGGGGAGGGCTTTTCAAGTAGCCTGAGCACCACTAGGAAAATAACGAAGTGGGCGGTGGAGGGGGCGGGGCCAAGTCTCTGATCTCACCCACTCTGACATTTTCCTAGCAGCACTCAGGCTGCTTGCAAAGGACACACACACACACACACACACACCAAAGAAGGAAGTTTTCAGAGTGAGTGAGGATGGAGTGATGGCCCCACGGACAAAACATCCTAGTGGGGTTGCCACCACTCTTGGGGGGTGCCTCACCAGGAGCCAGGGCAGCACCAGAACCTATGCAGGAAGAAGCCAAGGCTGGCTGGGAGCCTTGGCAGGGCTGCCGCTTAACAAGACCCTGCTTCCTTCCCCTTCGAGGGCTAGAGTTGCCACCTCTCACAGTTTGACCCTGGGAATTCTAGGTCAAAATGAGCATCTCTGGGCCCAGCCGAGACATGGCAACCCTAAGGGGTGGGTGGGGCATAATTGGGACATGAGCAGAAACCCACCACAGCCTTAATACGCAGTGCCACTGAAGTAACGGGGAGAAATAGCACTGACTTCCATACAGCTAAATCCATTTCAATCAGCTGAGGATCTAGCCCATTGTTTGATAACTAAATGACAACATAAATCCTGAGCTTAGGCAGAGGAATCTCATTACAGTTATCTAATATTTGACCTGAGACCAAGAGCATCGTCTACCTGCTATACCTCTT
Organism: Sphenodon punctatus; assembly: GCA_003113815.1. Lineage (NCBI taxonomy): Eukaryota > Metazoa > Chordata > Lepidosauria > Sphenodontia > Sphenodontidae > Sphenodon > Sphenodon punctatus. The sequence goes on from QEPC01011841.1 coordinate 872,090, forward strand.
CACTGAAGACTATTGGGTGATTTTTATGCATCCAGTTATCTAGGGATTTTGTTCAGTTGCACAGATTTTCTACCATGATGAAAGCAGCCAGGCTGCAGATTCATGTCATTTATAAAAAGGATGAGCAGCAAAAAGGCCATAACAATACAAATCCACTTAAAGCATTCGAAACCTTTTCCATCTTTCACGGGTAACACTGAAAGATGCAGTAGAATTGACATAGTGCAAGACTGGGCTCAAAGCGTGGAGTTGAAAACACCTGGTTCTTGTTACACTACTGGTCATATGTCAAACCAGTGCCCAGCACGAACATCTGTAGTCCAAACAGCAACAACAGCTGTGTGACTCAGGGGTAGGATTGCCACCTATTTGTTTTTCCAGGCCACTTACGGAAAAATACATGTTGCAGGGACTGCAGTCAGGAGGGGGAGGGCGGGGTAGAGGCACAGCTCTTCTGTCATACTGAGCCTTCTGCGATCTCTGGCAGTCTATGTGGACTGCTTGTGTGCACTGGGGGGGGGGGAACATCTGGTTCGAGGACAGAGGCGGTAGCTGGTAGGGTGCTGCGCAGGACCCTCCCCATTAAGAGCTGTGTGGGAGAGAAGGACATGCCCAAAACTGGAGTGCTGCAGAGGTGCAAGAGGGCAGAGTCGTCTTTGAAGGCCTTCTTCAGCATGAGCGTTACTGTTTGAACTGTGCACTCAGCTTGCCCGCTGAATTGGGGGTAGGTGGGGCCGGAGTGTGTGAGGGAGAAACCCCACGCGTTTGCAAACTGCTGCATCGTGTTGCAGGCAAAGGGGGAGCGATCACACACACCATTTCTCTCGGGGCGCCGTGCCGGGCGAGGACCGTTTTCATTCGTTCGATGATTGCGGAGGCTGTCTTGTCAGGGAGCTGCAGTACCTCTAGATACTTAGAGAAATAGTCCGCTATGACTAGAAACAAGTGCCCTTGGAGCTCGAAGATGTCCGCAGCTACTTTGAACCACGGAAGGGAGGGAATGTCATGGGGTATCATGGGCTCTTGCTGATTAGTAGGATGCAGTTCCTGGCAGGAATGACACCCAGCAACCCATTGCTCTATTTCCGCAGTCATGTTGGGCCAGTACGTGAGCGCTCGTGCCCTGGCTTTAGACCTCTGGACCCCTTGGAGGGGGAAGGTGGATGGCACAGAGTATGTCTTCGCGCGATGTTCGGGATGAGGATTTTTGGACCTATCATCACGAGTCTGTCTTCCACTCAGAGCATGCTTCGAAGGGGTCAGTATGACTTGAGTTGTGGGGAGTACTGTCGTGGCCGGTCAGGCCAGCCTCGTTCCTGGAGGGACTTCAGGAGCTGAAGATCTGGGTCGCGGGCTGTGTGATCCTGAAGCTGACGGAGTAGGGGTTCGCTCAAGGTCATGGTGCACCTGGTGCTGTAGATGACTTTTGCCTCAAGCACCGCTTCCGTGTGCTTTGCATCCCCTCCGATGGGGGCCCGTGACAGGGTGTCAGCAATATACATGTTTTTGCCTTTGGTGTATTTAAGTTCCAGGTCATACTTCTGGAGCTGAAGGAGCATACACTGCAGTCTCGCTGGGGCTTTCCCTATGGGCTTGGAGATGATGGCCTCCAGCAGCTTGTGGTAGGATTGCACCCGCACCATGTGGCCATATACGTACTGGTGGAACTTGGCAGTAGCAAAAACGATGGCTAGAAGCTACTTCTCAATCTGCGTGTAGTTTTGCTCTGCTGAGGTGAGGGAGTGGGAGGCATAGGCTATGGGGCGGCCTTGATGCGAGAGGCAGGCCCCGAGCCCATCCTTGGAGGCATCCGCCTGGATCACCAGCTGTTCAGCACGGTCAAAGTACCTCAGAACAGGAGCAAATGAGATGGCTTGTTTGAGGGTGTTGAAGGCAGACTAATGGTGTGCGTCCCAGAACCACGTGGCGTCCTTGCACAGCAGGGCTCGTAGGGGGGCAGTCAGGCTGGATTCGTTGGGGATGTACTGGGCTAGGTACTGAATGGTGCCCAGAACACATTGCAGTGATTGTTTGTCTTCCAGGTCGGGGAGGGGAGGGCATCTTGGAGATGGGTTCCACCTTTTTGTCATCGGGGCAGACTCCCTCACCTGAGAAGATGTGCCCCATGTACCGGACACTTTGTACCATGTACTGGATCTTGTCCTTATTAAACTTCACTCCACGGTCACGAGCTCTCTGGAGAACAGCCTGTAGGATCTGGTCGTGCAGGTCTTTGCTAGAGGCAGCAATGAGCATGTCATCTGCGATGATGTGAATGCCCGGGATGTCACCAAAGCACTCATAGATCTTCTGCTGGAACACCTCACTGGCCGACTTGATCCCGAATGGGAGCCTGTTGAAGTGATAGCGCCCCCAAGGGGTGTTGAATATACACAGCTTTGCTGAGGGTTTATCCAGGGCCACTTGCCAATAAACATCCTTCAGGATGGAGAAGTGGGATTTGCCTGCAAGGTTCCTCTGCACATCCTCAACTGTGGGAATGGAGAAGTGTTGGTGACGAATGGCTTTGTTCAGATCTCGTGGGTCAAGACAGAGCCACAAAGACCCATTCTTCTTCTGGGTGATCACCAGACTAGACTGCTGACCCATGGCGTGGGCCTGGTGACCCTGGAAATGACTCCCATTGCTTCCAGGTCTGTGAGAGCCTCCTTGAGACCCTTCTGAACTGCGACGGGTATTTTCCTATGAACCCATGAATCACTGGGGGTATGCTGGGGTCCACGTGGATGTGATGGAGGCCTGGAAAGTGACCGTGGCCCTCCATAACGTCGAGTAGAGGAAAAGGAGCTCCTCTTTTGTTGAAGGATGGCGGAGAGTGACTTCATGAACATGACGGAGGAGGTCAAGGGCAACGCACGCAGCCTTGCTGAGCAGAGGGGGTCATGAGTGTCCATGACGTAGAACGACAGGCGTGCCTCACCCGCGGTGGCGCTGCAGGGGGCCGTGATCAGTCCTTTTGGAGCAACTGCAGAACATCCGAAGGCGACCAGCGTGATGTTGGGTTTCACTCAGGTGACCTGCTGCAGTAGGATCCTGGCCACCTTTAGGGGAATCATGTTCCCCTCTGCCCCTATGTCCAGCTTGAATGAGATGGCAACGCCTGCCACCCACACTGTATCAAACCAAGCCCCATGTGAGTCGGCATGTGGGACAGGGCTCCTCGGGGTGACTGCGCTCAGGAATAGCATGTTCATGGCTCATGGAGGTTACGCAACGGGGAGCTTTGCTCTGCACACCTTGGCAAAGTGGTTCCGTCCTTGGCATCTGAGGGAGGTTTTCCCGAACACAGGACACTTGTGGGGGCCGTGGAGCCGTCCGCATCTTCTGCAGGGAGCAGACGCAGCACCCAGCCGCTCTCTGGACCAGGATGGGGAGCAGGGGCTATTGGCCGGGCGTAGCTGAGTTGGGGAAGGCTTGGGCCAGAGGGCAAGGACACTGACGTCAGCGGCCATGGCAGTGACCTGGGCCCTCATGATCACCTTTGTCCTGCAGACATTGAGGGCTTGCTGGAGGGTTAGATAAGGCTGTTCAAGGAGCCGCTCCATAAGATTTGGATCCATGATGAAGAAGACTATCTTGTCTCGTAGCATAAGATCCATGGTGTGCCCGAACTCACAGTGTTGGGCCGTGTCTTGTAGGGCTGTGACAAAGGCATCGATGCCAGCAGCCTCATCATAGGGCAGTCACCAGCAACTGAATCTCTCAAGGACAGGGTTCTTCCTGGGCTCGCAGTAACCTCTGAACACGGTGAGCAACTCCTCTAGTGTTCTCTGAGCAGGGTCAGCGTAAACAGCAGGGAGGGTATTGTACACCTCCAGGGCCTTCTCCCCCAGGCAGTGCAAGGCAACCGCTATCTGGTAGCTCTGCGACTCTCTCGGGCTTCGTTAGTTCGAGATCGATGAGGAGTTGCTGCTCCCACTTTCGCCAATTTTCCCCCAGGTTCCCCATGAAGCTGAGAGCTAATGGTGGCTTGAAATGCTCCATACTTGACTTGGGAGGGGTGAGGTTGGATTCGAGGAGGAACTGCGATGCAGGTAGGAACCACTTCTGACACCATGTAGTGTCCCCTAACTGGGAAACGGGGAACTAAGCTGGGCCTCCTGTCTGGGACTGTGGCCAGAATCTGGCTGAGGCACAAAGCGGGGCCCCCAATGTACTCACAGACACCAATGTGGTAACAGTAGACCTCTTTATTAGGCTTCTGGACCTTCTGGTTGCAGGGGCTCACAAACAGGCCTTCCATCTGGGTCGCAGCCAGGCAGAGCTCCACACACCTCTGTGGCCAGCACCAGACTGAGGCTGAGCGGGGGGTAGAAATCACTCCAATCCATTGTTCCCACGCACGGGCTTCTGGCCCCTCCCACCTATGTGGTGGGATGTGCATAAGGCACACATTGCCACATATATGTGGAGTGACTTTCTCTCCTCATTTGATACTGTGTTCTTTGCCACTCAATTCAAGGGGCAGGCCATTGAGACAAGTCAATTGGCAGCTGTTTAAATGCACTGCTACAGGGCAAGGCAAACACTGGTTAATGGGAAAGTGGTGAATTTGCAAGGGGGAAGGGACTTGTTCAAATGAGTTAATAAGCAGAGGTAGGTGACTAGAACAGTCTAGGAACAGTCAGGGGGCCATACCCAGCCACTATGCCAGCCTAAGAGCTGAGTGCCAAGGTGACTAGACCCATGCCAATGCAGTTCTTTGCCTACCCCCCGATGGGCAGATGCAGTGGGGACGGGGAGAGCCCCTCTGTGGTACACAGGCTTTGTGCAGCCACTGTCCACAATGAAACAAAGATGGTCAGGGGGATAGAACAGCTTCCATACAAGGAGAGGCTCAATAGGGTAGGGCTCTTTTGCACAGAAAGGAAAGGATTGAGGGTGGGGGGAGGATAGAGGTTTATAAAATCTTGAATGGTGGAGGGAGGGAAATAGAGAACTGACACTTACCTAGGGTTNCCTCGGCCTTTGTGACTTCAAAGTAGATGCGGAATTGCTGCTCCCACATTCACCATTGTTCCCACGCACGGGCTTCTGGCCCCTCCCACCTATGTGGTGGGATGTGCATAAGGCACACATTGCCACATATATGTGGAGTGACTTTTCCACAATAAGAAAAAGGAGCTGAGAGGACAGGCCAGCTGATAGGCTTATTGAAGCCTGCAAGACCTGAAGATGCTCCAGGATAAATGAGGGCCTTGGGAGGACCACCCCAAGTAGAACCATCGGTGCACATGGTGAAGAAGAATAAAGGAAGCCTGCAGGGGAAATTCATAAGAACTTATGTGAATGAATGGGCGGTGGCACAAACCCAAATCCTAAATATTGCATTCAATCTTTATCACTTTCTCTCCTCATTTGATACTGTGTTCTTTGCCACTCAATTCAAGGGGCAGGCCATTGAGACAAGTCAGTCAGCATCTGTTTAAATGCACTGCTACAGGATAAGGCAAACACATATTAAGGAGCATAGGGTGCGCTACACTACAGAAGGTGTTGTGCAACTCTGGGCAAGACAAACTTTCTGACCCCCATGTCAGACAACCCCTCCAAGGCCAGGATGAAAAATCATAGCAGGAAACTGGAGGCAGGAAACCCCTCTCCCTCATTTTTAGGGCTGTCAGAGGCTGCCTCAGAAACTGAGGTAAAGCCAGGGTGTAGACAGACTGGCACCACTTTCAGACACTGTCCCTGCCATTACTCTGCAAGATCCCACCCCCAACGGGAGGCAGAAGCACGAACCTCAGCCCCAGTCTCTCTTTGGACAGGGTTGGGACTGCCACGGATGGACAGGAAGGGTGCTTTTACTGCCACCAATCAGCTGTTTAGCAAGAAGTGCATTTGCCAAACAGCTGATCCACAATGACAGTTCCCATCCCACAGCAAAGGGTGTTTTTAAGCAAGATGTGTCTACGCATGGCCCCCCCACCATCCACACATCCAACTCCTTGTGCGACGGTAGTGCGTGGGGAGGCATGCTCCTGTGACCCACTCATGGCCACACACAAAGAACTCCTGAAAAATCCAGAGTGCCCTGTGTGGGCCAGGGTGGTGGCTTCCGTGGATGGGGCAGCCATGCTGGGAGTCACTTGTTTGAAGCGCTCCCCATGCACATTGTGTGCGTGAGCACCCCACAGCTGCACCACTCAACTGCCATGGACGTCCCCCTCCTGCAGCACTACTTTAAAAACGCCCAAAGATATTGTGGCCCTGAGCAAGGGCTGGGAAGATGTGGGGCTGGGGGCTGGTGGAGTCACAGGGCCTCACCAAGCAGGCTCAGTAATTTTCTGAATCTCCCCATGCTTCTGGAGTTAGGGAGCAGGACTGCTGGAGCAAGCTTGAACCCCAGCACTCCACTCCGTCCTTTAACAAATTAAGCACTGCTGCTCACCCAGTAGCTTTCAGCAATTCAGAAATGCTTTGAAGCCGTAACAAAGTCTTGTGTTTGTCAGGGAATGTAACGTTGATTGAACATTAATTCAAAGAGTTCAAGTAAAAACTGTGTTAAGCTGTCATGGCACAGTGGCATGCAGCTGTTAAAATTGTATGCAAGAAAAATGAAAGCAGAATCCCCACTTAGGAGTGTCGGGATCACGGATGCTCTCTAGAGCCATCGATAAACTCATCCACATTCTAAGCATTAAAGCTCACAGCCTTCTGCAGAGATCTGAGAAGATTTCTTTATGGAGATCACGGTCTTTCTTAAACTCCATGCAAAATTAATAGGAACTAACAGTGTTGAGAAGCAGGATTAATTTGCCACTAAGTCGAAGAAATCCTGCAAGGCCTGGAACCGCCTGGTACTGAAAGCAAAGCGTTGCTTTTATTTTGCTCTGGACCATGTTTTGGGAGAGGCACATATTGCTATAAAAAGCTATACTTCACAAGAGAGTTGTTTTACACACGCTTTAATCAGAGCAGGTCTGGAGACTTCCAAGTCACCATTTTGAAATTACCTGTACAGTGATGCATAGATGAGCTTGCGGCTATTACAACTCCTCTCATTATGGAATATTTCCATGCTTCTAGTTAATTTTGTTTTTATCCCTCTTTGTTTTAAGAGGCAGAGATGCATTTGTATAAAACAGAAACCCCCCCTGGACAAGATACAGATAGAATGACTTTGCATAGTAAAACACCATCTGTCCCTGGGTTTTTTTTCTTTTTGTTTTTTAAGCACAAAAAATAGCTGCACCCTGAATGCTGATCAGATGTTTAATGTGACTGGGAAAGTTTTTAAATGAGTGCCCATGTATACTAATGCACCAGCCTTGCAAAGCAAACAGGAAACCAGGACCATGATCCACAAACCACTAACTCCAGAGTTGCTTCATTGGGAAATGGGGGGCTATTCCGGAGTAAGTGGCTAGCGGATCATGACCCAGCCTAGGTGATTTTTAAAATCGGACCATGCCAAAATAGCTAGTCAACTCTTTCTTGGCAAGGATTAAAAAAAACTAAGCTACTTTATTACAGCCACGCTGGAAACCTGACGTGCACATAGAGAGAATGGAGTATTGTATAAATACAAAAAGGGGGTTAGCAAGCAGATGCTCTGTCCCAAAACATTTAGAACTTATAGATGCAATTCTGACATATGCAAAGCATTCAAACGTTCAACTTCTCAGATTCTTGAAAATATTTCTGTCTTTCTATGTTTCCCTTTTCCTCGTCTCCCCTCCCTGGTCCATCCTAGATTGCAAGCCCTTCAGGGCAGGGACCTGATTCTAATCATGACCGTTCAGGGCCAGGCTCATTGCTAATAATAATAATAATAGCAGCAGCCGCCAAATTCTGCTCCCCAAATATAAAAGAAACCAGGAGTAATTCCAGTAATCCCACTAGGGTTGCTCTGGTGTACTGAAAATTGGAGTCTAGCAAGTTATGTTCTTTAATATATAAAAATCAATCTGAAAGTACACTAAAGCCAAAGTGTTTCAGATGCACTCACCAGGATACAAACAGTTAGCAAAACTCCAACACTTAAAGAGATAAAATCTTTCATTGTAAACTGAAAAGAAGACAAACACATTCCCATTCCCCTTAACATAGAACCAATTGCATATTATAAAACAGGTCTCGCAAGTTCCTGTACTTTCTATTCTAGAGATCTCCAAAAAGTGGTCAATTCTGGTTCTGAGCTTGATTTACCCTCAGTTCAACTGTTGAAGAAATCCCTTAAACTGAGGACATGTTCTCTAGGATTGTTCAAAACCAACAGTTGTTCTCCAACTTCCTTTGTATGTAACACTCCTCAAATATCATGTGTTCAGTTTTGCACTTTCTGCAGTTATTTGCATCTGTGCCAAGGAGCGTAATTCTGATTGGGTAGGACTTTAAAATTCTACTTTACACTGGTGTAAGTGATCAGGGCAATGAGGATTTCAAGCATGTTGTTTAAAAGATCCTACTATCTATGCCTTAAAAGACCAATCAAATCAAATCAAATTTATTAGCTTAGCCGTAGGCCATTGCTTTACACAAACAACATAAAAATACCTTACACAAAATATAAATTAAGGTAAAACTAATAGGAATAAGTAATACAACTTCTTGGTCTTATTGCTACACAAGCAATATAGACATTCTATGCATAAAGATGGATACTTAGAATCAACCCATAGGGCTTAATAATACAAAGGATCTACATGGAACATCAACAGCTGTCAATTCTTCTAGAATTGAAGCCCCTTTGGAGGGAAAACCCCGCTTTTTACCATAAACATAATTATCCAAGCCCGGGCTCAGCACTATAGGGCATTGGGTCTGGACCAGTTGGGAAATAGGCGAGGAAACATTTAGGGGTAAATGCACAGATAGCTGTGGTTGCGAAAATCTAACAATTTGGGTCCTAGGGGGGTCCTATAAAATTGGTGCCAAAAAAGGAGACTTGCCAGGACCATCCCGACCATCAGCCCCAGGGCAAAAGTGAACCAGTTTAGATGGAGATAAAGATAGCTCCACCGTGGCTATTGGCCTGCTAGACACGGCCATAGTATCTCTAGCAATAGGTGCTTCGTTCTGTGTCGAGACTTTGCTCACCGTAACATCTAAGGTATCCGGTGAGGTGCTTACCTTCCTCCCAAGTGGCTGGGTAAAGACCAGTCTGATTTCATATTCTACAATGCACCAAAAACTGGAACCACATTTAGAAGGGCAGGAGGATGAGGTCTTCTCTCTCCCCTGGAGAATGTGCAGTCAACGTGTCCTGGATTTCTGGAGTGTGGGAGGATGGACAATTTCATACCCTAGTCCCTGGTGCAGCCAGTGCCTCAGTCACTGCTTCATTTCTGTTTCAATTGAGAAAGAGCCTCATGTTTCAACTCTGCGTGATAGTGTACACTTTAGTTTTTCAGCAAGCTATAAGCATCTGCTCAAAAAGGCATTAATTAATAAGCATTAAAACAAGTAGTTCTATGCACCCGCCTAAACTCATGAGGTTTGGTTTGCCAAGGACAGGGCGATGTTCAATGCATTAGTCAATAGGATTTTCTGGGTAAAAATGGGGCCCTCTCCCCCTTCCAGGTGCACCTCTTGTTATGACGTTTTAGGTCTCTATTTTCAGACTCTGTCAAGTGTGGCTGCCACTGGTTTGTGGAATCAAAAGGTATAAAGGGGACACACACACACACACACACCCCTTGATGGCATAAGCCTTATTTCCATAGGCAACCAAGTTAAAAATAAAGCCAATTCCTCAATTGGCTAAACTGAGTTTGATGAAGCTATGCCAATTTACACCAGGTGAGGATCTAGCCTAAAATCTAACACTCTTCAGACCAATTTTAGGTTTACAGGTAGGTATTCACAAGGACAGTTTATAGGAATAATAGCAGCATTGCCAGAACTGCTTGGAAATAGCTGGCTTTTTCCAACAGAGCAATGTCTTATCGTCAAGAATGTTTAGGAATCTGCCTGTATTTTAATCAGCCATAGTAATTCATTTAGCGGTTTTAAGTAGCAAAAGCATCAAAAGAACCTAGTCAAAGCAAGTCTGTAACAAAACAGACAGATACAAATCTAGAAAGAAAAGTAGTGACAGATGGAACTATGTCTCCAATTTCTTTTTATTTTATTTTGTGGCCAACCCACTAAGTTGGATTCAGAAATGCGCAAGAAGCATACGTTACCGTATTGAAGCCTTTGGCTCTATGGGTCAATTCAAGCCCTCCCAAGAGTGGCCACAGCAATCTAAAGACTAAGATACATTCTGAGTTGTTCGATTGCATTTGAACAAAGCGCAAGACTCCAAGCCAAGTGTGAAATTTATCTTTAATATAAAAGGTAATTTCTTCTTGTAAATGAGGCATCTGTTCAAAATATACTCTTGCATTGTTAATGTGAGCTGTGGGTGTGTGCTCTGGAAATCTAGTCTCATGGAACACAAGCCTGCAGATCTAATTATTCACTCTGGACCAAATTCATTCCTGGCAAATCTCTCTGAAGTCCATGGAATTATGTCAAGAATGACAATGACAGTCTGACTAGAGACAAAAGCAGCCAGCTTCGTTTTGGGGCAAGTGCAGGCACTTGTAGGCCTAATTCACCTGTACCTTATTCCAGTTTTATACCAGTATAATTCCATTCAACTCAGTGCAATTACATTAGTATGCGTTGTGCCCTGCTCTTTATGATTTTGTTTTTAATTATCAGGGAGCCACTTTGGGAGCTGAAACAACACAAGAATCTGGCTATTTTCAAGTCCTGGCTCATGGGTCTTTCTTTGAAAGAAAGATATTTATACTATTTTGACTCCATAGGTCCTAAGGCATTAAATCTTAAATAAAAATACCAAGAAACTAAATTTTATTCTGAATTTCTCAAACGGCTCCTTGGGATTTTAGTATGGCATTGGCTACCGACTCCAAATATTTATTATTTATTTAATTTTTTATCCCACCCTTCCCTAAAGGAGGCACTGGGCAGCTTACAATGTACATTTTTTTAAAAATCCATTAAAAACAGTTAAAATACAAACAAACAAACAAAGAGCTACCTTTCCACAACTCCCACCCACAACCTCCCCATTTTCCACATCCAACCCCCCCTCACAATCCTACCCCATCCCCATCCACCAAATGCCTTTACAAACAGGAAGGTCTTACACAGCCTCTGGAAAATGCTTGGGCTCAAACAAACCTCCAGAGGAAGGGAGTTCCATAGCATCGGGCAGCAACCGAGAAAAAAAACCCTGCAAGCCCTTGGGTGTTTTTAGACAAGACACCCCCATGCATGGACGCTCATGTCCACGTGGGGGATGTCTTGTTTGACTACGGTATTTGGGAGTGCATGCTCCTGTGACCCACACACTGCCTACCGCAGCCACAGACGGGGCACTCCAGGAAAATCTGGAGTGCCTCATGCGTGGGGTCACTTGTCTGAAGTTCCCCCCCATGCACAGCACCCATCTCGAACTGCAGACCACCCCTTCCCCCAGAACCTGTCTCATGTAAAAACACCCCTTGTCATACAAACAAGACTAGCAGATGGTTCCCACAAAGAGGTGCTCCCAGCCAATCACAGATAGCACAATGGGGCATGGGAGGACAGGCGGTCTCTCAGGTATGTGGGGCCCAGACCAGTTCGGGCTTGAAAAAGTCAAAACCAACACCTTGAATTGTGCATCGAAAGTTATAGGAAGCCAGTAGAGACTACAGAGCACCAGTATAATGTGCTCCTGGTGCCTCACCCCTTAAAGGAACCAGGCCGCCGCATTCTGCCCCAGCTGCAGCTTCCAAACAGTCACCAAGGGCAGTCCCATGTAGAGCATATTACAGTAATCTAGCCTCAAAGTGAAGAAAGCATGGATGACAATGGCCAGATCTGAATCAGAAAGAAAAGGCCTCAGCCTCATCACCAGTGGAGTTGGTGAAAAGCGCTCCTGACCACTGCTGCAACCTGACAGTCCAGATGCAGCAAGGGGTCCAGAAGCACTCCAAGACTGTGAACCTGATCGACCAGAAGGGGCTGGACTCCATCAATAAGAGGAGTCCCAATTCCCTCCAGGCAGCAAGACCGGCCAACCATCATCACCTCCATCTTGTCAGGCAGGATTCAGGATTCAGCTTCTATCAGCTCACTTTCATCCAGTCCCCAATGGCAGCCAGGCAACTGGTAAGCACAGAGACTGCAGGGCCCGAGTCAGAAGAAAAGGAAATGTACAACTCATCGTCATCGGCATAGTGATGGCACTTCACCCCAAACCTCCGAATGACCTCGCCCAGTGGCCTCATATATACGTTGAACAAGAGGAGAGACAGAATGGAACTCTGCGAGACCCCACAGGTGAGGTCCCAAGCAGACGACAAGCAATCACCACCACCAGTCTCTGGGACCTCACCGACAGGGAGTGGAACCACTCAAGAGCAGTGCCATGCACCCCTGCCAGATCCTGCAGTTGTGTCAAAAGCAGCTTTTAATCAACTGTATCAAAGGCCGCCAAAAGATCTAACAGGATCAGCAGAACAGAATTCCCCTTTTCAGTCTCCAGGCACAGGTCGTAGACCATGGCCACAAGTGCAGTCTCTGTGCCGTATCCAGGACAAAAGCCCAACTGGAATGGGTCCAGGAATCCGAGGATATTGAGATGAGCCTGGAGCTGTCGGGCAACAACCCGTTCAAAAAACATAAGACAGCTGGAGACAGGCAGATAGCTGGCTGGGGAGTCAGCATCTAAAGATGGCTTCTTAAGCAGGGGCCAGACAATTGCAGTTTTAAGAAGATCTGGCACCCTACCCTGCCAAAGGGAGGCATTGACAACCCTAAACAGCATGGCCCCAATGTCTCCCAGATGGCTTACCACAGCCAGGATGAGAAAGCATCTAGTTCACAACTGGTTGTTCTCACCATCCCAAGCGCCTCCCCAACATCAGTTGCCTCTGCAATCAGAAAGGTCTGGTTCTGCCGTCTGATATCTAAGAACTTGCTCTGAAAAATCTTACTTTCGCCACTTGGACCATAAAGTGGCCCGTCTCTTTACGGGGGCGGGCCGCAGGGAGCACATGACACCAGTGCTCCAGGCTCTACACTGGCTGCCTATAAAGCACCGGGCCAGGTTCAAGGTGCTGGTTTTAACCTTTAAAAGCCCTTCATGGCCTGGGCCCTGCTTATCTGCGGGACAGCCTCACTCCCCATGTACCCGTGCGACCCTTGAGCTCGTCTGTGGGAGCCTTTTTGGAGGTTCCCCGGGCGAGGCAGGTGGCCATCGACATTAGATCTTTTTCGGTGGCCGCCCCTGTGCTGTGGAATTCGCTCCCGGAGGAGGCTCGGTTGGCTCCCACTCTCCTGCTATTTTGGCGTGTATGTAAGACCTGGCTGTTCCATCAGGCTTTTGGCGATGGGGAGGGGGGGAGGGGTTTTCTTTCCCCACATATTGTATTTTTAATTTATTTTTTTAAAATGTATTGTTTTATTGATTATTGTTGTTCGCCGCCCCGGGCTGCCCTGGAGGGGCAGGATATAAATTTTACATAAATAAAAATAAAAAATAAAATAAATATTTAAAATGGGAATAGCTAAGTCAGTAGGGACAACAACAACAGTAGCATTTTTCAAGGTTAACCCAAATAAACTCCCACTCAACCCACTCAACGGATCAGATTTGTTGCAGATTATTTTCGATTCTCTCTATATACATTTGTAACGGACATATCAAAAATAATTAAACCAACCACTAAGTTTTGTAGCCCATTTTAAATGCAACAGTATTTCCTCAGGTCTTACTCCAACATGCACCCTTCTGCATGCGTTAACAGAAGACGATCAATAGCATTTAGATTAGTGACAGTTAATCAGTTGAACCAACTGGAAAAACCCATGAATGTTTGCCTACGCAGGTCTCCTGGGGTTGCAAAACTGAGCCTGGAAGTTCAGTTTTTAAGACACACGTTTTCCTTCAAGATTAATGTTACTTCTGGTTTCCATTCCTATGAGTATTATACTATGGGTGCTTTTCCACATTATATAAAAAAAGTCTGCATTGTTTAATCTGGTTGTTTAAGATGTGCATTACAATTTGCTATTCCCCATTCACACATTCTACTTTTCTCCGCATTTGAAGTTAATGTACACTGTAAAATTGTGCATTATAAGCATTCCCACATTCAGTTCGATGCACCTATTTCTCTTGCTTTTATCCGCATTCTCAGCATTACAGGAAGGAAGCCAGAAATTACCCCTCTCCTCTGGAAGCTGTTTCTCCCATCACTGTGGGAGGTTCTTTCCCTGCCTCATTTTCCATACCTGGAGCAGCATCAGCTCTCTGTGGACTGCCATTATCCCTCGAGGATTAACAGAGGATTCCTGTGCATGCTTTTATGCACTGCATTCCCACATTGAAAATATGTGCATTATGTGAATGCAGTTTCAATGCATCATTCACACAATCTATGTGCATAATTTTAAAAAGTCCTTATTCAAGACAGTTTGGGGCACTCTTTAATGCACTTTTCAGACGTGTGCATTGGATAGAAAACATGAGGATGAAGGCATTCCCAAGTTACCAAAATGTGGATAAAATAATAATGTGCATCAATCAATGTTGCGGGAAAGCATTCTATATTTTATCCAGTCACTTTAACCTGTATCTCTTTTCAATCTCCATTTCTGGGGAATCTAAATTTCAAAGTTCCTCATGTCTGAACAGGCTCCTTCAAGATACTTAACACTCGTGCGTCTTTGTGTGGTAGTTCTAACATACAAGGGAAACTAGAATGGTAAGGAATTGGGAGGATTGCTCTACCCAGAATGGATTTGATAATAAGTCAATGAACATGCTTGTTTCTGTATTATGAAACCACCTGAAAGCTTGGGACATACAAGACACTCCCCTCAATTTTGGCCCTATGGTAAATCAACGATGGCCATGTCATAGCCGCCAGTATTGTTAAGAGACTGAAATTGAGACTTCCCTCTGTACCTCTCTGGGTCTTTTAAGAGGAGATGCTACCCTGTATGGCCACCCAGGAGCCACGGATCCGACCAACCATCTGAAGGTGAAGTGGCTGGATGCACACTCCCGTGAGCCATGAAATACACACTCACAGAGCACTGCCAGGAAATCCAGAGTGCTCCATGAGGAGTGAAATAGATCTGTGGCAGCGGGCAGCCACAGAGCCCCTGCCTGTACGAACAGTGGCAGGCAGTCATGCCAGCAGACCAGTCCCACGCTCGTAATCACTGTGGGAAGGGGAAGTAGCCTTTGAGAGTCACAATAACTGGCAGGAAGCTCTGAGGAGCCCGGGTTTCCCAACACTAGCGCCGGGGACATGTCACTTGCAAAGGCTGGATAAAATAAATATAGTACAGCTCAGCGTGCTTCTCCCTCCCCCATGGTCCATGGCAGGGGGAGTGCATGGAGGCTGCCTCTGTGGCTGTGGTAGTCATGCTGGGAGCTGCCTGTTTGAATCGCTCCCCATGCATGGGTGCTCCACGGCAGAGCCACCCAATGCCCATTGATTCCCTCCCCCGATTGCCTTGCTCATGTGAAACACCTTCTGTTCCCCACTAGTCTTTGAATTGCCTGTCAGCTGGGGAAAGAGTGTGGGACCAGCTACTGGAAATTCAACTACAAGAGTGGCATTCTTATTTACAGATAGTGGACTCGGAGCGTGTGATGGCAAGAGTCAGGGGATCAAGGAGAGGGCCACATCCAGGGAAACTAGAGCGCAATACAAAATGGTGGTATGGGCTCCCTTCCAACACAAATATTTGACAGGCACATCCCGACTCACCCACTAGAAAAAGAAAAGTGTTACCAGAACTAATTTTTTATGTTCAATTTTAAACATAGCATCCCCGTCAGAGGCTGGGGTTCTGCACTACAGGCCAATTTGTTGTCATTTCCAGTGGATTCATCGGCCCCATGCATCGGGGGCCACCCTCCTGAGTTGCTGCGGGCTTTCCAGAAGCTAGCGTTCCCTGCATTGGAGGCCCTAGGTTTTATGACACAGCTTATAATACTCACAGAAACAAAGAGTTGGAAGGGGCCTTGTGGGTCATTTAGTCCAACCCCCACGTGGGTGCAGGATGACTACAGAAGTAGTACAAATACAACATACCCAGCGTCCAGCTTCTTTTCAAAGTCCTCCAGTGATGAAGATACTATTATCTCCCTAGGCAACCCAATGCCGAACAGCCCTTACTATTTTTCCTGATATTACCAATATCTACATTCCCCTGTAACTTGAGCCTGTTACTTGTAATTCTGTTCTCTGTAGCAATTAAGAACAGTTCCTTGTGATGTTTTTGTGGCAGATCTTTAGTTATTTGAAGCCTGTTATGTCTCCCCTTAATTTCCTCTTCTCTGGTCTAAACATATCCAGTTCTTTCGACCTTTCCTCATACGGTTTGCTTTGCACATCCTTTATCATCTTTGGATGAAAACAGACAAACGCTTACTCCCTTTTAAAACACTGCTTTAACATTTCTTATGCATGTTGCAGGGCTGCACAGGGTACCAATACAGCCCTATGTAATATGGGATGTATGGGCCCCTGTTGCCACACGGCACACACTGGATTTTTTAGCTGTGCACCATGAGTGGCCATGAATGGATGCTGAATGGTTCACAGGAGCATGCATCATGCCCCCCCCCCCCCCCCCCAGCAACTCCTTCAGATGGAGGGTCGGATGAGTGGCTCCTGGGTGGCCATGCAGGGTAGCATCTCATTTTAAGAACACCCTCTGTCTCTCACCCAGAGAAGCCTCACCCCCCACAGGCCAAGCCAAGCCCCATGCCTCACATGAAGAGGCAGTGGCTAGCTCACAGAACTTCCCACTTCACCCTCAATGTCTCCCCCATGTCACTCACCAGGAGAAGAGCGACCATCCTTCCCACCCAGACCTTGGCCTCCCTTCAGACCACAAACTTAAAAGATAAATCCCCCTCCTTTCCAGCTCTAGGGAACTGGCAAGCCCACTCCACACACACCCCTTACAAAAACATTTTTTTTAAATGTTTATATAAAAATCAAACTAAGCCAATTCCCCAGGCCTTCAGCCACAAACAGGTACTAGTCTTTGGCATCTGGCTTCAGCAGCCATCTGCAAGGGCAGAAGGCCAAGTGTTAGGGGTAAGAATTTTGGTTTTAACTGTAACAGTCCAAAAATGGCTGTTTGTTTAAAACCAAAGGGTCGGGGGAGGGGGGGGAAATCTGACTTACAATTCCTGATTTTTAGTTCCGTATCTTTCCCACTAAAGTCAATGGGAAATCTTCCCCTTGACCTCACTGGAAATGGGAAGGGGAACAGAGATCCAGCCTCCCGCATATTAATTCCCCGGGGTCCACTACTGGCCTCTGAGGGTGGGGATCCATGTTCCCACCCCCAGGGGCCCTGCCAACTGACATGTACTTACCAGTCCAGGCCTCAGAGGACGGGGTCAAGGAGCTGCTATCTGCGCTGCCCTGCTGGGCAGCCAGGTTACTGCACCACCACCACGTTGGCAATTGGCCTGCTGGCAGGCAGCCTTTCCCAAAATGTGCGCTGCTGGAGCTCCAGCAGCACCCATGCGCGAAATGACCACTGGGGCAGCATGTGCAGCCCTTTTCCAAAACGGCACTCACAGCGTCAGCGCCACTTTGAAAAAGGGTAGCCATTCTGTGCATGCGTGAAATGGCTCCACACATGCATAGTACAGCTGCCATTTACCAAAATGATGCTGGTGCCATTTTGGAAAGGGCACCAACACAATACAGAGGTATAAACGTGCAGCGAAGACTATAACTGACAACAACAAATTACTGCACCTGATGTAACAAAGTGTTCCAGAATTTACTAATATACATTCATATGTAGTGTGGAGAAAAATCTCCTAATATCTACACAACTACAAGGCAACAGAACAAAATCAACACGTATAAACAATACCCTATGTAGAGCCGAAGGAAAATAGAATATCTGTACCCAAAATTCTTAAACGCTGGCCCAAAATAGGGCTTCTTTACCCACAGTTCTTAGGTGCTGGCCCAACGTTTCGCTATAGAGTAATAGCTTCCTCAGGGGCCCTAATTAAAGTTCATGAAGGTTTATCCTTCAGAGTCACAGGATCATTCCTTTCATATAATTGAAGCAAGCTGCTCATTCAGTGGTTCATTCTATAACCAAAATACCAATAGAGAATTTAACACATATAGTTGCATAATAGGTTGAATAGACCTTCCAGCAAGATATTATACAAAGTTACATATTAGCTAAGGAAGCCAGACATATAAACATCTTCTTAATCTTTTTTATGACACATCCTGAATAAACTGTTAATGAGAAATCACTCTGTTCTTTACCACCAAATTTTTCCATAACATAGTTCCCAAAGGGTAACCTTAAAAAAGGGCAGAGCTCACCTACATCAAGGTGCCCAATGTGTTAGACCCGAATCAATCTTCTGTGTTAAAAAGTATCTCTGTTCTTACATCTGAGCTTGAAACATTCTAAATGCACATTACCAAACTTGAAATCTTTGTGGCTGACCCGGAAACCACATGGCGTATCCCGTGTAGAGATTTGCGTACTAACCTGACGAGATGTATACAATTTCTCTGGTTTTCAGTTCTAGCCAGTCTTAGGTTCAATCAGGGCCTCCTCCTCTGTTTTAGACCAGTAAAGTGGCTGTCTGAAGTTACAAGCCGCTTTCAAAAAAGCCACAGTATTATAAGCAGGGTCTCATCACCTGATCCTAGCTCACAAATTGGTGCAAAGTCATATGATCTTAAGAGCTTCATTGAAACCTGTTCTGCATCACTCGACCTTAATAGCATACCGGCAGGTTAAACCTATTTTAAAAGATAGAATCCAATAGGTCATTAAGACCGCATGGTTGAATGGTATCCATAGTTAGGATCCGGAAACTTTCCCTGCCGACAAGTACTTTAGGATTGACGGGGGGGTTAGTTTTTCAATTCCCCAAAATGAAAATACATTTGTGTCTTTTATGAAAAAGGTTATAGTGGTCAACCAGAAGGGCAGCAGGAGTACGCGTCTTGAGCCTACTCCTATGTTCAGTGATTCTTATTTTAAGCTGCCTCAGGGTCTTTCCGATATAAAGTTTCCTGCAAGGGCATTCAATGGCATAAATGACCCCTGTGGTGCCGCTAGGGATGGGCGAACATGGTTCAGAAGTTCGGAGTTCGGCCCAAACTCGGCCTGTTCGGATGACCGAACCCGAATCCAAACACAAACTGACCGAACCGAACTCAATTCCGAACATCGAAATGACTGAACAGTTCTGTCAGTTTGGATCGTGTTCAGGTGAGTTTGGGTGGCAAAAACATGCCACTGGAAGGCAAAACGTGACAGGGAGGGGGAGTCAGCTGAGGAGCAGACTTTCAGGCACCAGGGGTGGAGAGGCTTGGAGTAGCAGCCAGCCTGCCCAATCTCCATCCCTTTTCGCCTCAGACCACTGGCTTCGCAGTCTGTGATTGGCCATGGGCTAGGCTGCATGGAGCCAATGGGGCTTGCGGTGAGGCGGGCGCAGCAAGAAACAAAACTGATTGTCTCCCCACTTCCCAACACCTTCTAGCTTGTCACTGTTTCTGAACAGCAGGCATTTCAGAAGGCTCCCTCTCTCCCAACAGTTTTTGTTCCTTCCTATTCCTTGTCGGCGCACCCCAAAGAGACACAGAGACATTGCTTGATTCAAAACTGGCCGCACTCTTTATTTAAGCAAATTCAAAACTAGGCTGGTGGGTAATTGCACAGGCAATTTGGATCCAGTATGCTATATCTCTAATAAACTTATTAACCTCAATGCCGACATGGATGTGCCCTCCAGCGTCAGCATTTTCAACCGTCAATCTCCCCCTCTCGACAGCACTCTGGCTCTGGCCGAAAAGGGGGGCAGGCCCAACTCTGGGCGTGAGTAAGGAGGTTAGTGCTCGCAGGCCAGCAGACAGCGCATGTCCTTTCTGTCCTTACAATGACACACCTCCCAGGGGTCATGACCCCAGTGTGTGCTGCGTCCGCATCACTCTGGGTATCACATCCCCCATCTCTTAAGGAGATGACTCCTCCTATGCTATTCCTTTCCTGTTAGGCTACTATAGCATACTGGATCCCCGCCACAAAGGGGGGGGTACTGAAGGTATTCTCCCCCCCCCGACCCCCACCGCCTATTTAACTACAAACTCTGGAGATGGTCGGCCAATGTGGCCATGTATAACTCGCTCCCTGCTGGTGACAGATGTACTCCATCGTCACAGAACAGGTCAGTCCTTCCCCGAACTATATTGGGATGCTTAATGGTTGATCCCCCTAATCCCGTTACCCATTTAGCTATTTCCCAACTAATGTTTCGTCTAGCCCTATCAACTCTACCTGGTTTTATCGCTGTTTCCCACTTAATCCTAGGGAGAAAATTAATCCAAACTATGTGTGTGCCTAAGAACAAATTTTTTACTTTCAACAAGTCTTGTTTGATCCTTATTATCAGATTAACCCCTTTTCTATATGGGCGGTCGTTTTCCCCTAGGTGAATTATTAATATGTGTGGTTTTGATGACTCCCCCAGGGCCTTCAACAGCGGTAACAGTTGGTTCCATTTCATCCCTCCCTTGCCTATCCATCTTATGAAAAACCTATCTTCTAATCCTAGATGTACTCCACAGTCGCTAGTTATAGCTGCTCTGTTCGCCCAGCGCACCAGGCTCTGGCCCACGATCCAAACCACACGTCTTTTGCTCCTCCTGTGACTAGGTCCTACCGGAGACAAAAATGCCGTATTTACTCATTGCAAGGTCGGACATACTTCTTATATGCCCCTGACCGCCATCTTCTCACTGCCTTAATCACCTCCTCTGGTAACCCGGCAGCTGCAGCTGTTGTAGCAGTGCCAATTCTAAAGGAATGGGACCCAAATTCTTTTGCAGGCAGACCTGTTTTCTTCAACGCAGCCTTAAGGACTGCAGTAAACTGATGACTCGTAAGGGGGTGCCTGCCTTATGCACAAATAAATATCCCTGGGATGAGGGGCGGATGGCCATGTACCGCCTGGTCTGTTCGACCGGATATATGAATGTAATCCCACACTGGTAAAAATGAACACTCTGCCCCCTGCTCCTCTGATCTGTTTTGGAACACCGGAGCCTGAGTCTCAGTCCGGTCTGGGTCAGTTCCATGTCTTGGAAAAGGAATGCCTGATTTGTGTTGTCCTTCTTTGATCTGGGTACCACCTCGCTAATTCAGAATCCTCCGAAATAGGTTACCACTGTGGGGAAGTGGGGGTTTTGGGGAAGGCGGACGGGTCGTCCTGTAGCGGAACAGGCAGAGGGAAGCACACACACCCAAACTTATAGGAGGAAGCAGCAGGGCTATGTTCAGAAAACATGCCCTCAGGATGGAATAGGGCTACCAGGGTGGTTAGTCCCCAGCCTGTCTCATCATCGGGCACCTGGGAAATCACATGCCCTAATTGCTGCACTATGCTCATACACACGGGAAAGGAAGGGAAGGAAAGGGAAGGAGGGAGTGCAGCTGGTGGGGCATGGGGGGGTGCAAAAGTCCCAGCGGGGGAAGGAGAGGGGACAGGGCTGTTATTCCAGGGAGGAACCCAGGCGGTAGTGCTCCCCAGACACCAATGAAATACGCACTTATCTCACAAATACTCCGAAATACAATCACTCACCCACGCACACACCACTCTCACTCCGCTCAGGCACACAAGGCTTCTGTCACAAGGTATAAGGTCCAAGGCACAGGGGCACAAGGAGGGGCCAGTCTCACGGGCACAAGACTCCGATCACCAGCAACGCCATCAGCCCTGCAGCGGGCTTTTATCCCTCAAGTCAGGGCATTGCCAGAGTCGCACTGAGCAACGCAACGGAGGGGGCGTGGTCACCGCCAGCGTTGTTTTGCTCTTGGCTCCACCCCCCAGGGTGTCAGCGTGCAGCGGAGGCACGCTGTCTTGGAGCCTGACAGACAAGGGCCTGTCATGCGGGCAGTCCCTGTGTGCAGTAGGGGTTTCCTGGCTTGGGCCTGCCGCGACGTCGGCCGCGGGACGTTCCGATGGGATGGGGGATCCTATTGGGTCAGAAGGTTGTGCTGGGATGTTGGGGTTTTGGGCCGCGGGTGCCCATTTCCTTACAACCACATACACTGATGTGAACAATTGCATCTCAAAAGCATTGTGGCACACTAAGGCTAATGTCTGGACCAACTGTAGCAGGACTGGGGTAGTTATTGGTGCTCTGAGCGAGGTAGTGGCCGTGTATGCCCTCACCCAACTTTCATACATATGCTTCAAATAGAAGCCTTTATCGGGGGAGGGGAAGCCCTTTAATTTGCTAATAAAGGATAGGGCTGCGACCTTTCCGGATATGGTACCCCCGGACAGTCCCTTATCATGGAGATGCATCGCGAACTGAATGACCTCAGGTTCTCCTATGGGAAAACCGTTCCCCCAACCTCTGCTGGCTCTGAAACACTGAAATTCCCGGAAGGCCCTACCATATGTGGCTTGGGTTCTGGGAGCCAATGATCCTTGCACGACCGTCTGCAGCTCTATCTCCCAAGGTTCCAAACCCCTGGTGGCAGGGGGTCTGGCCATTCTCTGGCTTCTGGTGCCATTTCCCGGAATCGTTCAATCTGAAACCGAGAAAGGGCATCGGCTATGCCATTGTCAGCGCCAGGTACATGACGTGACGTGAACAAAATATTATGTTTCAAACATGCACTGACCAGTGTCCTGATCAGCGGCATAACCCTTGGGGAATGGGACGAGAGGGTGTTGACCACTACAGCCATGTTATCGCACCAAAAAAGAACTGTGCTGTTGGCGAATTGTCGAGTCCAGAGTAACACTGCGACAACTATTGGAAAAAGCTCCAGAAATGTTAGATCTCTGGTCACACCCTTTTCGTGCCACTCGCAAGGCCATGGCGCTGCACACCAGTGGGTATGGAAGTACACTCCGAAGCCCGCCCCTCCTGCCGCGTCAGATTGTACTTGCAATTCGGCCTTGAGTAACATTCGCTCCCTCCAAAAGCTCACACCATTGTAACCTTCTAAGAAGTCCAGCCATGTCTGCAAATTCTCTTTCATATCTTGTGTGATCCTGATTCTATAATGGAGCTGCATGTGGCCTTTTAGTTTACTGTACAATCTGGACAGGAAAGCTGTACCCGGTGCCACTACATGGCATGTGAAATTGAGGCTTCCTATCAATGATTGCAAGGCCCGTACAGTGACTTTACGGGCTACAATGCATTCCATAATCTTTTGTTTTGTGCTATCGATCTTATTCCTTGGCAGTCGGGACTGCTTCAATTTGGTGTCAAGCTCTATTCCTAAGTAGGTAATGGTTGTGGCTGGCCCTTCTGTCTTTTCAGGAGCTAAAGGAATGCCAAGCTCCTTTGCTATTTCTTGGAATAGACGCAGGGCGGCTGCACATGCCCCTCCCTTGTGTGGGCAGAGTATTAGAAAATCATCTAAATATTTGGTTATCTCGCCCTCCTGCAGCCATTGCCTGAATATCCATTCTACGAGTGAACTAAAGCGTTCAAACGCAGAGCAGGATATGGAACACCCCATGGGCATGGCTCGATCATAGTAGAACTTGCCATCAAAATGAAATCCCAATAGGTGGTGACTTCTGGGGTGCACAGGAAGCAGGCAGAATGCTGACTTGACATCACACTTTGCCATAAGTGCACCCCACCCCATTGCCCTTGCTTTATCAACTGCCTCGTCAAATGATGCATACCTAATGGATGAGAGATTCCCTAGGTATAGCATCATTCACCGAGCTGCCCCAAGGGTAGGACAGATGATGTATCATCCGGAATTCCCCCAGTGTCTTCTTGGGAACAATACCTAAAGGGGATATAACTAGATTGTCCGGGGGTGGGGGTGTTCAAAAGGGCCGGCCACCCTCCTGTCTGCCACTTCCTTTGCAATTTTCTGTTTCACTAAGTCCTCTTGCCCTTCCACTGATTTCAAGTTCTGAATTAACCTATGTTGGGAGACTGGGCCTGCTGGGATGATAAATCCTTGTTTAAAACCCTGTACCACATACTGCACTTATGACCTATTGGGGTGATCAGTTAAAGCTTTCTCTAGTCAATCAATTTGCACCGTGTCTGTCCCCTTTCCAGGGCGGGTCCCGGGTGATGTCCCTCTACTTCCCTTTCTATTTCCTCCTCCCTGACTAAATCTGCCCCGGTTACTCTTCTGTTTGGGGCGGTAGCAGGAGGTTGCCGGGTGCCCACCTCCACAATTGGAGCAGCTGTGCCGAAACCTGCAAGTGGTTTGGTTGCACCGGCCCACCTTGTTGTATTCTCAACAAGGGCCTATTTGTCGACTGTGGCAAGTATATTCTCAACAAGGGCCTGGCCCTCCTTGTCCTGTTCTGTGGCTGTCACCGCAAAAAAGGTCATTCACGGGAGCAACCCCACACACACTAAAGGGTGCCCGCTGTCTGCCCATGGTGCGTTTGTGGCATCGATCATACATTCGAGCCACAAATCCGGTGCATGTTTGTCCCATGGAAGCCCCGGAGTATTGGCAGCCCTATGGCAAACTGCTTCGTCATAGCATAGCCATGCCCCAGGGGGTCCTGTACCGTGTGCCCTGCGGATGATGTCCATGTATTTATGCAGCTCCAAGCCGCGGTCCGAGTCGGCCTGCATAATTACCCCCATGTAGACCACGTATGCGGATGTCCAATTATCCCAATTGTCGCTTTTGGGCGACAGAACTTCTGTTTGTCTTTCAGGTCCGTTTGCTCTGAATGATCCATGATCGGATCACTGAACAAAAGTGCGAAGAGGTCTACATACTTGCCTCTCCATATTCTCTCTTTTGTCGATTGTGGCAAGTGATTGCCAAATGGCGCGGCCACATCTGGTTTGACACACCCCCGGCGGGACGGGTCACCCTTGATGTTTCTGTGACTCCAGCCGGTTGTGCAGAAAGAATCCCTTGAGTTGGAGGGGAGGGATCTCTAGGTGCCCTAAGCAGGTCGCTTACCACCGTTGGGGCCAGGGCTTCCTGTCCTGCATTTGGTACTATCACTGGGATGACCCTTGCCCACGCCCCGTTAGCCATCAGGAATTGAGGGGCAGCCTGTTGTTGGCCATGCGCTGCCTCACCCACTGGGTTTACGTTCGCCTGACCCCCCTGAGTACTATTCAGGGTTTCTACCTGCCTGCCAGGAGCCCCTGCCGACTGAGGTGCTGCTATGCCCCTCTCCCTTTGTTCATTAAGCCTTGTCGCCCCTTCGAGGTGATGCCCCCTGCTCCCCCATCCCACTGGCTCACCGTACTCTGATGTCCTATGGGGAGCCCTTCGGTAGGATCCTCCTGCCTCCTGGGCCTGTGTGGGATCATGTGCTCCCCGACTCAGTTCTCGTTTGAGCACCCGGATCCTCCTCCACATTTCAGCATTGCCCTGGTCTCCTTCTCGATCTGGATCATTGACCTGCCTCCTGCTCACCGGTGGTTCCTCACCTGTAGCACGAAAGAACATTCCGGGCTCCCCTTGCTCAGCAGCCTGAGTGCAAGGGTCTGGGGCTGCTCTGAGGGTGGCTGGTACAGCCCTGCGAGCTCTTTGGTACTGGTAATCACCCAACCCAGGGACTCCCTCCTGATCAATAGCATATCTCCCGATGCCTCTGTCGTGCGGGGAGGGAGCATGCTCCATTCCATATATCTCCTGTGATGTCTGGCCCCCTGTGGCCTCACTGGGAAAAACCCCAGATGTGGACAGCTGTCATGGGAGGGGCCTGGTCGGGCGTATACAGGGCCTGAAGGATTGGGCCCCTGTCTGTTGCGCTTATCAAGCCCACCCCCCTTTCTGTGGCCCTGGGGTGCCTCTGCTGCCCTTGTGGTTGCTGGGGCTGGGGTTCACTGCCCCCTTCATCCCTACCTTGCACGCGTACATTTGGGCGAAATGGGGGGGGGAGTACAGGGTCCCATTCACCCCTGTATTGAGCAGGAAGGTGCACAACCCTCTCACCCCATCTCAGTACTTGATGTCCAGGGGGGTTGGTCTGCTGGCCCCTTAAAGGGGGTTCCCTCTCTTTGGTAATGGGGCGCGTGTGGGCAGGTTCCCCCTCCCTCCCCAGGTGTCGACTGGACCCTCTCCCGGGTCTGGGACTGGGCCAAAGGCCTCCATTAACTGTTCGGGGGGGCGCGTGCCCACATTCGGGCCTTGCATGCGGCGAGGCGGGCCAGCATAATAGCGCTTGGGGGGATCCCCGCCTCTTCACCTGACACTTCCCTCTGATCGGTCTCGCCGCCGCTTTCTTCTTCTGGCCTCCCGCCGCCTTCTTTTTTGCATGGCCCATCCTGCCGTGTTCAATCCCGGCAGCTCGGCTTCAGGCCTGTAATCAGCAGTGAGGGAGCTCGCTGCTGATCCGGTCTCCGTCAGCCGCCAAATGCCGGGTCCCCTCGTTCTCCTGGCGCATTCTAACATGCTCCCTGCCATGGCCCCTTCTTTCTGTGCCTCCCATTATGGCGGGGCACAACAAATCCCCCGTCACTGCCAGGGGGGTAGCGAAGGGGACTAATCCATTGCCACCCGCCTCCTATTTCACCCATCCAACCCATTTACCTCCATATTATCATTTATTTAGCTTATATTAGATAGATTTAGGTGTTATTTTTTGTTTTTACCCCTCCCTGTGTTCCCTGTGTTCAATCTTCCTTCCTTCATCCCCCCTCCATTGAATCCTTTTCCCTCTCCCTCTTAGTCCATCCCTGATTCCCTTCCCCTGTTTTAAGTTTTGGATTTATTTAGAGT
>QEPC01011841.1:900089-912880 GCA_003113815.1 Sphenodon punctatus
AGAGCACCAGGTGTTGTCAGTCCCCCACAGCAGCTCCAGCAACCCTTATACTTATGTATTTGGTTTATTTTCCCTAAATGAAGAGGGTTTTTTTTCTCCTCATGATGCAATTTCAGGTTTATTCATAAGCCTCATGTACTGGGGACCCCTGCAGGGCCTCCCAACATATAGGTATCTGTGTGATTATCTAGTCCACACTCCCTGGATCTGGCCCTGGGATCAGTTCAGTTTATTAAAAATGCATACACCGTTGGGTCATGCAAAACAACAAGGGCAAACAAAAAGGCAAAATTAACGATAATTTATCAAAAACATTGCGAGGCTAAAATCCAGTCACTTAAAAATAAAGAGAACACATGTATGGAATATGCAATTTACGGATATGGTGCCAACTTGCTATCTACAGGATGATCAATGCTCAAACCCCATAATCTATGCTAGCAACCAGTCTCTCTACTACGTACAAATCTCACCCTGGTTTTGGCAACAGATCTAGCAAAGATAGCTATCCTTTGGAAGCATTCTGGATTCCTATTATTCAGGTGTAGTTCCAGTTTCTGTGCAGTATTAAAAAATGTGTGGATCAAAAGAGGCACTATCCACATCTCTCTCAAATTCTCATAAAGGGGCATTCAAATAGGTAATGCAGTAAATTCCCCAGTAAACTCCTCAGGGGCAATTTCTTTGGGATTTTCTCTAAACCCTTATATCATCCATCTAGAACCACCGATGGAAGAGTTTCAAAGTGAAGCGAGTGCTTTCCTTAAAATACTACTATTTAGATACAGAATATAATCTTCCATATCATACGCAGTTTTCAAAAAGGGAAAGCAAGGTGACATATTAGAATTGTGTATCGCAGCTAAATCAGATTGCTTATCTAAATCTCCAATCCTAACAATAATCTGAGGCATGTCTTTCCTAGATAAGTGTGATCTAGAACCAAGCTCAGAGAAACCCCAATTGTTTAAGAGCAAGCAAACACGAGGAAACAATTTAGGAAGCTGACCTGACTCAAAATTGGAAATCCTAAAACAAAACTTAATCAATCTCTGGTAAACCCTTGATAGTAGAAAAGGTTCACCCACTTCTGCTTTTACAAGGGGGCTGGGGTATATTTTGGAAGGGCCAGTAATTTACATAAGAAAGAGCTTTGAGGCATTTCAAGGCTTTCAAAACCCTTCCTGCCCCATATCTTAGCTCCAAACAAAATTTGAGCAGCAGATTTAGCCGTAAAAATTCTTAAGAGCTAGGACCACAAGATGGCTTCTCACAGTATGGAGGATGGGATTTGCATGTTTAAGAATTCAAAAAGGCTTCCTTAAGATCTATGGAAGCAGTTCTTCACATTACCTGGTGTTTTGGAGGCAGATTCCCAAATACTTAAAATGCTTCACCTGCTCAACAGAACGAGCATCAAAAATCCAACTAAATTTTTTGTGTGTGTGGCCGAAGATAGTAAACAAATTTTTATTTTAAATTCATACACAAAATGGTCTTGTAAAATGTAAACAAAAAAGGTAGAAAAACCTTTGAGCAACCACCATAGGTCAATTGGGGTTGTGGATATATAATAGGACCAAATCATCATTAAGGAGTACCAAGATTGTCTGGGCTCTAATTTGGGGGGTGAGGGGGAAGTTACCAGACAAACAACATCACCAATAAAATGTTTTTAAAAGGAATGGTTTGAGAAGGCAGCTCTGGCAGACATGAAACCATTAACAACAAGTAGTCTCAAATAAATCCCAGCCACTTCCATCTTACTTCAGAGACACTTTCTGTCAACAGAGTCAAGCTCATACTTAAGATCAATGAATGCTACATATAGCTTACCCTTTGTAGCAGCAACATATTTATTAACCAACTAAGAAAATATGAAGCAGTCATCTGCTGTAGAGTAACCTCCCCTGAATCCAGCCTGCTCTTCATGAATTAGTTTCTGGCCATCAACCCATTCCTCGAGTTTACCCAGCATATTTAAAAAATGTAGATTCTAAAAGAAACATCCAACAGGGTTATAGGAGGATGATTTTCTGTTTTATTACTTTATTACTTTATTACTTTGTAAAGTGCCAGGTACACTGCTGGCGCTATATAAATGTTTGTTAATAATAATAATAATAATTTTCAGGCTTTCATCTATCATCTTTTTTATAGAGAGGACTACTACTAATGGCCCATCCTGCAGGAAATTTCAGACCTGGGATCAATTCAAGGGGCTGGGCTATTCCTCCTCAGTTTGGACTCCTACAAAATTGATTCCAAAACAAACATTCAAGCTTAATTTGATTAAAAACTTGTAACATTAAAAGAAAATGCTAGCTTTCAAACCAAAGCCCAAGAGGTTTTGATGCAAATTTCATTAGCAATGGATATTAACATCAATTAAGTCTGTAACCCTGAAGAAATTAGGAGCAAAAATGTACTGACAACTTACTAGCTCGCTCAATAATTTAATGGAATTCTCCACAGAGGAGCCTGATCCCAAAGCCCACCCCGAATCAGAGGGCCTGTTCCTGTGTGGAGGAGTGCTGTCGTTGCATGGGAGGATGTGCGGTGTGGAAGCAGGCACCAATGGTCTTGGAAGGTGGAATTCTGGACATGGAAGACTGATAGTCAGGAGTTTACAAAAGGCTATTTATAATAGAATCCTGCCAATACTTACACAAGGCCCAGCCTTCTCTATATCAAAGCCACACTGTACAGGCATTCTCAGTTCTTCATTGTTTTTATTAATAGACTTCAGTGTCCCATCACCATACCAAGTTCTATATATACACACAATGTCTATACCTTCAAGGCCTGGGGCTCCTCTGTCTCAGCCTCTCTGGTCAGGCACAGTCCCTCCACAGACCAGGTGTAAGCCTCGTACAGTCTCACTGTAGTTCTCAAGCTCTCTGGACCAGGAATCAGGCACCAAACCCTCCTGCAGCCCACCAAACCCTACAGCTCACCAACAGCAGGGTTTGCATTTTTCCCAACCCTAGGTGCTTGATGAACTGAGAGGGTGTGAGCGAGAGTTCCCGGGGATTGGCTAGAGCTGGACCTGCCGGTAACAAGGCACAGGTGACCAGCAAACTGCGCGGAGTTTCCGGGGAATCCTCCCACGTCATCCCTGCCCCTGAGACTTTAAATCTCCTGCGGTGGCAGCGAACAGTGTGGGTCGGCTGGTAGTGTGCGGGAGAATGGCTACGGGCAGCAGGATTCTGGCTGAAGATGCTGTCTGCATTTTTCCTGACCCTAGGTGCTTGATGAACTGAGAGGGTGCGAGCGAGAGTTCCTGGGGATTGGCTAGCGCCGGACCTGCCAGTAACAAGGCACAGGTGATCAGCAAACTGCATGGAGTTTCCAGGGAATCCTCTCATGTCATCCCCGCACAAAGGCGCGCAGCCTTAGGTGTCGGCAGGCTGTAGGTTTGTTATGGTTACTTGTTTCCGTTATGGACACGATGCTCTTCTAATAGATACGACCTATGTTATAAGCCAGGACCTGAGCCTAGGGTTCCTTTTGGATGGTAATCAGTCTTGGCAGTGGCTAGTGTTTAAGGTGTCAGAGACCATCTTGTGTACAAGTGCCCCTTGTGGGGCGTGGTTTAATCCGCGTGCTCTGATAGGTATGAAGTAGACTTTGGCCTGAAGGATTGGTTTTGGTCTACTATAGTGGGCCCTGTTAGGCCCTATTTGGTGTTTACTCTTGGGCTATTGCTAAGATGTCTCGCAAAAGAAGCCGGCAGGGCCCTCCTGACTAATCTGACCAGCCGGTGGTGACCAAACAGCTTAAATTGGATGCCTTTATGGCAATTCCAGACCAGTCTCGGAGGGACCCTTGCGAGTGGATAGGGGGCTGCAAAAGGAGACATGATAGTAATCTCAACGACGGAGCCCAATCTAGATCCCCTAACTTTGATGATGAAGCCGGCTTAAGTGGCATCTCTATTAAATCAATTTTTTCTGCTTCTTGCCCATATGATATTCTTGCGAACCAGTGCTTTTTGATAGCAGTGCAGACCTAATAAAAAAATTAATTGCCCAGCTTTCAGGCATAACCTCTATTCTGGAACATCAAAGGACCAAATCAAAACTCTCATTGATCACATTGTAAATGTGGAGACAACAAAAAAGAGTTGGATGCCTAACTACTTCTGGCAGGCAATGTCCCAACAACCAACGCAAAATCCCTCTCCACTAGTAAGGATGGATTGCTTCTCAGAGCGAGCTCAAGGCCATGTCAAGTAATTCTTTTTTCCCTCCTAAGTTAGGGTCACATGCAGTCAGTTGTTTGCTCTATGCGGACGATGCAGTCATTTTATCTCAGACCCGCATCGGTCTGCAAATGCAGCTGGTAGCTCTAGCCAATTACTGTGAGCAGAATAAATTACAGATCAACTATACTAAGACCAAGGCTATGATGTTTGGCAAGGAGAAACGTTCTTTCAAGTGGTCTATTAATGGTCATTCCATCTTACAGGTCCATTCATACAAATATCTGGGTTTATTATTTCAGTCGTCCCTTAAATGGGACCACCATTTCAACCTGGCTAGTGCCCAGGCTAGTGGTTATATTTCGGTCATCCTTTGATTTTTTTGTAAAAAGGAAGGTGGATTTTTGGTTCCAGCGCTCAGGGTCTTGGATGCCAGACCTAGAGCCCAGCTCCTTTATGGGGCAGCCATTTGGGCAATCAAGTGCCCCTTCAATCTTAAAGCTCTACAGTCAAAATATATAAGATCACTGTTAAACATTCCCCGCGGTGTGCCCACAGCGGCTGTATGCCAGGAGCTGGGCCAAACTGCATGGAGCTATGTGATTTGGAAGCTGGCCTTTGATTTATGGCTGCGTACCAAATTCATTCAGGACTCTGCCCCTGTCTTTTTCCATATCTTTGGGAGGAGTTATTTGTAAGTTAATGGAGTAAGCTGGTAGAGTCTAAAATTGTCTCCATGGGCTTTTCAATACCGGATCTGTTGGTTAAGGGCTTAAAAATTGGTAAAGCTGAGATTTCGGCAAGACTTAGTAAATGACTTTAGCAGACAGGAGGACTGTAATGCCATCTCTGCATGTTTACCATTATCATGCTATATTGAACTGATCCCTGACATGGGTCTTCCCACAAAGTATTTGACAACACACTGCTCATTTAGGAAATTACATCTTTTTGTGTGTGCTCGGTTTAATGTGCTACCCTCCAGAGTACTGGAGGGTAGATACAGTGGGATTCCCTATCACCTGAGGACTTGTCCATTTGACAACGCAGAGGTTGAATCTGTTGAGCATATTCTGTGCTATTGCCACCTTTATGACAATTTAAGAGTTAAATAGCTGGCCGGGTTTTTGGATCGTTTGCCCGGTAGAACATCTCTTGAATTATCTAGACACCTTTTATCTGAGCACAAGCCAGAAATGACTCATGCTGTTATGTCTTTCTTGCTTTTAGCCTTCCAGGCCAGGGAAAAGTTTCTCGCCTTTAAAGTGTCTAATGGTTGAGTCCTTAGGAGGTCTTTATGTGATTTGATTATTATATTATTCATTTATTATTCTTATTGTATTATTATTATTATGTTATTTATTCTTGAATTTTGTAGTTCCCTGCTTTAAGTTTCTTTTCTACTATGGCTTCAGCTACGTTTGAAATAAAAAGTGAAAAATGTATTAAGGGTTGCAGTGCCCTCCCCCAGAGCCCTCCTGATTGGTTCTGGGAGGCAGAGGCATTGAGGGATCAGAGGGTGCTATTCAACTGCTGGGATCTGCTTGCGCTGCTCATTGCCAAAGATACATCCATCAGGTCCTTCCCCTCCCAGTTCAAGAGTCCAACACAGTTTCTGGCACCAATATGGTCTGCTCCCTCCTCCCCTCTCCACATTTCTCCTAAAAACACCTGCCAGGCTGACAGGCAATAACGAAGTCAGTAACACCTTTCATTATTGTTATTGATTTTGTTATTTTTGTCTTTTTCATGATTGCAACAACAATTTTAGTTTTTGTTATTGATATAACAATAACGACATGCGCACACCCTTCCCTGCTACACTATGGCTGCTTTCAACGCCATGGAAGCATGCGCTGTTCAAATCTAGTACAGGTCCCATCTTGTGGGAACTTCGGAATTGTGGCTCTCCCGCCAGCAAGCTCACACCCGTTGCGCAAGCTTGCTGGTGGGAGAGCCACAATTCCTACATTCCCACGAGACGGGACCTGCGTTAGATTTAAATAGCGCATGTTCCAGTGGCGTGAAAGCAGCTCACCTTTATTCATACTGAAAAGCTGAGCAGCTTACTCCATGAGAAGACGGTTATGGAAGGTGACCCAGCTCAGGCCACAGTCACACCTGACGCTCCGGCTACCTGAGGCACAGACGCAGCAGCAGGGAGGAGCCTGATGACGGAAATAGAGCTGGTGTGAACAGGGATCTGCCACGGCTAGTCTCGTACACGACTGGGCACAAAATCCAGCTCTGTTCTACGCAAGATTAGCCACATCAGATCCCCGTTTGCACTAGCTCTACTTCCGTCATCGGGCTCCTCCCCGCTGCCACGTCAATGCCTCACATCACTCTAACAGCGCCACACTGCAGGTATGAATGTGGTACCAGCCTCAAATCCTTCAGGGACTGGGACTTCACCGTTTGCCATCTCCTGGGTCTTTCGCCGTTGTTCCTGGCTCTTGCTCGCAACGGAGGGGATTCTGTTTTGCTGGCTGTTGATGGCAACAACAGGGCACATTTGCATGAATCTCTCCTCCTACATTTTTAAATTTCCTGCAAGAGAACTATTGTGCCCTATTTTTCCACACATTGCTTTCCCCACTGTCAATTTTACTGTATGTCTTGCTATGGCTGCTACTAGCAATTCCATAATGCTGTCCAGCAGGCTTTGCGTGGTGTCTAGCGAGGCATTCGTTACATGTCTGCTGGACTAAAGTGGGAAATTTCCCTTCCCACATTACAAGAGACATGTAGGAAGGGATTGGCATAACTGTTAAAGCTTGGTTTGAGGCCTAGCACTTGCAGTTATTTGCAAATCAGAAGACATCCTCTGAACCAACCTATTTACAGTTTTAAAAATGCAAGGAAACTGGTTCTGCCAGGTTTTTTTCAATCTCGTGAGAAAATGCATCCTCCATCTCTGCTGAGGTAAATCTGACAAAATAGTCTTATACAAGCCATACCCCAACTAGACTTATTTCTCTTTGTCACTATATATAATTAGGAGAAACGACTTCCATTAGATCAGCTTATTCAAGTTAAGCTCATTCAAGTTCATTCCAATTCAACAGAGGTGGCTTCTTTGATCAATATCTATTGAACTCTTAAGTAGATCAAGATCAACTAGTGCACGTCAGAAAAGTGGCTGTACAAGGCTGCCAGGGGTTTAGAAAGTGTGCCAGTTTCTGAAATATGAGATTTNAAATGCAGCTGGTAGCTCTAGCCAATTACTGTGAGCAGAATAAATTACAGATCAACTATACTAAGACCAAGGCTATGATGTTTGGCAAGGAGAAACGTTCTTTCAAGTGGTCTATTAATGGTCATTCCATCTTACAGGTCCATTCATACAAATATCTGGGTTTATTATTTCAGTCGTCCCTTAAATGGGACCACCATTTCAACCTGGCTAGTGCCCAGGCTAGTGGTTATATTTCGGTCATCCTTTGATTTTTTTGTAAAAAGGAAGGTGGATTTTTGGTTCCAGCGCTCAGGGTCTTGGATGCCAGACCTAGAGCCCAGCTCCTTTATGGGGCAGCCATTTGGGCAATCAAGTGCCCCTTCAATCTTAAAGCTCTACAGTCAAAATATATAAGATCACTGTTAAACATTCCCCGCGGTGTGCCCACAGCGGCTGTATGCCAGGAGCTGGGCCAAACTGCATGGAGCTATGTGATTTGGAAGCTGGCCTTTGATTTATGGCTGCGTACCAAATTCATTCAGGACTCTGCCCCAGTCTTTTTCCATATCTTTGGGAGGAGTTATTTGTAAGTTAATGGAGTAAGCTGGTAGAGTCTAAAATTGTCTCCATGGGCTTTTCAATACCGGATCTGTTGGTTAAGGGCTTAAAAATTGGTAAAGCTGAGATTTCGGCAAGACTTAGTAAATGACTTTAGCAGACAGGAGGACTGTAATGCCATCTCTGCATGTTTACCATTATCATGCTATATTGAACTGATCCCTGACATTGGTCTTCCCACAAAGTATTTGACAACACACTGCTCATTTAGGAAATTACATCTTTTTGTGTGTGCTCGGTTTAATGTGCTACCCTCCAGAGTACTGGAGGGTAGATACAGTGGGATTCCCTATCACCT
Organism: Sphenodon punctatus; assembly: GCA_003113815.1. Taxonomy (NCBI): domain Eukaryota; kingdom Metazoa; phylum Chordata; class Lepidosauria; order Sphenodontia; family Sphenodontidae; genus Sphenodon; species Sphenodon punctatus. Next base: position 908,388 of record QEPC01011841.1, read on the forward strand.
GAGGACTTGTCCATTTGACAACGCAGAGGTTGAATCTGTTGAGCATATTCTGTGCTATTGCCACCTTTATGACAATTTAAGAGTTAAATAGCTGGCCGGGTTTTTGGATCGTTTGCCCGGTAGAACATCTCTTGAATTATCTAGACACCTTTTATCTGAGCACAAGCCAGAAATGACTCATGCTGTTATGTCTTTCTTGCTTTTAGCCTTCCAGGCCAGGGAAAAGTTTCTCGCCTTTAAAGTGTCTAATGGTTGAGTCCTTAGGAGGTCTTTATGTGATTTGATTATTATATTATTCATTTATTATTCTTATTGTATTATTATTATTATGTTATTTATTCTTGAATTTTGTAGTTCCCTGCTTTAAGTTTCTTTTCTACTATGGCTTCAGCTACGTTTGAAATAAAAAGTGAAAAATGTATTAAGGGTTGCAGTGCCCTCCCCCAGAGCCCTCCTGATTGGTTCTGGGAGGCAGAGGCATTGAGGGATCAGAGGGTGCTATTCAACTGCTGGGATCTGCTTGCGCTGCTCATTGCCAAAGATACATCCATCAGGTCCTTCCCCTCCCAGTTCAAGAGTCCAACACAGTTTCTGGCACCAATATGGTCTGCTCCCTCCTCCCCTCTCCACATTTCTCCTAAAAACACCTGCCAGGCTGACAGGCAATAACGAAGTCAGTAACACCTTTCATTATTGTTATTGATTTTGTTATTTTTGTCTTTTTCATGATTGCAACAACAATTTTAGTTTTTGTTATTGATATAACAATAACGACATGCACACCCTTCCCTGCTACACTATGGCTGCTTTCAACGCCATGGAAGCATGCGCTGTTCAAATCTAGTACAGGTCCCATCTTGTGGGAACTTCGGAATTGTGGCTCTCCCGCCAGCAAGCTCACACCCGTTGCGCAAGCTTGCTGGTGGGAGAGCCACAATTCCTACATTCCCACGAGACGGGACCTGCGTTAGATTTAAATAGCGCATGTTCCAGTGGCGTGAAAGCAGCTCACCTTTATTCATACTGAAAAGCTGAGCAGCTTACTCCATGAGAAGACGGTTATGGAAGGTGACCCAGCTCAGGCCACAGTCACACCTGACGCTCCGGCTACCTGAGGCACAGACGCAGCAGCAGGGAGGAGCCTGATGACGGAAATAGAGCTGGTGTGAACAGGGATCTGCCACGGCTAGTCTCGTACACGACTGGGCACAAAATCCAGCTCTGTTCTACGCAAGATTAGCCACATCAGATCCCCGTTTGCACCAGCTCTACTTCCGTCATCGGGCTCCTCCCCGCTGCCACGTCAATGCCTCACATCACTCTAACAGCGCCACACTGCAGGTATGAATGTGGTACCAGCCTCAAATCCTTCAGGGACTGGGACTTCACCGTTTGCCATCTCCTGGGTCTTTCGCCGTTGTTCCTGGCTCTTGCTCGCAACGGAGGGGATTCTGTTTTGCTGGCTGTTGATGGCAACAACAGGGCACATTTGCATGAATCTCTCCTCCTACATTTTTAAATTTCCTGCAAGAGAACTATTGTGCCCTATTTTTCCACACATTGCTTTCCCCACTGTCAATTTTACTGTATGTCTTGCTATGGCTGCTACTAGCAATTCCATAATGCTGTCCAGCAGGCTTTGCGTGGTGTCTAGCGAGGCATTCGTTACATGTCTGCTGGACTAAAGTGGGAAATTTCCCTTCCCACATTACAAGAGACATGTAGGAAGGGATTGGCATAACTGTTAAAGCTTGGTTTGAGGCCTAGCACTTGCAGTTATTTGCAAATCAGAAGACATCCTCTGAACCAACCTATTTACAGTTTTAAAAATGCAAGGAAACTGGTTCTGCCAGGTTTTTTTCAATCTCGTGAGAAAATGCATCCTCCATCTCTGCTGAGGTAAATCTGACAAAATAGTCTTATACAAGCCATACCCCAACTAGACTTATTTCTCTTTGTCACTATATATAATTAGGAGAAACGACTTCCATTAGATCAGCTTATTCAAGTTAAGCTCATTCAAGTTCATTCCAATTCAACAGAGGTGGCTTCTTTGATCAATATCTATTGAACTCTTAAGTAGATCAAGATCAACTAGTGCACGTCAGAAAAGTGGCTGTACAAGGCTGCCAGGGGTTTAGAAAGTGTGCCAGTTTCTGAAATATGAGATTTTTTCCCCCACCCCTGGTTTCAGTTCTTTCCTCATTGAAGTCAATGGACCAAAAGGGAACCAAAGTGAACAGCCCGGTACTGAAAAACCCCATCCCTAATCCCTCACCCCCATTCCCTGGGACAGGGGGGTCCAACCTACCCCACCCCCATTCCCTGGGTCCAGGCCTCAGAGGGTGGGGATCCACGTTCCTAATAACCCCACCCGCCAGGGCCCATCTTTGTCTTTTCCTCCACCCCCTTGGGTCCTGGCAGCTGTACTTACCAACATCAGAGGATGGGGGTGAGGATCTGTCGCTGCCAATGGAAGTCTCCTGGCACCGGCAAGCACCCTCGCACCAGCACATTGCCGGCACACCGTGGGTGTCAGAGGCCTCCTGGCAGGCTTCCTCACTGTGGCATGCTGGTAGCCCACCACTGCTGAGGGAGACCGCCTGGCACCAGCAGGTCCCCTTGCGGCAGAGCGTTGTCGGCCTACCAGCGTTGCCAACCATTATAGAAAAGGACTGCACATACACAAAACAGCCCTGGTGGCCATTTTGCACATGCACACTACTGAGCAGGAACGCAACTCGGCAGCAAACCCCAGCAAGAAGGTCTAGGTCTGCTGGGAGGCCTTCAACAGCCCCAGCAGGCCAGCAATGCACCACTGCAATGGGGCCTGCTTGTACCAGAGGCCTCTAAAAACAGTGGCAGGCTAGCAGAACGCCACAGTGAGGGGCCTTCCGGGAAGCCTCTGACAGCCATGTCAGGCAGGTAGCACGCTGCTGCAAGGGAACCTGCTGGTGCTAGGAAGTCTCCATCAGCAGCAGCGATCCTCACCCATCCTCCAAGTAGGATAGCCATATGTCCGGAATTAATCCAGACCATCCTCTTTTTGAGACAGCTTGTGCTTTCCCGGATGGCAGGGGAACCGGACCATACTGTTGTCCAGAATCTTCCCCTCCCCACGAGGCCGCTCTGCAGACTGGCCCACCTCTGAAGCCCGTGATGCACCTGGGCGTAGCCACGGGGTGGGGAGGAAGGTGTAGAGAGCACAGCTGCAAGCAGTGGGCTGGCATTTTTGGTGTGTGGTGTGATCGTGCATGCACATTCCTTTCCCTCATGTGACCCCGAAGCACAGCGAGGCTTGTGAGGAGTTGTTGAGATGAGGAGAGGAGAGGCAGTGTCCGGAGCAGGAGGATCTGTGATCGGTTCCTGGTGTCAGGAGTGAGACTGAGTGAGAGATGAGGAGAGGACAACGCAAGGCAGCAGCAACTGAATCTGATCATCAGATAATTAGACTAGTCTCTAGAGCAAGCAGCAGTGAGCTGTCCTTGCTGGCTGCCCGCCCACCCCAGGGCTCCATTGTTGTTTCAGCCACTAATTGAGACAGCAGCCACAGTGTGGTAAGTCAGGCTGTCAGCAACAAGTGAGCCCCTCAGCCAAGGGAGGAGAGGCTCTTCTGTATTAATCTCTTTGCAAACAGGCTCAGGTACTGCTGTGTCCCGTCCCGTTCTCCCCCATCTCTGCCCAGTCATTCCCCGCCTGAGACTTGCAAGTTGCCCTGGGGGTCAGTCAGTCCACCCACAAATTCTATTAGCAACTAGCAGAATTGATAGAAAAGTGCCTCCTGCACACCACTGAACTATTGTGCTGTACATGTGCACAAGCACTCATTTTCCAATTGCTTACACAGGATCAGAACACTAGCTGCTTATCATTACCCTAATTCCAACAAGAGCTCTTGGTTGTATTTAGGTCTAAGAACTAGAATGGAGGGAAGAGAACAGGTTGGGACAATGCACAATCAGCACCGTAGAGGGACCAGATCGAACTTCAAAGTATTACTTATCATAAGTCATTATGCTCCCCAAATCATCAATTAACAGAATCAGGTCAGCTATCTGCAGCACTAATCATCTCTCTATAGTAGCAGGAGATCTAACAGTAAATTCTAATTAACCCTAATAAGTTTTTGAAATAAATAGATAAAGTTTCTGACTAATACAATTAGTCTTGTCATATAAGAACATAAGAAGTGCCATACTGGGTCAGACCAATGATCCATCAAGCCCAGCATCCTGCCTCCGACAGTGGCCAGTCATGGGGGTCTGGGAGAAGCACCCAACGGGTCACCATGCTATCCATTCCCTGTGGGTCATCCCCAGGCTCCCAACAGTAAGTAGTGGTGGGACCCCGGGCCCATTACCGGTTACCGGATTTACCGGTTACCGGTTCTACAAAAACCGGATTCCCGGATTAAATCCGGTATACCGGTACCGGTTTTATTTCATTGAGTTCAATGGGGCGCTGTGTCCCCATTGAACTCAATGAAATAAATG
>QEPC01011841.1:917016-930288 GCA_003113815.1 Sphenodon punctatus
ATGATGAGCCGTGCACTCTGAGGCCGGGTTCCCTGGCTGGTAAGACGAGAACTGTCTCAAAACACCCAAGAGACCGGCTGAGAGGTTTTCCCTTCTTGATAACCTTTCTTATCTGGGTTCCCGGGGCCCTTCCTCCTGCTGTTCTCTAGTCCTAGATCACCTCACCCCTATTTCCCTACTAGTGTAGGTCCCTTCTCCCCTCCTCCTCTGACACAGCAACTATGTCAAATTTGATTATATTATGGTCGCTATTGCCTAGTGCCCCGGCCACAGTTACTCCTTGCACTAGTTCCTGTGTGCCACTTAGGACTAGATCTAAAGTAGCTCCTCCCCTTGTTGGTTCCGGAACCAATTGCTCCAAAAAGCAGTCATTTATGGCATCCAGAAATTTTGCCTCTACATCCTGCCCCTAGGAGGCATTCACCCAGTCAATATTGGGGTAGTTGAAGTCATCCATTATTATTATGTTCCCAGTTTTAGTAGCCTGTTTAATCTCTGTTGGCATTACATAATCAGTCTCTCTATTCTGGTCAGGGGGGTGATAGTATAGCCTCACTGCTATACTTTTCTGCTTGATACCTGGAATTTCAATTCATAGGGATTCAAGGGAATAGTTTGCATCCTGTAAAAATTTTATTCTACTTGCCTCAATGCTGTCCTTAACATACAGAGCCACCCCACCACCAACACGATCTCCTCTGTCCTTTCGATATATCCTGTACCCTGGTATTAGTGTCCCATGGGTTATCCTCATCCCACCAGGTCTCTGTGATGCCTATAATGTCTAGATCTTCATTTAGCGCTATAAACTCTAATTCTTCCATCTTAATTTTTAGACTTCTAGCATTAGCATATAGACACTTAAATGTATTATTTTTATTCTTCTCCTTAATGGGCACATTATAGGTAACTGAAACAGGCACTCTTGAATCATTATCTGTCTGTTCTCCCCCACGTTCCACCTGAAATCCCTTGTCATTTATCTTATCCTTAGTCTTAAGATACTCTACTTCCTCTAAAGCAACATCCTTTGGAGATGCCACAGCCTGAACCTTGTACTCCGCAGTGCCTGTCGGCTTTTCCCCAGGTTCTAGTTTAAAGACTGCTCTATTACATTTTTATTTTTTAGCACCAGCAGCCAGATTCCATGGTTCTAAAGACTGCTGTTATTGCTCCAGAATATATTTCTTTTACTAAATGTTAGTGAGAACCTATGATATGTTCACTTATTTTCAGGTGTGAAATAGGAAATGCTGGATTAGCACCACCAGCAGTGATAAGGTTATGAGACTGGTGTTCATAGGCTTTATCGAATGGCTACTTAAGTCCACAGAAGTATATTTGTTCATTTCAATGGTTGTTGGATCAGGCTTTATGACCTGGCCTCAGTTGCTTGACATAGGCTCAAATTTAGAAAACGTCATTGTGTTGTTAATATGGAGACAGAGTTCAATAGCCACTGACTAGATGCGGATTTAAAGTTGTTGTGGGTTTTTTGTTTTTTTTAAATAATCGAGTTCTTAGGCTTGATTTTTTTTTTCCTTCTGGAATATCATTGTGTTTGTGTAGAAATATCCCTCTGCAACCTTATCTTTGGCAATAAGGTTTGAAACGAGAGATACGCCATAGCCTGCCATTCCTATTTAACCTTCATTGAAGTTAACAAGAGTTTTGCCTGTAGGATTCAGCCATTAAAAAATCTCTTTGCTTTGGAAGTCTTCCTTAACTTCCAAGTGTTTGTGGTGGGGTATTTTGTGGTTTCATCTGTCAGTGATGTGAGGGGTTCTGTTTCAGCTCTGCAGTGCAGTCAGGGCAGTGTGATATACTGGATAAGGTGCAGGACTTGGATCTGGGAAACCAGGGTTCGAATGCTGCCTTAGCCATGAGCGCACTGGGTGGTCTTGGGCAAGTCACAATCTCCGTTCCCCATCTGTAAAAGGGGAGTGTGTGTGCCTGTCCTTCCCTGTGTTCCCCTCACCCTTGTAGCCAAAGCTACTTGCAATTGGAAGAACTGGTAAAACTAACCAGGAACAAGGGGAGACAAACTTAAGGCTGCTTGGACTGAATTAAAGTACTTTAGGAAGGGAGAGCAGGGGCCTCAAGATAAAGTCCCCCATCAACATTTAGCACCTTATAGTGGACTGACCCAGATGTAGCCTAGGCAACCTGGTCACAGCCTTCCACACTATGGTGAATTGTACATTTCTTCTTTAATCATAGTATTTCTAAATTTGCATAAATGTGTACATATGCTAATTTACACTCTTTTATGCAACTGTGTCCTTTATTCTGGTGCTACATCAGTGGCCACCCTACCTCCAAGACTGGTAAGTACAGTCACCAGCTCCAGAGGTGGCTTGTTAGAAACACAGATCCTCACCCCTGCCCTCTGAGGCCCGGATCCCAGGTGTGGAGGTTGGGCAGATTGGACCCCGTCCCAGGAGATGCAGGTGGTGGTGGTTAGGGACAGTTTTTTTCAGTCCTGGACCTGGTTCCCTTCCCATTGAAGCCAATGGGAAAAGATATGGAACCAAAAACAAGAACTGAAATGGGCCAGATGTTCGGATACCCCATATTTAAACTGAACAACCGGTTTTTTACTGTTTCGGTTTAACATCAAAACCAAAACTCCATCTGTACGAAATAGACACACCATGAAACACTGCTTGCAGATGCAGTTAAAAACCGAGATAAACAAGGAAAATAGGAATTTAAATGTAGTAGAATTTAAATGTAGTATTAAATGTAGTATTACCTACAGCAAGTTAGAAAGTACACAGTAAGCATAATCCCAGTTTGGGACCCTCTGCCTATCTACAAAGGGGATTGCAACCTCTACTACTAATCATTACTACAGCGCTACTAAGCATACGCCGTGCTTTACGGTCACAGATTTTTCCAAAGGTCCCTGCCCAGTGGGTTTATAATCTAAAATGGACAGCAGTGAGGATAACATAGGGACAGACAAGCACACATACATTCCTATTTTACAGATGGGGAACCGAGGCTGAGCAGCTGGGACTTGGCCAATGCCACCCAGTAAGTTCATAGATTGGTTGGGATTTGAAGCCTGGTTTCCCAGGTCTGATTCTAGCACCTTATTCCCTGTACCACATTGGCACTCCATTTCTTAATATACAGTACATTTTGAATGTCTTTGTTACTGCCTAGGATCATGAAATAAATCTCAAAATGGGATGAAACAGGCAGATGTTTGGGAACTATACCTGCCTTCTCCCACTTTGTATGTATGTGATGATTCTGAAGCAGGCTGGCCCTCTAAGGCTAGCCTGTCCTTCACTGTTGGTCTGCTCCCTCTGGGCTGTAACAGTCTGCACCTGACCATGGAGTCAGCAAGACCTGGGCCTCTGAAGCCCAGAAAAAGGGAAGAACAAAAGGCACAGCTGGCAAGAGAGAAATGGAGCTGGCTCCAATGTATAGTTGAGGGAGGACACTGAAGGGCTTGCAGTTCTAAGAGGAGCAACCCAGGTTTCTTTTGTAGGTATTGCATTTTGGAACTGTTTGGTGTGGAAATACTGGACAACAGAGCACCCCTAAAGTAGATATCTGTTGTGGCGGGGCTGATTTTGAGAGCCTATAATGGGGGAAGATGTACCCTGATGGGCTACAGTGTGGCAATACGTTTGACTCGTCCTTCTTCCCCAAGCAAATGCAGCAAAACAAGACTAGTATTACCTTCACTGTCATTGTGTAACCCCCAAAACTAAATGGCACAGAAATAACAGCTACAATGTTGCATATTTGAACTCACCCAAATACCTTTATTTAAAGTAAAAATACAAAGGTTGGGGGTTTCGGTTGAAAGGCTTTCATGACAATACTATTTAAAGCTACCAAGTTACAAAACCCTTTGCAGTTCGGCCACGTTATCTTGCATCGGTCTCCTCTCCAGATGGTAGTCACCCAACTTCCAAATGTCCTACCTCACTTTTAGTTTCCCAACAAATACTATTTCTTCATTCCTTCTGTGGTAAGTCATCCTTTCATTGTCTGCAAAAGCTTGCTCATCTATCTGTATTAAATATGCACATTTAAATTAGACTTTGTCCACAAACAACAACAATACCCTCTTCAACAGTTTTTCTGTTATGGCCAATAAATGCTGGAGTAAAATTTGTCCCGACTGATAAGAGAGAAGAACAATTGGTGCGTTTGTCTCTTCTTGTGCAGTTATTTTCTTCTTCACAGACACGACCTTTGCTATTGCTGTGGGTGCAGTGGAACTATAGTGCATTCTGTTAGATTAAACAATGGCTACATAGAAGGAATACAGCTGCAGTCCCAAACTCTAGAGAGGCATTCCCACAACTTCCTATCAGTGTCTCACACAGCAATTAATGTTAAAGATAGATTCAAAATAGTTCAGATTCTCTCTCTTAATGGAACAATTTCTGTTGCTGAAAGCATGCAGGTTTTTGAGTCACACAGGACCCTTCTTCAAGCAAGTAAAAATGCAGACATGTAGAGAAAGCAAAAATTTGGGAGGAACCTATTCAAAAAGAGTCATTAGCATTTCAGACATTTAAGTACAATGAAGAGAAACCAATACACATGCCAAAAGGCAGATTTAGCACCATCATATTTGTGAGAAAGGTAGATTTCAGCATAAACATCCCACCCGAAACTTGCCTATGGGATAAACCAAAACTCCAGAACAAGGTTCCCTAACCAATTTGGGAACCTATGGATCAGGACCCCAAGTGGAATCATGGGAGGCAATCCTGACTAAGCTTTCATCAACTACAACAGACTCAGGATTTCACTCATGCTGTCTACCAATAGAATTGCAATCTCAACTGATATCCGACATGCTTCGAATGTCTTCATTGCTGTCTTGTACTGCTGGATCATGTTTAAGTCTCAAAATAGGGTTAAGTAAGCAAAAATATGGGAACCACTACCTTAACAAGGCACCTACAAACATGGAGGCCTGGAGTCTGGATTTGGATCCAAGCTTTTTCTAGTGTCTATTTGTAAGTTACTTACATGACCTTGGGTAAAAATTAGTAAGACGATAATGGAAAAGGCCTGGTGTTAGAAGAGAGGGTATTTTTTTTTCAAATGCAACTACAGTGAGAAAAATGCAATATAGAAGGTAAATCACTCTGAATCCGACTGACTTCTCCATAGGGCTCATTTGCGGTCCTATGCTGAGGCTGTGAGGATGGCAAAGAAAGAGTTCTTTGCCATCCTCATAGCGTCTGCAAAGTCGCGTCCAGCAGAGCTGTTCCGGGTGGTGTGGGGGCTGGTCAGTCCGGCCTCCCTCTGCCTGGACAGGGACTTGTCCCAGTCCCGCTGTGAGGAGTTTGCCATCTACTTTGCAGACAAGATCGCTCAGATCCAGAGCAACTTCGACACTGGATTAGGGACAGTAGAGGTAGAGCATGAGGTAATGGAGGCCCCGTCTGGTCCATCTTTTGGGGATGAATTTCAGGAAATGACACCAGCCGATGCTGTGGATGTCCTGGGGTCACCAGTTGTGAATTAGAGCCATGCCCATCCTGGTTGGTGAAAGCCTCCAAGAAGATGTTGGGGACAGTGCTGGCGAGGGTAATCAATGCGTCCCTTCGGCAGGGGAGATTGCCCCCCCCCCCGGTCTCAAGGAGGCCGTCGTTCGCCCCCTACTGAAGAAGCCATCATTGGATGTGGATGCACTTGCCAGTTACCAACCTGTCTCTAACCTTCCTTTTTTAGGGAAGGTTATTGAATGAGTGGTGGCGCTGCAGCTCCAGGTTCATCTTGACAGCATCATTTTCCTTGACCCATTTCAAATCAGGGTTCCGCCATGGCTATGGTACAGAGACAGTGCTGGTGGCCTTGGTGGACGACCTCTGCTGAAAGACGAATGCAGGACGTTCAACACTTTTGATCCTGCTAGATCTCTCGGACGCCTTTGACATGGTGGACCATGGGCTACTGTTGAGACAATTGCGAGTCCGGGGGGGTCTGGACGGGACTGTCCTTGGCTGGTTCTGATCATTCCTCTCAGGGAGAAGCCAGCGGGTTGTCGTGGGGGCTGAATCTTCCAGCCCCCAGGCCCTGGATTTTGACGTTCCACAAGGTTCTAGTCTGTCTCCATTATTGTTTAATATATATATGTAGCCCTTGAGGAGATCGTGAGAGGGTTTGGTGTGTGTTGCTACCAATATGCTGATGACACCCAGCTTTCCCTCTCTTTTTCAACTGACCGAGGTCCTGCCATCTCAGTACTGTCCCAATGTTTGGAGGCCGTGACGGATTGGTTACAGCAGAGCAGACAAACTCAATCCCGATAAGACAGAGGTGATGGCGGTGGGTAGGGTGAGGGAGGTGTCAGTTCCCCTAGTAGAGGGGGCCTGCCCTCCTGTAGCCCAGCAGTTTTGGAGTCTGGGAGAATTGCTAGATTCAGACCTCCGCCTAGATCGACAGGTGGAGTTGGTGGCTAAGGCTGCTTCCGCCAGCTGTATCTGGTGCGGAGGCTGCATCCATATATTTCCAGACCCGACCTGGCCACCCTCATCTATGCCTTCATCTCCTCAAGGGTGGACTACTGCAACATGTTCTACGTGGGGCTTCCCTAGATGCTGGTTCGGAAGCTGCAGCTGGTGCAGAATGCGGCAGCTCGTCTCCTGACAGGGACGGGCCAATGGGAGCATATCACTCCAGTGCTCCGTGTGCTGCACTGGCTGCCTATAGCGTACCAAGCCAGATTTAAGGTGCTGGTCTTGGCCTATAAAGCCCTACACGGTCTTGACCCTTCATATGTCAGGGACCGCCTCACCTTCCGTGCCCCAGAGCAACCCCTTCGGTCTGCCGGGGGCACCTTCTTGGAGGTCCCTCATGTAAAGCGGGGGGCCACAATGGAGAGGGTGTTCTCGGTGGCTGGGCTGCAACTATGGAGCTCCCTCCTGGAGGAAGCCCGTCTGGCCCCAAATCTGTTGGCCTTCCACCGGGCCTGCAAAACTTGGCTGTTCTCCCAGGCCTTCGGAGGAGGGGAGTGGGAACTGGATTAATAGGTTTGGGGGGAGGGGTTAGGTGGATTTTTAGATGTTTGAATTTTCTGTGTTTTATTGTTATTTTAAATTATTATTTCTTTGCTGTAAGCTGCCCCGAGATGCCATGGGCATGAGGGGGCAGCTAAGAAATATAAAATAAATAAATAAATAAATGATAGTGTTCATAAGCTCCACTTTATCAGCACTAATATATGAAGTAGCTTTCCATCAAGGAGACAGTGTACCAGATTTCCTATGCGCAGTACAAGACAGGAATGGCCATTATAATTTATATTCTATGTATATATTTGTCACCCTTGTGCCAATAGCGAAAGTGGCAAGAAGGGACAAGTTTGATCTTCTAAGGACTTTCTACAAAAATACTCCATTAGCTCAAACCCTGACCCAGAAGCCACTAACACATGACTCCCCCAAATGCTTTTGACAGAATCATTTCCCCCACTCACAAGCATGTGGACTAGGATTGAAAACAAAGCAGCATTAGTGAGGGAAAATGAGAAGTTAATCAAGGAAGTCACTAGAATGGATTTGGACAAGCCTTGTACATAGTCATTACCTAATACCTAAACAATTCTCTGAGTAATAGCCCACTCCCATTATCCACCCCTCAGCAGGGCTTTTAACCATCTTCACCCCACTCACAGTTCATTATCCATAATGCCTTCAGAGAAATAGAACTTATCTGCTTCTGCTGGTTCAAGCAAGTTACTCTTAGACCATTTGTAGATGTGACCATGGTCTCGGAGTCAAATAAATCCGCTTTTAGAAGAGTTGCAGGGGTGGCATTTAGACGTGTCTCCCCACACTGGAAGTCACCAGGCTGCCATTAGAAACAGTGGCAGCCGGTGGCTTACACATTTTTAATAAAACCACATTGGTAAAATCTCGATATTGAAGTTTTACCCATATGGTTTCAAAAGAAAGTGTGCCCCGATGTTCCCAATAGCAGAGGCATGTCTAAATGCCACCTCCACGACTTTTCGAAAAGTGGGTTTTTTATGTCTAAAATCCCCTAGGGTTATACTTTTGTTGTCTTCAGCTCACCACTTGACCTGGAATCAGAAAGGCATCACCAGAATATTGGCGGTCCTGTGCCAGCAGCTGCATTTAGGGCTAGCATAACTCAGCCTAGGAATGTTCTCAACATGAAGTACTAATCAAAGTACAGAACCTGGCTCTCCTACATTACTATCTTCAGACAATCTCAGAGCTTTGCATGGAGCATCGCTCCCAATCATGCCTGACGCCAGTTTCCACCAAGGTGACCCCCAAGCACCAGCCTGGCCCAAGTGTGCCTTTGTCAAGGCTATCACCTACAACCATGAGGCTAAGCCCATTTTTGCCAAACTGCCCATATGTAAAAAAAATGTTCACAAAAATGTTCAAAAATATGGCTACGTAAAATCCAAATATGCCTTCCACATCCTGTTTGGACCCATCCTGTTTGGATCCTCCATGCTCTCCAACATATAGCAATAGAGAATATTTCTTCCCTCCTGCAGCATAAAGATACCCCTAGAGCTACATAGAGAGAGAAAAAAGGGTCACAATAAAGACTTCTCTACAGTTACCACCGTAGCAAAGGTGATGGTACATTTTGTAGGGAAAAGAGTGACGTAAAATGGTCAAGGTAGAAATATAGGTCTCAGAAATAAGAACCTGATCAAATTCCATTGTTGTCAGTGGGAATACTCTCGCAGAGTCACACTTTCATTTTGGGTTACACTTTATAAATGAAATTATTTTAATTTATATCAGTGTAGGATTTGTTATTTTATTTCTCTTTTTAGCTCTTAGGTTCTCACTTTTCATTCATTTGAAAACTTTGGACAAATTTCCTTTCAACCTTTTCTATATTATTTTTAACTAGAAAACCAGTGTTCTCTAGTGACCTTGGAAAAATGCATTCTCATTGCTTTTCCATACACAAACACAGTGATCAGAAATGCAAATTTCAGAGGACACCTATGAGAAATACAGGTTGCAGGGTTCTATCTGGCTACCCTACAAACATGTTGTCAAATACTCAGGGCATTTTTACACAAACCCTTATCCCAGGATTATTTCATTAGTCCTGGGATGACATGTAGATCTAAATGTAGCATTCAAGGATTATAATCCCAGGATCATGGAAAAACTCCGGTTTTACAAAACCCCTTTTTCATGGTATTGTAAAATCTGGTTTATAACACCACCTGGTTTAGGTCCATCTAAATGACTTTGAGATAGTCATCTATCCCAGGATAGCTGGAGTCCAAGGACACAAAGTTCAATCACAGAAATCACTGCGCTTAGCACGGACGAAAAGTACCATGGGATTAATATTCATTCCAGGTATTCTCAAACCAGCATAACAGCAATGTGCTGTTCATTGAATTATCATGGGATGAATTTCAATACGGGATAGAAATGTCAGTGTAAACGGGTACCATTTATAATCCCTGGATAACAACTCAGGGATTGTTTTCTTCTAATCCCAGGATGAAGGGTCCATGTAAAAACAGCCTCAGACTTGAGAGTCAAGTATAAATTGATCATACCCTTCATTACCTTCCTGTCTTTCCACACAAAACTCATCCCCCACTAGTTCCTGTCTTCCCTTCTCAATACTAATGGCTGAGTCATGTCATCTTGCCTCTGGGGCTTGGAAGTTTTATTTATAGAGGCCACAATATCATCCATTTTAACAGAGAGCAAATTTAAACTTGTAAGTATAAACTTGACTAGCAGCAGTCAACGATACATGCTCTGCCAATAAAATGGCAGTGGAATCCTTATTTAAAACTTCTGTTTCTGCCAACCCTTGTCTACACAATGGCTTCCCAACACCTCCCACATTATGCCCATCTAACCCACTGGTGTAAGAGTTATGTCCTTCTAACAGCACACCTTGGGAATCGTCCAAAGGGATCAGAGTATCATATCTATTTTTAGTAGGCAAAGCAAACATTTCCTCATTTTTGTTCTTATTATATGACCCAAAATAACTATTGATTTTTCTGTGTTTGGAGGGAGGGGAGCCAATTGCGGCAACTTTCCGCCCTCTTTTAGCCCTTGATGCCACCAGGGGATTTTGTCTATTTCACGCACTATAGTTTTCCAACTATATAAATCACATAATTTAGTAACAGAAACTATAACCCTAAAAACGAGTCAAGCAATAGTTTGAGAAATAGCAGGTATCTTCCCCAACCCAAAAGGATAATCACAGGGGTTTATGTTCCTAAAAAAGAAAGATCGATTACCGTATCTCAGAGTTTAACCTCAGGGGCCTTGACCCCTGTTATTAATCGGTATTTCCTATAAAGTAGCAAAATCACATGCACTCCTATTATACAACAAAGGTCGTGACCTCCCTAAACAGTTAGCAGAACTTAGTAAACATTAACATCCTACCCCTTCACGGGGTTAGCCCTCAGGGATCTTGACCTCTTCAAAAGTCAAAACGTCACCAACGGTAACCAAGTCGAACCCCTACTCAGGGTTCGACCACAGCAACCTTATCCTTTGGAAAGAGACTCAACAGTCCCTGTCAACAAACAGGGATCTGCCCCATCCCTGTACTGATGACAAAAATCAGAGCCGCTAATTGCCGGTAAGTTCAAGTACGTATAGGGAACTGGCGCATGATTGGCGTCTAAGCCAGCACGCACAAGGGTGCGCCCTTGTGCATACAGCCCTTAGGCACGCCGCCCTGTGGCATGCACCCGCAGCACAGGCGGCAGCTGCAGTCAGCTATAATCCTCCAGCAAAGCTCTGGGCCAAAGCGCCCGATGCAAAGAAATCACTCACAGGTGGAAGCAGTCAGGAAGAGAAAACAGTAATCAAGGTAGCACAATTCCTTCCCAAGCTCTGGGCACTTTACTCACAGGGCAACAGTCCACTTAGCACCAGTCTAGTGGCAATGTTTTCCCCTCACGCAGCACCCACATCCACTAAGTGTTAGGGATGGGTGAACAGATTGCGGTTCGGGTTCGGCTGTTCAGTTCAGCCCAGTTCGGGCATTCAGTTCAGTTGCCGAGTTCGGCCGTTCGGTTCGGTCAAGTTCGGTTCAGTTCCGGCGTTAGGAAAAAGTATTGCGAGAGCGAGTGATCGCGCCGGAAACCAGACATTCGAGTGCGTGCAGAGCTGTGTGGCGAGAGAGTGTGTGTTTGGCTGGGTGGCTGTAAGGTTCATGTGTTTTTGTTGTTTGTGTTTGGTTTGGCTGTGTTGTTTGGCTGGTTGGTGAGTGTTGGTGTGTGGTGGGTGACTGTGTTTTGGTTTAGTTGGCTGCGTGATTTTATTTTTTTATTTTTTTAAAAAATAAAGAAGGCTTCTGTGATGATTCCCCGGCTAGGGGCCAACTTGGTTGTTCTTGAAGGAGGAGGAGAAGGAGGAGGAGGAGGAGGAAGCGGTCGCTGCCCCTAGACCTCCGGTGGTGGTGGCAGCCTGCTCCTCGGATTGAGGAGCAAGCGGCGGGCTCAGGAGGTGCTGCCAGGTTTGTAAACATTTTTTTTTAACTTTGAGGACAAGAAAGGCTCTATCCGTTAGAGCGAGCCCACTGGCGTGCGGGTGGGTGCGTGGGTGGTGGGCATCAGTCAGGCACAAACAGTGGGCATCTGCGGGTAGCAGCGAATGTCTTCCAGAGAGAGAGGATACATTAATGTGGGGGGTTCTGGCGCGAGCAACACCCCCACCTAAACATGTGCCAGGCTAGCAAGGGTCTCCACTCACCAGTTGCCATCCCATTCCCTATGCACCCCCAAATAAGGGCAGGGTCTTTCCAGCCAGGGTCACATCTTCTAATGCCATCCCTAGCACCCCAAGAAGGGCAGGATTTGCATGTGTCAGCCAGGGTCACATCTCCCATTGCCATCACTACTAGCACCCCAAGGAGGGCAGGATTTGCATGTACCAGACAGGGTCTCTCCATTGCCATCCCAAGCACCCCAAGGAAGGAGGACTAGAGGCATCATCATAAATGCATGATATTACTTTGGTGTTCTTAATGTGTTCCCATTTCAGAGAGGAATCGGATGCCACCCCAGCGCTGGTGCCAGGCCAAGGAGGACCCCTAGGCGGAGGTCGCCAGTGACACCCCCAGACAGTCAGTGGACAAGGTCGGATGCCTGGAGGTTTTATGACAAAGTCGACAGAATCGCCACATGCTAGGTAAGACACGGGGAGTGGAACAACAGGGAATGAATTGCCCTATGACCTGTTAGGAATGGAAGTCCCCTGCAGAGAGAGATTGGCCTCCCAATCCACCCACTTGTGGAGACAGAATGCAGGCAGGGCTTGACAGACCATTGGTCTGACACAGTATGGCACTTCTTATGTTCCTATCTTTTTATGCTTTTTTTAGATCTGCCAGAAAAGATTCCAGCTGCAAAGAGAGGGACCACATCGGGGCTCATTGCCCATACCGAGCCAACGCATGGCAGGACAGTGAGGCAGCAGGAGGACTCTGGTGTTGCCGTGGAGCCTCAGCACCAGAAGAAGGGGGGGAAGGCAACCCAAAAAAGATGGCATGTAAACCCTTCCCCCCTCTCCAGCCCCAGCGTGGAGACCCCCCGTGCCCCAAGAGTCTGCTGAGGCCAGGACTTGGTGGCTGGCCTGCAGCAGATAGCAGCCACCATGGAGAACCACCTGGTGGAGCAGTTCCAGGCGGTCGACGTGGAGAAGAAGGTGGAGGCGTACGGCCAGTACGTCTCCATCGAGATGGAACGCCTGGAACTTTACCACCAGGCGCTCTCCAGGTGGCATCGGGACGTGGAAGGGGCCATGGAGTTTGCCGTGGCCCATGGCTACGACCTACAAGAGGACCAGGTGGCCGCCCCTCAGCCCTGTGCAGTGCCCCAACGCCTGTTGCCTTTCCCCCAAGTCCCAGGGGACAGGCCCAGAGAGACTAATAGTTTAATGTATACGTTTCCGTTCAATGTTTGGTTTTGGTTTCAGAATGTTGTTGTTGTTTTGTTGTTGTTGTTGTTGTTATTTAAATAGTTTGAATAAAAGTTGTTATATTTCTTGTTACGGGCTTCGTTTGACCTGTCCAATCTTTTATCCCTATGTGCTGAAGTTCTGGCTGGCAGGTGGCAGAATCTCATACAGCTTGTCGATCCCTACCAGCAGCACCTGCCACCCCATGTAGTGTAGTTATTAACCCAAAGATGTGCTGTGCCAGCAGCAGGGTCTCAACTTGCAGACAGCCCCCCAGGAGGTGCAGGGCTTGTGTTTGTGTGGGTGGGTGTGACAGAGAGAAAGAGAGACAGGCTCC
>QEPC01011841.1:933035-956018 GCA_003113815.1 Sphenodon punctatus
TCTAATAATAATCCTACTCTAAATAAATCCAAAACTTAAAACAGGGGAAGGGAATCATGGATGGAATAAGAGGGAGAGGGAAAGGATTCAATGGAGGGGGAGGGAGGGAGGAAGGAAGACTGAACACAGGGAGGGGTAAAAAACAAACAAAAAACAACACCTAAATCTAATATAATCTAAATAAATGATAATATGGAGGTAAATGGGTTGGATGGGTGAAACAGGAGGAGGATGGCAATGGATTAGGAATAGGAAGGAACAAAAACTGCTGGGAGAGAGGGAGCCTTCTGAAAAGCCTGCTGTTCAGAAAAAGTGACTAGCTCAGAAGCTGTTGGGAAGGGGGGAGGCAATCAGTTTTGTTCCTTGCTGTGCCTGCCTCACTGCAAGCCCCATTGGCTCCCTCCAGCCTAGCCCATGGCCAATTGCAGCCTGAGAAGCCAGTGGTCTGAGGTGAAAAGGGATGGTGATTGGGCAGGCTGGCTGCTACTCCAAGCCACTCCACCCCGGTGCCCCCCAGCTGACTCCCCCTCCCTGTCATGTTTTGCCTTCCAGTGACACATTTTTGTCACCCGAACTCACCCGAACATGATCCGAACTGACCGAACTATTCGTTCATTTCGACGTTCAGAATCTAGGTCGGTCAGTTCATGTTCGGATTTGGGTTCCAGTTTGGTCGTCCAAACAGGCCGAGTTCAGGCCGAACTTCTGAACCGCATTCGCCCATCCTAACTAAGTGTAAAGCTTCCCAGGTCTGCTCCGATGCTGGCCAGAGCAAGTCAGTGGTTCATACAGGCCTATTCCCCCTCTGTTCACTCTTCCTGGACTGATCTCCCCAGCTTCTAAACCCTGGCCCTTTTTAAGTCAGGCTGCAGGGGCAGTCCATGGGTGTGCCACAGGGTGGACAGCATGGACCAATTCGACCTCCTGGGGATCTGTGCTCTGCCAGCGCTGCTGTTCTCCCATTCTGCTCTGTCTCCCAGCTCCATTCTCCAGCCTGGCTTACTGCAAGCCCTCCCTGTATGGTCTCAGACCCACCAACCACTGTACAGCTGCCTCGTCTCACCTTCGCTGCATCTGGAGATCAACTTTGCTTTCTGCTTGTCCCCAGCTGCAGGTGAAGAGGGCAGCTTGGGACAAACAAAGTTGATCTCAGGCTGCAGCACAAGTGAGACGAGGCGGCTGTGGGGTGGAGGCAGGTAGAGGGGGTTAGAAAGCCAATTGCCATGGAGAAGCAGAGCACTCCTACCCACTAAAGCCCCCCAGCCCCTGGCATTCTTTCCCCAAACCTAGTACCACCCCTAATCCCCCAACCCCCAGTGCCAGTTCCCCTTAACCCTTGCCCTCACCTAGGCACAGCCAACCCCTTTAACTCCACAGCACTCTAGCCCAGAGCCATAAGGCACCCCCTGAGCCCACAGCCACCTCCAAAGCACCCCACCCACTAAAAGTCCCCAAACCCTGGCATTGCCCCTTCCCCAACAGGGTGCCACAGACACCACACTCAAAACTCGCACCAGACAAATACACTATACTTTAGTAGATAATTTACTAGTTTTAGAAACCCCATGGATCTTTTCCATTGAAGTTAATGGGGAAAACAAAAAACAACACAGAATACTAAAGTAAACAAAAACGAAACATAAGTAAATACTGAAGTCCATCCCTACTGCCCAAACTACCCCACACTCTCCCTCCCACTATCCAGGACATCTCTATAAAATACAAACATATCCTCATTAAAAAAAAGACAACGCAAGTCCAAGAGGCACTGGTGTAAAATAAACTCACGATCACTGGTGTTACACACACATACCTCACAGCAGTAGTCCCTTTTTAGAAGGGGTAGTCCCTCTGTGGGTGCTGAGTCTCACTGTCCCTCCTGCAGGAGTCCAAGTCCCTCCTTCAGAAGAGGGAGACAAAAAGGCCAGTAGTGAAGTCACAGGAAATTTCCTGGTTGCCTCCCAGGAAAAGCACTGGAGGGGACAATGGGGAGATGATGGAACAACAAGCAACGAAGTGGGATGATCAACAGCTTCTGTCCCCCTTTATGTACTGGAGATGGTCACATGGGCCTGCAATAGAGGAAACCCTGACTCCTGAGCAGGGATGTTATTGTTCAGTAACACCAAAAAATGAATTATGGTACCACTTTCTTTTTTTAATAGGCAAGTCGGTGAGAGTCCATCAAACATTAATTTTATAGTGTGGTTGATATGCCATCTCCATATACGAGCAGTGGACAAGCATGTAATTCTATGACTTTATAGTCCCTGAACAGGGTTTCCAATTGGCAAAAAGCTTAGAGGGCACTTATGAGGTGTACCAATGCAGCCCTGCAACCTGTATAAGTGACCTCTAAAAATTTGCTTATATGGCAACCCTGTCCCTGAAGCCATAGCAGAGAGGAGTGGCGAGGGTCAGGAACACTAGAACTGTACATATGCCCATCCCTGCCAAGGCTGCTGGCATATCGTAGACCCCTCCTCTTCTCTCCCAGTTACACTGTCAGCTGTACAGACACCCATCGGCATATGTGCAATGTGGGGCAGACCCTAACAGTCCCTCTCCATTGGCACCAGTGGCCAAAGGGGAAAGGGACCCTACAGCTGAGTTTCTTTTTAAAAAAAATTAGATAATAGAAAGGCAATGAGGAGAAAATGAAGTCAGATCAGAAAAAAATAAATATGTTATCCATCAAACTAATGCTTGTTAACAGCACATCTAGTATACCTTTAGTGGGTGATTTTGCACTCTCTCTGCAGGGGAAATTCTCTTTCACCCCCATAATTGATGTGACGTGCCATCACGTATCAGGCACTCTGCTCAATTGCGAGTTCAGGAAAGGAAGAAAGAAAGAAAGATTAAATTTAATGGAATGGGTTTTTCCAGAGGAAACCATCTAGTTAGTAATTATTCTGATAGAGATCTGCTGGCTGGGGAATTAAATGGAATTTATGAAATGCTTAAGGCCCCAATCCTGCAAAGGTTCAGGCATATACTTTGCTATAGTGAAACTAGTAAGCCTTTGCAAGCCTCAACTGAGCAAAACAATCCATTATAAGAAGTTAAACAACAGCACAGCTG
The DNA here is from genome assembly GCA_003113815.1 of Sphenodon punctatus. NCBI lineage: Eukaryota > Metazoa > Chordata > Lepidosauria > Sphenodontia > Sphenodontidae > Sphenodon > Sphenodon punctatus. The sequence continues at coordinate 936,120 of QEPC01011841.1, forward strand.
GGGCCAAACCCTGAAAACATATACACATTCCTAACTTTTAGTCAGTCCATGAGTTCGCTGGAATTGATTAGAGGTGTTTAAAATGAAGTTCATTCATGTTGTTTTTTAAAAACCTGGGCCTAATAGGTCATTTAACTACGCGCTCAACAACAATTTGCCTTGACCCAATTTACATCGTGAGCAGCGTGAGATGCTATGAAATTTTCAGAGCAGATGGGGGCAGTGTGCTGGTTCTCTCCTTCCATCTGTGAAAATTTTCAAGCAGCTCTCAAGTCCCCTGCAAAGGCCTCCCATCAGAATTTGAGACCTGGGCTCAACTGAGCCCTCTCACTCCACTTTAGCTACACACCCGATGACTCCCACTTAACTGCACGTCTGTATGGCCCTGGGTGTTCCTGTCCCAACTGACTAGACTGAGGGTCAAATGCGGAAGCCCAAAAATAAAATTTAAAAAATGTATAGCCTTGGCTCTGGCAGGCAAGGGGGCTACCAGAACTAAGGCTATAATATTTATTTTATTTTTTGAATTTATATGCCACCGGTCCCACAAGGTTCAGAGTTGCTTGCATCCATAAACAAACAATAAAAATTCATACAATAAAAGCACCCATCTTTCCCCTCCCCCACAACATTACCCAGAAACCCAACCAAGCCCTATTTATCCCCAACTGCCAAATGCTCTTCCAGTGACCAAGAACACCCGCCTGCGCATTCTCGCCCCATGGATCAGGGTAACAGACCAAACCCACAGGCGGGCTGCAAAGGGACATGGTAGGATCGGCGGTCTTTCAGATATTTGGGACCCCGACCGTTTAGTGCTTTAAAAGGTCAAAACCAGCACCTTGAATTGTGCCTGAAAGCTATAGGCAGCCAGTTCAGACTTTCAAGCAATGGTGTGATACACTCCCAATAACTCCTCCTCGAAAGGAGTCAAGCCACTGCACTCTGCGTCAGTTGCAGCTTCTGAACAGTCATCAAGGGCAGCCCCACATAGAGCACATTGCACTAATCTAGCCTTGAGATAATGAAAGCATGGGTGACAGTGGCCAGATCCGAATCGGAAAAAAAAAAAAAGCCACAGCCTTTACACTAGGTAGAGTTGTGAAAAGTGCTCCTGGCTACCGCTGCCACCTGACAATCCAGGCGTAGTGAGGGATCCCAAAGCACTCCAAGGCTGTGAACCTGAGTGACCCAGACCACATCAATGATCACTGATAGGTGCCCCAGTCTCCTCCAAGTTACAAGACTTGCTAACCATCGTCACTTAAGTCTTGTCAGGATTCAGCTTCAATCAGCTCATCCTCATCCAGTCCCTGACAAAAGCCAGGCACTGGATAAGCACTAAGACTGCAGGACCTGCGTCAGATGAAGAGGAGGTAGAGCTGAGTGTCATCGGCATACTGGTGACACCTCATCCCAAACCTCCGAACGACCTTGCCAGCAGCCTCAGATACCCATTGAACAGGCAGGGGGCGGGGAACAAGATATAACCCTATGGGACACCACAAGGAAGGTCCCAAGGAGACAACAAGCTATCACCACCTGCTGGAACCTCCCCCGACAAGGAAGAGTGGAGTCACTCAAGAGCAGTCCCACACACCCCAACCAGGTCTCGCAGTCATGTCAACACCACCTCGTGATCAACTGTATCAAATGCCACAAAAAGATCTAACAAGATCAACAAGGTAGAATTCCCCTTGTCCATCTCCAGGAGCAGGTAATCGAACAAAGCCACAAGCGCAGTCTCAATGCCATACCCAGGACGAAACACAGGTCCAAGAATCTGACAATTGTGATGTGCCTGGAGCTGTCGGGCAACCACCCATTCAATAACCTTCCATAAAAAAGGGAAAGTTAGAAACAGGCAGATAGCTGGCTGGGGCATCAGCATCCAGAGATGGTTTCTTATGCAGGGTCTTGACCATCACAGTTTTAAGGGCATCCAACAGAGAGGCGTTGACAACCCCAGCCAACAGCCACCCCAACGTCTCCCAGCTGGCTTTCACCAGCCAGGATGGGCAAGGATCTAATTCACAACTGGTTGCCCTCATCACCCAAGCACCTCCCCTCACATCAGTGGGCGATACCAATTAAAACCGAACCAAGTAAACAGGACTACATTGAGCTTCCATAACCCCAACTGACTCTGCAGCTGAAATGGTAGCACCCAAGTCACAGTGAATACAAGTGATTTTGTCTGCAAAGTAATTAATGGAAATGTCACAGCGGGCAACAGATGACTCCACTTCTTGGCAGAGACAGGCCAGGTTAACCAGGCCCCTCACAACCCAGAACAGATCCGCTGGATGAGACTTTGTAGACACTAGGATAGCAGAGAAGAAAGCTTTCTTTGCAGCCATCACAGCCATGGCATAGTCCTTCAAAAATGATCTATGCTACAATTGGTCGGCTTCAGCACAAGTCAAGCGCCATCTGCGCTCTAACCACCTACCCTCCCCATGTCAGCTGCCTCAGGTCCTCTGTAAACCAGGAGGATTTGTGCAGCTGAAGTGGTGACAGTGGACACCTGGGTATAACCATGCCAATAGCCATGGTCAAGATGTCATTTCACAAGGTGACAATGTCATCAACAGAGGAGCCGTCAAGGTCAGTGGGTATACCCCCCAGAGAATTCTGGGAACCATTTGAATCCACATTCCGGGGGTGGACCAGCACCCCGATGAGGATAGAGGAGGGCCGGGATCTGGGCCTTCAAGAGGTAATGATCTGACCACAACAACAGTGTTGCAACAACACTCCCATTCGAAACCCTTGTTTCCAAGCTGGTGCAAAAAATCTAATCTGATAAATAGAAGGCAAACTACATATGGCACTAGACCAGCCCTGGAAATGGCAGGTATAGCAGGCCTGGAAGAAGCCAGAAAGTTGCCCAGAGAGGCACTTGCTTAAACAGAGGGGCTGGAGTGTAAAGGAAGAGACCGAGCTTACCTTCCTGTAAGGAGAAGCACAGTCTGAGCGTTTATGAGTTTGGTGGAAAAAGAAGCCAATGCGTGATTGTTTGGGGAGCTAATCCTGTAAGCACTCTCATCCAGGGAGGTCAAGAGAATTGCATGGGAGAAAACATCAGACAGCACAAGGCTAGAAAGCAGTTCTTGTAAGGTCTCCAGACATATCTCAGTGCCGAGTGCTGTTAGGAACGACACCCGCCCTGCCCTTGACAACACCCCACGAGACACAGGTCAAGGGGTGCAGGGGAACAGAAGGAGGGGGGGGAAAAAACCCATGCAAAACCAGTCTGGTTGGAAGGAGTAAGAGAATGAAACAAGGGATACTCGTGGGTAAACAATGGAGCAGTCAAAACCAGGTGACCTCCCTCTTTTGAGATGAGTCCTCTACAGCCACCCAAAACTCTGAGCAAGCAATAGATCAATCGTTAGGCTGATAGCTCCATGCCTGTTTAAGAATAGCCTTCTTCCTCAATCTATAGAAACTCCCTTTTGCCCTCTTGGTCATCCTGCCATGCCTCCCATTGAAATCCTCCAAGACTCTATTTCCCCCAACACATCATGCAAGGGTAACGGGTTTCTTTTTCAGCCCTAGCATTCCTGAGTGCATGTGGGATCCCTTTTTGTGCAAGAAATGCCTTTGGGACCCCTTGCCCCACCTCTGTGCATGCTTGCCCCAAGGATTTCTCTCCAGACCACTACCTTCCTTTGGTCTGTCCAAGCTTCTCCCCCCCGGAACATCGTTGGATCTACAGGGTTACCTGTCCCTTTTCAACAGGACGGGATAGGTAATATTGATTATTTTCCCCCTCTCACAACATCCACTTACACCAGGGTAACCAGACTAGAGGGTTTTGCTTTGTAAATTAAAGTGTGTGTGTGTGTGTGTGTCAACTGGGCTTGGTGGGAGGGTATAGAAAATTACTTGCATCATCATCCTAATTGACCCATGGGTGAATGGTTTATGTATTATGCTTAGTTCCTTGTCAATAAGTCTCCCTCATTTGTATCAGAGTATCCCCTTTCTGTGTTGGGGTGTGGGAGGGAAATTCCAGCCTGCTGACAGTGTATCACATCCTCTGACCGATCCCAGTGGACATACGGACCCTTTGAATAAATTTGGATGATTCCACCTTAATTTAAGAGGTCTTTTGGATACTGGGGTACCAGTCACCAATATTCACTCTTGGAGCGGTTCCGTGTCCTAACAGTACTGGAATGGCCCAAACAAAGGGTATGGCTAGAGAATCTTCTATGCAGAATCGTAGGTCCCACACAGGCTACTACAAAAGTCAGCTAAAGGAACAGCTCAGTGGATCAGCACTGCTATAGCTTGGTCATGGGATGTAAACACATGGACGGGTTCGGGTGGGTCCGTCCACCTAGAAATGCGCCACCAAATGTAAAGGTGTTGCCTGCTCCACTCCAGCCCCACTTGCAATGCTCTGGAACATCCCAGAACACTGCCAGCAGAGTGGGATGGCCAAACCTGGGGCACCAGCCTAAGGCAGAACTGTGGTCTACCTGCTTGTAGCAGGGTGAGCCCTGGCAGTTCTCAGGATCAGCACCACAACAGCTAGACCCACACAAGGAATTCGCTCAAACAAATGCCCATTTCTTCTCTAACATATTACTCTTTCACCAAGTGGATATGTACAGACTTACAATCCCATCAAGAGCTCCCCGCTCATACGAGCTCTACTGACTTCTCTCACTCTGTGGACAGGTCTCCCTAGCTCGAATCTCTCTTACAGCCCCACCCTGGGCTCCGGGCTCCTTTACACAGAGCCCAGGTACTACTCCTGCAAGCTGCTTCCCAAGCAGTTCACCAACCCACCCACTCCCACACACACACCCTTGACTGAGCAAGTCAGAGGCTTTTCACTTCTGGGCTGGCTTGGCCACGCCCTGCCCAGGTGTCCCTCTCAGGCTCCAAGTTTGGCCTCTTAAAGGGCCAGCAGCCAATTGAGCCTCTGCTCTGCTATAATCTTATGTCCAGCTGTGGAGAAACAGGGTTGCTATCTGGAAGCTAGGGTTCAGTTCTCTGCTCTGACAAACTCAGGTTAGGGGTGTTACCTTTGGCAACAGGGAATGTGGCTTCTGTGGCAGTTTGGGACCTTGTCCCCGCCAATTCATTATTATTTTTGTACAAACTAAGCACTAAGGATTAGTATGAAATATGAAGCAGTCAGTAATCGTTCTCCTTAGTATTTCATTTATTCTTTAATTCAATGGCATATTCAAAGTGGAAACTAGGCAAGAGGGCTGTTTATAGATGTTTACGAAGGCTTTCGATGTGATAGATGGTGACAAATTCTTCAAGTGAGCTGGAACACACACTTCGCTCTCTCGGGCTTGGTAATTTCAGAGATGGTTAAACTTCTTTCAAGGCAAGCAAGGCTTTATTTGAAAAATGCAGTTGCTAGGGGGCATATTGTACACCACTTGGTTCTATGCTGGGGGCTCTCATTGATGATTTAATCCAGTCATGTTAATAGAACTGTCATTTATGGAACAAATTCAAAGGAGGCCCTCAGTGGAGCAACTTGAAATTAACTTGGTTATTTTATCTATAAACACGTGTGATTTATTGAACTCACTGGAAACAACCTCATTTTAAGCAGCCATGGAAATGGTTTTATTCAGTCCTAGTCTCGATACTATTAACCAGATTACAAGTTGTCCAAAAGGCAGAATGCACACACTCCAGAAGCATTTTAAGTTGGAAAGTTTTTTCCAACGTATAATCTCCAAAAGATGCAACATATGTCAATCAAAAGCGTTATTGTTTTGACCAAACATCATAACAGCAACAACATTAAAATTCCTATCATATCGAATTATACTACAAAATTCCCATACATTCCTAAAATAAAAATAAAAAAGTTCCCAAGTACAAAATATAAAAAGAAAAAATTTGCCGAACCTTACATATGGCAACTATGAACATTACATAACCTTAAAATCACTATTTATTTAATAAAGCTTAATTTGGCCTCGCCAGGTCTCTAATAATCTAAGTGCCAGGAGAAGGGGAGGGCCCTAAAACTGGGGGATTAGCTTTAAACATTTCTTGTCATCCTACTATAATTCCCAAAAGTACAGTTGTTTGTTATATGCCTCATAGTGCAACGTATGTTCTTCAGCCTCTTATCTCTCATCAGCAAATAGTTACTAATTTGACAGCTGTCAGAAAGCATTATTGGTTCAGTCAGTCATTTATTCCTGCTCAAATTCTAAAATGGGAGTGTATTATATTCTCTGTTAAATCCCAGGGGATTGCACAAGTGCATAGGGCATGTAATTATCTCAGTTCTACAGATAAGGCAGATTGGCTGGTGACCCTGGGGTTTTCCCATTTTCTTGTGCAGCTTGTTTGCAATGGGAGGGAATCTAATTTGGTGAGATACCTAGATGATGCAAAGGCTTCTGAGGTTGGTGCACCTAGGTCCCTCCTATTTCCTGCCTGTAGCATACTAGCGTTTTATTTTGGAGGGCTGTTTTTTGTTTGTCTCCTGTTCAAATTAATATTGATGTTTGTTTAATGTGGGTAGGGTAGGACTTGGTGGCCTATCGTGTGCAGGGAATTGGATGAGTCTAATGTTGGAATCTATTGGTGCAACCCTCATTTGTCCAAGTACACAAGGGTGTTATGCACACACTAGCTGCATTTCAAAGTACCATGCAAGAGGGTGCCAAATCCTCAAACATAGCTTGAGTTAACATGCAACACAACCAATCAGGATAGGAACATGGAATGCACCTCAGTACCTGGGCCAAATTTATGAGTAGTCAGAATGCACGGAGGGGCTGTGCTTGGCTCTGCACAAGTGTGCACAGTAGGGGTGGGCAGCGGTTTATGTACAACCAAAAGTAAGCAACAATGGGTCATTGTAAGTGAGCCCTGAGACAGTATGTGCCCACTGCATGGGGTGGCTGCAGCACACCCACATACATAACATGCATGGGGGGGGGGGGACTTCAAATAGGGAGCTCTGTAGGTGGCCACTGTAACAGGGTGCAGTTCCCAGGATCAGACCCCTGGGCCATCACTTCCTTGAGGAATCAGTGATGCACACCTCCAGTTTGGGAGTTAGCTCAGTCTTTTTACTAGTGCTTAGAGAGAGCCTTTGTGCCTGGTCTGCCAGCTCATCTGCCTTACACCCTGCAGACCCATTTTAGTCACTCCCAACACAGATAGTTCATCATCCGCATATCACAGCATAGTCCATAGCAAAATCCCAGGCTGTAACCAGGACTCTGCACTGTCCTAAGCCCAGGTCCTTCAAGCAGCCCCTAGCAATCTATACCAGTGTTGCCTTCAGGACCTTGGAGAGCACAGAGGGTTTCTCAGCTAGGGCTGAAGCGGTAACTCCTTTTTCCATTCTGCTATTTCATTCCTCCATTTCAGAAATGCCTATGACGTTCCGCAGCCTTTCCACCAGAATTTCGCTAATTCTGCCGGCATTCCACTAATTTGGAAACTGTTGGAACAATCGCGGAAACTGTCGGAACAAGCATTTTTCGCTACTTCGCAGTGCTGGTGAAAATTGCGGAAGATAGAAACTGTTGGAAAAAACATTTCACTATTTTCGCAGTCTTTGGAAGTAGCAGAATGACAGTAGCGGAATGGCGGAATGAAAGTAGCAGAATGAACGTCTCTATCGCATCATGCCGCTCATTACGGAAGAGCTTTTTCCGTCGGAAAAAGTTACTGCAGCGGCTTGCCGCTTCAGCCCTATTCTCAGACCAGGTGTCCAGGCTATCCCTACAGCCAAACCCGATTCACCCTTACCTGGAGAGGATAGACACAGCATGTACCTCTCAGGTCTGCTGCCAGACCTAGACTGAAGCCTCTTCAGGCTTTCCTCTCTTTATAGGTCCAGGGAACATGGCCTCTAGTCATTAAAGGGCCAGCACCCTGCCAAGTTCCCAACTGCCATCCACTGGGTTTTCCAGCTGCTTCAGGGCTGGCTTTTACAAGGCCTTCTCCATGTACTTGCTTCGTGCCTCCCAACCAGTCCACTTCCACCTGGCACCCTCACACTCTTAAAGGAGCAGCAGCCCCTCAAGGCTTCTCCTTGCTACAGCCACCATGACCACACAGGCAACTACCACGCACCCATGTCTCCACTCACCAGCCACGCACACAGTTTAAATGGTCAGGCCATCCCCTCCTTCTCCACCCACCAATACTCCTAAACAGAGGCTCGGCCCAAATGCCCACCACTTGCCATGATATACAGATGCAGAATGCAAACTGCTGCAGACATTAACTCCATCTTGCCCGTGACCAGGGTATCAGAGAAGCCCCGACCCCCCTATGCTTGGCAAAGGGCATGGGCCGGTGGGCACTGGACTCAGGATTTCACCCCCAAAGAAGTCAGAGCAAGGATCGAGCCCAGCCACCATGGGACCTAGGAAAAGGGAGTTCAGCCAGGTGGATACCAGCCTGATCTAGGAAGGAGGTGATTAAGGGGAGATAGCCCTCAGTAAGTACGGGGCCATTAACAAAAGGGCATTCTCCCTGTTTTGAGAAACCACTGGTGAATACAACCGAGGCTAGCAACAGCCTCAAAGACATGGAATATTAGTATCCCCTTCCCCGTCCCTCAGCACAGAAACCCAGGTGCAGCCATTAACCTTGGGTCCCTCTCACAACTCCTCCCAGATCACCAGAATGTCCTCTCCCCATTCATGCTCAGGTGTGTTCATTGTGTGTCTGTTGCCCATGGCTCCCCTAGGCCTCTTCCCTTTTGTGACACCTAAGCACCCACCTGGAGTCCCCTTTTGTCCCCATGGTTCACATATGCATCTTTCCTTTTGTCTCACTTAGAAACCCACCCAGATATGCCCTGATGGGTCATTTGTGTCCCTTTGTCCTCCCTGTGTGTCTTTTGTAACACCCTTGAGTCTATTCCAAATCTTTTATCCTGAACCCTATAACTGCCCTCGCTTCCTGCATGCAAACTGAGAAGGTTTTGGATGTGGGCACGTGCAGGTTTCCCTGTGCGTGTCTGTATCTTAAGAGCTCTCCCAGACTTAGGTCTGCCCCTTCTTCTCAACCCCCATGAACTTCGCTGGATCCTCAGGCTGCCTGTCCCCTTTTTCCACAGGAAAGGAAAGGTAACCTCAGGTCCACACTTCCCTACTCGTTCGCTCTCTCTCGTTGTGTCTTTTCCGGATCTTCCACCCCCCACCTCACTTTCATTTTCCCCGCCGCTACTTGTGTTTTTCCTTTGATCCCGCCAGCCAGACCAGCACTGTGTTTCTCTGTTTGTGTATAAATAAACCTTTTAGTTTTATTGAATCTTTGTCTCCCTCTTTTCCTTCACTTTTGGGAAGGGTACATAAACTGCTTGTAGCGCGTATCTGTCCTCAGAACGATTCTTAGGACATGCAGGAACCCCAGGTTTAACAAATTAAGCTAATTCCCCCCAAAGTTAAGGAACAGTGGATATTGGGGTACCAACCCCCCAATAGTCATGAGTGCGAGGGGGTTCTCCTGTTAACAGGGGGTGCCGCTAGATCCACACATGGAGGGCACACATGGAGGACACACACAAGCACAAGGGGTGGGGATATGGTCAAGGGAATAAAAAGTTCAAGTGGGGCGCTTGCAGCTGGGAGCCAGGAAGTAGGTCAGATCCCTAACCATGCGCCACTCAGAGGACAGAAGTCCAAAGCAAGACATTCCACAAACAGCTCTCCATAGCCGGGGTCCATCATCAGGAAAGCCCCACCCTCACCAAACAGAGGACACACACACAAGGGAAGTGGACATGCCAACAGAAACAGGGAGAGTGGTCACAGAACCCCATCCCTGACAGACAGAGGAGCAGGCACACCTCAGTCCAAGCATACAATGACAGCATTAGATACTAAAGGAACAATGAAACTAATAGAACAGGAGCACAGGAACCAAGGCAAAAAAGCAACAGCAGGAACAGAAGGGCTTCACGCTACACACAGCACAGGTCACACATCACCCACACAAGCGGTCCATCCAGCACAATGCCCAGGTGGGGTGTCGAGGCACCCAAGGGGTAAGAGTCGGGAAACCCCACCTTCACCGCAGAAACACCCCACATCAGCAGTGCGGAGGTCCCAGGGAAGCTCCACCCTTGACACACGGAGATGTTATAAGGAGGATACAGGAAGCTGAAAGCAAAGAGAAAGATAGAAGTATTTCTATAGGGTTGTATAGTTTTCCTCATGATCCTATGCAGGTCTTAGCTCAAGGCAAGAATGTTAATGTCAAAGGGATGTATGAAAGCTCTTGCTTACACCAAGACAGACAAGAAAGGCCCAAAGGACACATCAGAGCTTAGATACACTTGTAACAGTGAAGCAGATAAACATGTAATTCATAGACCGGGGTGCTCAACTTGATTTGTGCTGAGGGTTGGAAAATTTGGTTTGAACCCAACCCTGGGCTGCATGTGGGCCCACCCCCAATTTGCATAGGCCACACCCCTTAGTAGCAAGGGACTGGAGATCCAGGTGGCAAAAGCGACAGCAAGGGGGTCAGGTGGAGGCAGCAGCAGCAGCAGGAGGCTGGAGCCAAGGAGGAGGAAGGAGGGATCCGGCCAGCACCTTTAATAGGCTTGCTGCCCAGAGGAAGAAGTGTTTCACACCAGTGCAGGGAGCGGAGGAAAGGCAATTGCCAGAGCAGAAGGAGGCATGGCAGGCTGCAGGAAAGGTCTTTCCAGCCAGGGGGAATTGGGCCACAGGAATGGTCTTTGCAGGCTGCATGTGGCCCTCAGGCCACACTTTGTGCAGCCCTGTCAGACAGACAGACACCATATAGCAGTAGAGCCACTCTAAGCCTAAACTAATCACACACCCCAAGTGATCACAGTGAAGGAGTACATGTGGGGAAAGGGAAGAGAAGAACACAGGGATGGAGCAGTGTTTCCACACACCGAGGGCTGGACACACCCAGGAAGTTGCTGACAGGGAACAAGGAGGAGAAACTAATACTATTTACATGAGCACAAGGGACACATAGGGAAAGGATGCAAGTCCAAGTCTATCTAGGAATAAAGGGAATTCAGAAAAGGGGACAAAGCACACAACACACAGATCAAAACAAGCTACAAGACATACAGGAATGTAGTAAGACAGAACGCAAACCCAGGACATCAAAAAAAGCAAGGCTTGTGGCGAATAGATGCCATGGGACTGGCAAGACCATTTGATAAACCAGCAACTGGTACGCAATTCTGTTCTTGTTAAATAGGCTGTGTTCAGCTCACAGCTGAACTGGATTGCCACCTCGTTACTATGGCAGCAACTGGCTTAGCTATCCTTAAAGGCACAGGCTGAGATAGCTAGTACATGCTGTGTGGAGGTAATGCTAGCTTACCCTGTGGGACAGCAGCTATCCTGGTCTGCAGGAGGGGTGAAATCTAACAGGAGAGTGCACACAAACACAGGAGGGAGGGAATATGGTCCAGGGATGTAAAAGTTCAAGCAGGGCACATGCACCGGGGAGCTAGGAAGCAAGTCACATCCCCGCCCAGATGCCACTCACAGAGGACGGAAGTCCAGAGCAAAAAGGTTCCACAGACAGCTCGCCATGTCCGGGGTCTGTTGCCAGGAAGGCCCCCACCCCTGCCACATGGAAGGCACACACAAACACAAGAGGGGAGGGAGACATACGGTCTAGGGAATATAGCACAAGCGGGGCTCAAGGCCGTGGGTGGGGTGGAAGGGAAAAACCCAGCATTCTTAGTATACATGGACCATTGAGGCATTCCCCAGTAGTAGCCCTGTGCCAGTATGTGAAAGGACACCAGATAGTGGGGCTCAAGAGATCTCCCACAGCCAAAGCATGTCCCTGTTCTAAGCTGTGGTACAAACTAGTTTGCCATCTTATATTAATTACAATGAGTACCATAAGGACATTAAAGGATAGATGGTTTCAGTCCTTTTAGGATAACACCAAGGTGCAGGTGATTTAACAAGACTGGCATTGTCCACAATTGAGAGCAGAGTCTGGGAGACCACCATCTTATTTTTGCCCAGACTCCTCCTTACTCAAAGACAGGTTCTGTTCTGTAGAGGCAAGTAAATAACTGGGACTAGTGAAATCTATGTGTTACATCCCTTCAGTGCCTGTGCCGTTTTCCTCTAGCCCACCATGGATGCTGGGGAGGGGGAAATGGAGGTGTGCATAACTCCCCCTGAACTTCACTGTAGCAGTGCCTCTCTGGAGCATTGTGATATCATGTTGCTCCATAAGGGGTGTGGATACATCAGAAATAAGGGCTGTATCACAACACCACACTATGGAACTCTGTAGAACAGAATAGCTGCTCATTTTTGAAATTTTGATCGGGCAGCTTAGACTACTCAGTTGTTACTGTTCTGGCTTGTACTAGCGATTTACAAGCCCCCAAATCATGTTTCTCTAGTCTAGTTTAGAACTTGAGCTAAGGAATCGGGATTTGTAACTAGGGGGCGGTGAACAAGGATGCCACCTGAATGCTTATCGGGTGTGCAGAGCATAGTCATGTCTGTAAAAGGCAGGGCAAAGAGTCTCACCTGCCCCCATTCTGATGAGCCCCCACACACACACCTGGGAATGTTGTGATGTTTCACAGGGGGGCGTGGCAAAATCAGAAGGGACTGGGAAAGCCTCTATATGCAAGATGCTTGAAAACCCTAGAATAGACCTTGTACAGACCTGTACAGAGGAGAGAAAATCTCAATCCTAACAAATGTCTCCCATCCAGTGCTGGCCCTAGATAATTTATCCTCCCTACAGCCCCTACCCCAGGCCCAATACCTTATCATCAAAACTTACCAACACAAAGACGCTCTGTTCCCACTCTCCCTAAGTCACTTCCCATCATATTGTTCCACCCCCCGCCCCTATAGTTCGCTTAAATAAAATGCCATCAATTGTCCAAAATTAAATGCCACAAAATGCACCCATACATGTCAGTGCTGAGGTTTAGCACATACATATTGCAGGCATCCCTGGGCTAACACCTCTGAGAAGCTCCAAGAGTTCAGAGCTTCTCAGAACCACCAGGCCTTGTTGACCTTAATGAGCATGCACTAGCCATGCGCGGAAGCCACAGTGACAAGTACATCCACATGGGAGCCTTCCCTAGGCTGGTGATTCAAAGAAGCAGCGTAAATCACAACTACAACTAAAATTACTGCCTTCCCTAGAAGGCTGCAGCTCTGGACATGCTATCCAACTTGTCCAATGGGGGCTCTGGCCCTGCCTAGATGGATAAATGAAGTACATTTCCACAGAAAAAAATAATCCTACTCTTCCATCCAGGCAATGGAGCAGCCATACACCAAATGCTCCTAATGAGTGACTGACTGTACAGGACACTACCTGGCCTTTCTAGACTACATTGCATTTAGGTGGGAGCACATATTGACATAAAACCAAGTTTCATAATGGCCATTTTGACAGCCTCAAGAACCACATGGCAGCACTGACACCTGCCACTTCAGTAAAGATTTGATGGAGAAATGTCAATGTCAAGTCATTTTACAGGTCAAATCAGTGACTTTATTGAGCCAGTCCAAAGTTACAGACTTAAGCTCTTGTGCTCAACAGACAAGACAGATAAACTCACATTAACAAACAAGGAAAGTATCTGAAAATAGCAGATGGCTGGGGTGGTGGGAGAAAAAAACCCAAAATTTCTCCAAGCATTGTTCATGCCATCTGCATTGCAATATGGCTAGTAATTATATAATGAACCAGATTTAGCATAGGAGGAAGAAATAAAGAGGTATAGGCAAGGGGGAGAAGATACCACCATCTCAGCTCATCACTCTCACTTCTACTCCTCCTGGGCACACATCTGTCAAACCTTTCCTATTAGGGATGGGCGAACGTGGCTCGGATGTTCGGAGTTCGGACCAAACTAGGTCTGTTTGGATGCCCAAACTGAACGTCCGAACCGAACTCTCGAATGACTGAACAGTTCGGTCGTGTTCGGATGAGTTCGGGCGCGGTAAAAACGTCTTTTCAGGGCCAAAAATTAGGTTTCGGTTTCGATATCGCTATTTTTGAATGCTCTGCCAAGTTCGGCCAAACCGAACTTGGCTGAACCGAACCATTGAACCCGAACTTGGGTTTTGAACCGAACATCCGAACCGCGTTCTGTTCACCCATCCCTATTTCCTACTATCTGCTTTCTCTATCATTTCAAAAACTACCACAATAACTTCTCTCACTAAGGCTTGTAAGTTGCATATCATACTTGACTCCTTCCACTTGTCTTGTATATTGAGGCCATATCTGAATCTTAAGATCGCCGAGACCCAATAGTTCCTCTTTGTCACTACATCTAAAACTTTCTCAACCCCTCACCTTCACTTGTTGGTCCTGGCAGCAGTGGTAACTAGCATGGTGGGGACGGGAAGTTGAAAGTTTTAAAAGTCAGTTTAGATAAACATCTACAGGGGATAGTTTAACTATAAATTATTCCTTCCCCTCTGCAAGGAGATGAACCAGATCAGCTTTTTCAGGTACAAGAATCATTTGTAAACCTCTTGGCCTGTCACAACTCAACGAACATTAGGGGTGGATATCTGAAGGAAAATTCAGATTCAGATCCATTATGGATTGAAATCTGCAATTTCCAGGTTGAATTACAGATAACAGTTATCTGAATTACAGATAACAGTTAACAGTTAACAGTTATTTATTTAAACCTATAACAAAAATCATTTTTTAAAAAAGGAACAATTGCACATGTACAAAACGGCCTCCAGACCATTGTGTGCAGGCACACCCTTTTCCAAAATGGTAGCAGCAGACAGAAAAGGACAGCCGGTCTGTTAGGGTGGCAAGATACACAAATTTTAGAAGATACGTAAGAAATACAGATTGCAGGGCTGCATTGGAGGCAAGCCTTTTTGCAAGGCTTGGAGGCATTCTAGCAATATACTTTGGATTGCCACTCATGAGTTAAGAAACACAGGACTGGATGATTTCTGGAGCTTTCCATTCTAGCCTTCTGCATCAGGGCTGCAGCCCCCTTAGAGCAGCAGCAGCCTGCAGTGGAGGCTTGCATTCCATCACGGTTAGCTCCACCTCCATCCCTGAGACCTTACCTCCACACTTTGCATTCCCTGTGTCACGGGGAAGGGGGGAAGTAAAGGGAGGGAGGAGAGGGGGTTACTGGGGTTTCCAGGAAACGAAGGGCTATGTCTCTCTGCACAACTCTCGAGGTAAGGTAATTCCCTCAGGATCTCGTGTGGGCGTTCCTTCCCTGGCGGGAGGCAGCCCGAGTCATCACAGGGAGAGAGAGAGACACCAATTGCCCATAGGGGAGGAAGGAGAGGGTAAGAGCGTCCACACACTCGCCTAGCACGGGGTCCACAGGAGGGGGAAGGGGACCATGAAGGGGATGCGTGGGGGGGGGGAGATTTGGGGAAATGGCAAACCAGGGGAGGGGGAAGGTGGAGGAGGCCCAGGAACAGGAAGGGCGAGAAGTGGTCGGGAAACCAAAGGGAAGGGAAAGGGCTTTCTCTCGGGGGGGGGTGCAGGAGGAGGAAGGGAAAGAGGTACAAGGAAGTAGTGCAGCGGGGCTAGGGTAACTCACAACAACTTTCCAAACCAAGGATAATTAGACACAGAAAAGGAAAAGATACACTCACCTCAAACACACCCTCAGTCACACTCCAAACACTCACACTCGCACTCCAGGAATTCAGGAAGGGTCAGGGATCAAGGTGTTTCCTCTGGGGCAAGGAAACAAGTCAAGGAATCAGAGCAAGAGGAAATCAACAAGGTAATCAGGATAGGGGCCAGCTTCTCTCAAAGATTACCGGCGGGTAACCTGCATCCCGCTGGCTGCTTATATCCCTTTGCTGCCCTGCCCACAGCTGTGCTGAATGAGCCCCGCCCCCTGGTGTTGCCCCGCCTCCGCCAGGCGTGCACTGCGCCTAGGCGGGGCCCTGTGGAGTCCTCTGGGGGGCGGGGCTTGCCTCTGCCTTGTCAGCTCCTTTTTCCCACCGCTTGATGGCTGTGGGGAAACTCCTCCCCGCTTACCCCCAATTGGAGCGCTCCCACGTGGTCCGCCACGCCGCACTAGTGCCTGCGGGTGCGGCGTGACAGAACCCCCCCGTCCAAGCCCCCGCCCGCCCCTGATGCGGGTTGGGAGGCCGGGCTTGGACGGGTGTCGGCGGTGAAAGGCGAGAACGAGCCGTGGGGCGTGAACATTCATGGCCGGTTCCCAGGAGCGTTCAGAGGGCCCATAGTGCTTCCAGTCCACCAAATAATATAGCCGTCGTCCCAGAAATCGCGAGTCTAAAATGGCTTGGACAGAGTATTCAGGACCTTCCGGAAGGAGGAGGGGTGGGGGTGGGGCAGCAGGGGTGGAGTACAGGGGCGGGTGTACCTTCTTAAGAAGGGAGATATGAAAGGCGGGGTGTATCTTAAGGTGAGTTGGGAGAGCTACTACATAAGTTACTTTATTCAATTTTCGTTTAATAGGGAAAGGACCCATATAGGCATCGTCTAGTTTTGTGGAGGGACGTAAAGAGGGATAATTCTTTTTATGGACCCAGACCAGATCCCCTACCTGCAACGGGGTCCCGGGCCGGCGCCGTTTATCTGCGGCCCTCTTGTACTTAAGACGAGCCTCTCGAAGACAGCGCTGGGCAAGTTTTTGGGCCACTTTGATCTGGTTGACAAGTGCCCCGGCCGCGGGAACTGTGGTTGAAGACACCTCGGGAAAACATAAGGGGGGGTGAAAACCATATGTTATAAAAAAGGGAGAATTGCCTAAAGAGGCATGTGGTCCATTGTTATATGTGAATTCAGCCATCGCTAAATGTCTGGTCCAGTCGTCCTGTAAATACGTGCAAAAGCAACGCAGATACTGCTCAATGTGTTGGTTTATCCGCTCTACTTGGCCATTGGCCTGAGGATGATACGCTGTGGTAGGTCGTAGTTGGACCCCTAACAGATGAAATAATGCCCGCCAAAAGCGGGAAATGAATTGTGGTCCTTTATCTGAAATAATCATCTGTGGTAATCCATGAAGATGGACGATTTCATGGAGTGTCATCCCGGCAGTTGTTGGGGCGGTAGGTAGTCCCTTACACGGGAGAAAATGAGCCAATTTTGTGAAGTTGTCCACTACAACCAGGATGGTGTCCTTACCCTCCGAGGGGGGAAGGTTTACAATAAAATCCATGGCAATCTTCTGCCAGGGGCCTTGGGGAGCCTTGGTTGTTTGAATTAGTCCTGCAGGGACTTGGCGGGGAGTTTTTGTACGGGCACAGGTAGAACATCCCTGTACATATCGTTCTACATCCCTGCGAAGCCCGGGCCACCAAAAGGTGCGCAAAATAAGGGATAGGGTACGTTGCTGCCCTGGGTGGCCCACCAGTGGAGAGTCATGGTGAGCCCAGAGAACATGGGGTCAGTATTTGGACGGAATAACTATTCTTCCCGTATAATAAAAAAGGCCTTCCCGTGATTGATAATCAGGGCCCTTTGGTTGGTTTTTGCTTACCTCCTGGAGTTGGCGTAACGTCGGAAACGTCGCGGCGAAAACCCTTGGCTGAAGTAAGGGGCCGGTTATCTCTGGGGTAATTCCTCGGGGTTCATACAACGGGAAAGAGCATCAGCTAGGGTGTTCTGGGAACCTGGATGGTACTGAATGGAAAAATGGAAACGAGTGAAAAATAGCGCCCATCAGGCATGCCTGGCACTATTAATTCGAGCAGTTTGTAGAAATATGAGGTTCTTATGATCGGTAAGAACTATTACCGGGTGGGGGCCTCCCTCCAGGAAGTGCCTCCACGTCTCAAAAGCTGCTTTAATCGCCAAGAGCTCCTTATCAAGGATGGTGTAATTCCGTTCCGCTGAGGTTAATTGTCTAGAGTAAAAGGCACAAGGTAGGCTTAACCCGTCCTTACCTTGTACCTGGGTTAAGACAGCTCCTAAGGCTTTGCTGGATGCATCGGCTTCTACGATAAATGGTCGTTCCACATCAGGATTTTGGAGCAATGGGGCGGACATAAAAGCCTCCTTGAGGTAGGTAAAGGCTTGGTCTTGCTCCTCCCCCCATTGGAACGTGGCCCCCTTTTTCAGTAAGGTAGTCAGTGGCACGGTTCGCTCAGCATAACGGGGAATATATTGACAATAATAGTTCGTGCTGCCTAGGAACCGTTGGAGAGCCTTCACTGTAGTGGGGGGTGGCCAGAGCCGGATCGCATCCACCTTGCTGGGGTCCATTTGAATTCCTATTGGGGAAATAATAAACCCTAAAAAAGGGACGGAGGTTACATGGAAGTCACATTTCTCCCTTTTGCAATAGAGTTTGTGTTGTAGCAATCTCTGTAAGACCTGGCATACATGGTGAATATGCTTGTGAGGACTGTGAGGTCTCCCGGGGTTGGGGGGAAGTAGGGGGTACCCACGGGCCTGAACAGCAGCTCACTTTGCCCACGCAAGGGACTCCTATGGGGAGCGGGTGCACATGCTTGGACTGGAAAAGAAGTTCCCTCAGGTTGTAAGGTGGCCCACGAAGTCTCGTTAGAGACAGGGCCATTTCATCATAGGGAATGGGATCAGTAGAAGCATGTGCAAGCCCCCTCCTTTGCCCACAGGGGGACAAGGTCCCTGCCCACACGTCCACGCCCCACACCCTTCCAAACCCACAGTGACAGGGGGAGAGCGCCGCGTGGGTAAAGGTGCGGAAGGGGGAGAGACCCTGGCATGGGGGAAAAGGGAATAGGGGAAAACCACCACCAGCCTATAGGAAGGACAATCAGGGGCTACCAGGAAATAGGATCTCAGTGAACACAATAGACAACACACACTTTCAGACAGCCACTCACTCACCCGACACTCCACTCGCACACGCCACGCACTCTCCTCGCACTCTCACACTCTCCAAGTCGCAATAGGGATCTCGGTCTCACACAACGCTCCGGGGGCCAGCTTCACAGTAACACTGATCGCCGGCAAGTGCAGACAGTGACTGCCTGCCTTAAATCCCCTTGGCTCCGCCCCTTTGTGCTTGCAGACGCGCTGAGCATCTCAACCTTGCTCCTGGCCCCGCCCCCTGCTCCTCCGATGTCGTAACATTTTCCCTAGCGCTTCCTTGCCTTGGCTGCTCTACTTCCAGGTCTCGGGGAATGCCGCCTCCACCCTCCCCTGCTAGCGAAGTCTCGCGGTGTGCATACAGGTCGGGTGTGTTGTTCTCTGGGGTGCAGTTCTGGGGTTCGGGATCCTTGCTTTTCCTACGGGGCCCCCTTCACCCCCACGCCCTGACAGCACCCCCCCCCAGGGTCGGATCCTCCCGAGGTATCGCTGTTGGGGTCCGGGTTTGGAAGAGTAGCGAAGGTGGAACCTACGAGTGAGCCGAGGGGCGTGGATTGCAGCGGCGGGTTCCCAGGAGCGGTCCGCTGGGCCATAACCCTTCCAATACACCAAATAGAAGAGAGTCCCTCGCATTCGCTTGGAGTCCAGGAGCGCTCGAACTTCATATTCCGATTCTCCCTGGATGTTGCAGACGGGTCCAGGAGGTGACATAGGGGAGTATAGGGGTGGTTGGTGTAGTTTCAGCAGTGACACATGGAACACAGGGTGTATATGGACTGAAGATGGAAGGGTCAATCGGTAGGTTACGGGGTTTACTTGTTGGGCCACAGGGAACGGTCCCATGAACCGGTCATCGAGCTTCGCGGATGGGCAGAGGGAAGGGTAGTGGCAGCGGTCTACCCACACCAGATCTCCCACCCGATAGGTTGGGGCAACCTGCCGGTGTTTGTCGGCGTGGTGTTTGTACTGTTGACGAGCATTTTGCAACATCGCACGGGCATGTACGTGGCACCGGTGGAGAGTTTTTATCATAGCGCCTGCAGCGGGGACTGTTATTGCGGGTTCCTCCGAGAGGGTGAGCCGGGGGTGGAATCCATGCGACACAAAAAA
>QEPC01011841.1:961247-1037261 GCA_003113815.1 Sphenodon punctatus
TTCAATGGGGACACAGCGCCCCATTGAAACCAATGAAATAAAACCGGTACCGGTTACCGGATTTAATCCGGGAATCCGGTTTTCGTAGAACCGGTAACCGGTAAATCCGGTAACCGGTAATGGGCCCGGGGTCCCACTACTATTCACGCTTCCTGGGGCTACCGGCTCATTTGCCTCCACCCTGCAGGCCACAGTAAGTCTCCCCACAGTGCAGGAGCAACCTAGATCATCAACCCCCAAAGTCCATCCAGTCAGGCCTCAAAGCCCCAGACTCTGGCCAAGCCTTCCCCAGGAAGAAAACTCCCTCCTGGGCACAGCCTCTCCCAGTACCTGGTTCCACTATGGCTCTCCAGCCTTCAGCACCCTGGAAAGCATAGATTGGGAAGGCTTTGTCAAGGAGCTGTGGTCCCTTCAGCTCCCAGACAGACTGCCTTTTCCCACAGTATTGCCTCTCCTTATATCCCCAGAGTGGGCATGGCCAACTCTCCAACTTGGTTGCCCTTAAAGGGTCACTGTCCTACCCACTCGGTCTCTTGGGCTCTCAGCCCGTTTCCAGCTCAGGCTGGTCCCAAGCTATGTGGCTGGCTCTGCCACACCCCTACGCATGTTCAGCCCTCTGGCTGGCCCACACAGCCCCCTTCTTAAAAGGATAGCAGCCTCGCAGGACTGACCCCTGCTACAATCAGAATCCAGGGCATGGGCAGACTCAGGGTTCAGCGCAAAAGAGGAAGGGATCAAAGTAGGAGCCAAGGGTTCAAGACAGGCCAAAGCACATCCGAGCAATGCAAAGGAGCAAGTCAGATAACCCACCCAGCTTCGTGTAGCTGCAGGCCTACCTTATATGTGGCATGCAGCCAAGCAGAAAGCTGGGAGGTGTGGCAGGGGCTGGGACTGACAAGAGCAGCATGGCCAGGACAGGGTAGAGAGGCTGTCTTAAGAGGAGTAGCAGGGCCTGAGGCAATGTGAAGCAGTGGTGCTGCAGGCACATTGGTCAAGCCACTGTTCCAGGAACCCTTGGGATGAGGGTTCAAGACCCAGGTCCTGACAGACTCCTACATCTAGTGACAGCACTGTTCGCTCAGGGGGTCATGCTGTAAGGTTGTGGTCTTCCAACTATGTATTCCAGATTAGCCATACTGAAGTCAGTGGAACTGGTCTGGGGACTAAAGCCTAACATTAATAATCAGGCAAAACAAAATAGGGAGGCTGGAAAAAGACTGCAAGAAACTGGAAATATTAGCAAAATTAGTATTATATATAATAGAAATCTGTCTAGGTATTGATCCAAAGGCATAGCTATTACAGGGACAGGAGGGACATTTGTCCTGGGGTCCAAGCTAGGGAGGAGCACAAAGCCATGGGGGGGATGTGTGTACAAATCCTGTTCTGTTATGGCCAGAAGGAAACTGAGCTGAGTGGAAGCACCTGCAGTGTGTGGCACAGGATGGAGCAAGCCTGGTGATGGCAGCACAAGCACAGTAAGCAGAGGGAGGAAGAGGAAGAGGTGCCACGTTGTCAGGAGGGTCTCTGGAGTCAGAGTAGCAGACTCACCAGAGTGGAAGGGAGGGAGTATGCCTATTTCTTGCTCCAGGGCCCATTCCAACCTACACCCCCTGTATTGATCCTACTTTCATGAGACCCCAAGTGAATCACTTCTAATGCTAGAACTGTGCAAGCAAATAAATAGGATCACGTGCTACAATAAAGTGTGGTTTAGATCTGCACCAAACTCTGGCTTGCAGTACATTCTGCCAAGTCCCCAAAACCACACAGATGAAGTTTACTAGTTAATTATACAGGATAGGGTGGATCAGTTTGTTTTTCTTTCAGATCATCTCAAACCATCAGGATGAGTCACCAACGAGTTTATGATGCTCAGCCCTGTATCTCCTTTTCATCAAGTGCAGGGTTATTACTCTCCCAGTGCCTGACAAAGATAGCAGATGGATTAAATAAGGCTGTCACTGGGCAGGGTGGAAAGTTCTGTAATTGGAGAATGATACACATTTATCTCTAACAGCACCTTACAAACACAGCCTGTGGGAAGGGCGGGATAAAAATTGAATGAATGAAGAAATGAGAATCAGTAGGCAAAAGCTAGGCTTGAACAATAGGGACATCTGGTGGCTGTAAAGAAAAGAGTGTGACAAGAGGGGAAGAAAAAAATCATGCAGTTGTTATCTGGGGGGCCAAATTTCCAGTAACCTATTGTATTTTTACTTTCCTTCAGCTGTTTTCTCCTGATTTATACAAGGTAATTGAGAGGAGAATCAGTCCCTGGGAATCTAAATTACATTCATAGAATAAAAGTTGAAATTCAAAACTAATACCTCTTCCACATGTTGAGTCATCAGACCAAACCTGCTGGTTTTGGTCACATGAAAGCACTAACTTGTGCTTAAATTGATATGATTTATCAGAATAAACAGGAGTTGCAGGCTGCCTGCATCCTGAGTTTGAGGCAGACACAGACAGGAGCGGACAAGGAGTTGAAATCCAGCAAGGCTAGAGTTCAGAGTTCCAGTTCTAGTTCCAAGAGTCAATTCCAGTGCCAGTTCCAAGAGTCAAGGAAAGGCTCGGTTAGAATAATTGCAGAGTCAGTATGATGTGTCAGAGGCCACAGAACCAGTCCAGAGACAATTCAGGAGCCAGGAATTGGGAATCAGAAAACCAGAGCCAAATCAGAAACCACGTGGTCATCATGCATGGGTCATTTGAGGCAGAGACATGGCTGGCTTTAGGACTGGGAGAGAGCAGGGCTGTGGGGAACAGAAGGCATGCCACTACCACTGCCACTGCTCCAGAAGCTCCCATGGCACCACAGCCACTGCCACGAGTTTCCAGGGTGTAGGGTCTCTATAAGCACAGGAGTTGTGTAAAGCCAGCTCTGAGGACCCAGAGGCAGGACCAGGACAGGAGCACAGGTAAGTAAGGCAGGCAAGTCAGGCAACCAATGGCACATAGCAATGTCTGCAGTCACTGATATGCCAAGTAGATATTGCATTGCACATACAGTATCTGGTTGATTCTCAGGTCCATACAAGGTACCCTTGAACCAGTTAACATGCAAGTCTGAAGTTGACAGTGAGGGACTCTGAGGAAAGAACAAGCAAAGGGAATAAACTTGTGATCTTAAATGTTATAGGGTGTTTTCAGATGGACAAATGATCCCAAGATAATTAGAATAATCTCTGCTGATTATTATCCCGAGATAACAAAGTGGTACCAGTTTAGACTGACATTTCCATCCCTGGATAACTTTATTCCAGGATAGTCGTGTGAACAGCACATTGATTTTATCCCAGTGATTAGAGTCTCTGGAATAAATATCTATCCCATGGTGATTTGGGGTTGTGCTCAGCTCACTGATTTCTGGGATTGAAGAAAATCTGGTTTTCTTCATTTTTCTGATTTCTGAGTTGAAGAAAATAGAAACTCATCCCTTTGTTCTGCAGGTATTTAAACTTGGCACTCTGCAATGCACTGTGGAACGATAATGGTGGTAATACAATTGCCCCACAGTCATGTGCTCCTAGATATCATAAAGGCAGAAAATTCCTAGAGAGTCTGCCAGGTCTTACCGTTGGACTCTCTGGTACTAATCACCAGGATAGTGACTATCCCAGAATAGTCGTTCAGACGGACATTATCCCGGGATAGTTTAATAACAGGGTGCTATAAACCCCAGCGAATTGGGTTTTATAACACCCCGATATTTTTGTTATTCCGGGATAATAATTACTGTTGACAACGTTCGGACAGACATGCCATCCCGGGATTAAAGCAATTATCCCGGGATAAATGTCCATGAGATCACCCCTAGTCCCCGGTCTTTCCTAACTATATGATAGTAAAGGGGTGAGAGCAGCCATTCAGAATCCAGCAAACCCAGATTCAGGA
Organism: Sphenodon punctatus; assembly: GCA_003113815.1. NCBI lineage: Eukaryota > Metazoa > Chordata > Lepidosauria > Sphenodontia > Sphenodontidae > Sphenodon > Sphenodon punctatus. The sequence goes on from QEPC01011841.1 coordinate 965,148, forward strand.
CCTGTGATCCTACCAGATGCTTTACACAGGCTACTCAATTTGCTAACATGGAGTCAATGTAACACGTGAACATGACTGGGAGCCCATGTCCACTTGCCCAGCCTCCAGTGACCATAGAGACTTGATGAAAACATGGGAGAGATATGCTAGGGTAGCATCTCTGAGAGCAATTAATCTATGGTATTGTGCTCCCACTGAGGTTAAATGGTTAGAGGCAGAAAAAAAAATATTACAAGTGAGGAATTTCAGGGAAACATTACTCACTCCTACTGGTATAATGACTAAGGATTGGACCCTCCACCCCTTCATGGGCTATGCCTGGCAGAACTGGAATGATTGCATGAAAAAATTGGAACTCACATTTGAACCTTCACCTTTCTATCCCTTAGCAAATCATGCTAAGAATAGAGGAACTGGAGAATAAGACTATAAGTTCCAGTCTAATCAATTAAAAAAGCTACCTAACACATAAGCGATGCAAAGAAATCTTTGCCCAAACTCTTAGCTCACTAGAATTTTTTTTATTTTGACATTTACAAAGCCAGAGACTTTTGTCTATCCTGTACAGAATTTTGAAACAAACGTGGTACTTACTTGATGCTGGTTAGATCTGGTGATGGGAGCAGGATCTGAAAAAACAACATGAAAAGCAAGACTATGTTAGTGTGTGGACACAGATGCATAAATGCTCCACTTCATTAGCAACTGTGAAATCTGAACTGAAATTAACCATGCATTGAGTATCGTGCACGTGTACAATTATTAGCTATAACGAATAAGACAGGATCAGATCATTGCTGGTGACTATGAGGTATGAGTGGATCTTATATCCACTGCTGGTGGGATTGCATGGTAATAAAGCCATTTTGGCTTTTGATTTTGAAGCGAATCAAAATAACATTATCCTTTTCACCAGAGGTGGAACTATTAGGTATTTATCCGAAGGTCCAAGAGGTTAATAAATACCCTAAAAAATCGGTATACTTATATTATCAGCAGGAATAAACATAATAGCACGAAACTGAAAAAGTAAGACGACACCGACTGAGGGTAACAATCCTAGCAGAGGGTAAAGATGATCTACAGGACTTTTATGATACCTGGACACCATGCCATGAGATTGTGAAAGATAACACAAAATTGTGAAAACCAGGTGATATTGGATAAGAACATCTAGTAAGAAGTCTTCTATATTCTAATATTGTGGCTAAATAGAGGATTCAGTTTTATGGAGAGTTTCTTTCTTCTTTTTTGGGGAGCGGCAGGAAAGTGGGGGAGGGTTCTTGGAATCATTGGATATGTTTTATCAAACCAATGATAATAAGATGCTGGGGGTGAAGTGGTTATTGACTGTACATTATGTGTATCATCTCTTAACTTCAATAAAGCATATAACTGAAGGGAAAAAAAAACATGGGCGAGAAGGGCTAATAATAAGTATCCAATATTTATTGGTAAAAGAAATAGGAAGCACAATCCTCAAGTTACTTAGCACCAGCACTAGCTGTTAACACTGATGCAAGTCCTATTTGCTTCAGTGGGATTTGTGTCAACTCAATACTAAAGGCTAATGCCAGTACTAAACAACTAGAAGATTGCATTGTACAGTTCTTCCCCACAAATTCAACTCTTCTTTGAAAGCCCCAACATGGGAAAATATTGTCTCAGTGAGGCTGCAGTGACAGCTTGATATTAACAGGTTCTGTATTTAGGTTAGAATTTACTACTAGGTGTACACGTTCGTAGCCAGTTGTCACATGTAACACTATCAGATAGCTGCCGGCATATTTGCAACATTTGTGAGTGAACAGCAAAGAACAATTGGATAGCAAAACATGTAGTGGATTGTGAACAACATGATGCCCACTGTGTGTTTGCTATGCAAAAAGTTGGTGGTGGTATGTTTGGTAACAACCACTATTCCAACACTTACCTGACAGCTAGGATCAGTGCTGAGCACTTCTGGCCAGGTGCTAAGCTCTTTTCAGTATCATGTCTGAAGAGAGTTCAAAATCAATTCTGGGCATCATCCTGTTGCATCAATAATGACCTTAAACCATTTTCATTAATGAACTTGGTCTCTTGGCATTCATGCAAGGTAGGTGGCCTCATGTAAGGGCTGGTGGGGCTGAAGTTATAGTGCGGGTCAGGACCAGGCAGGCCGTTAGCACAGGCATCGACTGGTGGATGTAGGCAAGGACACGACTGAGTCATAGCACGGGTCAGAACTAGGAAGGCAATTAGCACAGGCATCAACTAATGGGAGTAGGCAAAGGCATGGTTGAGTCATAGCACGGACCAAAACCAGGTAGGCAGTTAGTATAGGCATCAACTGACAAGAGTAGGTGAAGGTGTGGTCGAGGTATAGCACAGATCAGAACCAGGCAGGCAGTTAGCACATGTGTCACAAGGTGCGGTGAGAGTAGGGAGGACAAGGAGGCAGTGGGGGTATAAGAACAAGGCAAGGAGGAACAAAGAAGGCTTAGCCAGGGGAGTGAGTTGGTAAGTGTAGCAGGGTGACTGGGGGACCACCATTTCCCTTTTAAGAGCAGGGCAGGGGGTAACCAGCATGGCCCCTTTAAGGAAGGCCACCAGACCAGGACGGCAGGTTCAAACAAGGACACAGGTGCCTGGAGGAAGCACCTCTGGGGTGGCAGCAGGCCAAGGGGCCACCAGAGAATCCAGGAGACCAAGAAACCAGCAAAGAGAGAGTAAGTGGCTAGAACAGAGGAAGCTGGAGTGAGTACGGCACAGCAGAAACTGGGGAGGCTCACCCAGTCAAAGGCTGGATCTTGGACAGTGTAGGAGCACTGACTCCATCCCCAGCAAACTCAGAAGCCAGGAACAAGTGTGATGGCAGTGTGGAGAGGAGACTGAAACAGGGCCAGCTGTGGGAGGTGAGCAGCCAGTAGCCTGCTGAGCTGGTACAGGATGCAAAGGGCTCTCCCGGGATGGGGCTGCAGCCAGGCAGATATGGAGAGGACACCTACTGAAGACTGACTTAAGGCTTAAGGACAAGGTACTCAGGAGCTGGTGGTCAGTGAAGACTGGAACAGTTGCAAACCCCAACAACAACCAGGGTGAGAGCCCTATTAAAGTAAGCCGCACGCTGCTAGGTGGTGTCTGCTTAAAAGGAAAAGGGGGAAGAAGTGGTCAAGTTTCTTGTCCCACCCAAGGAGGCCAGGAGCTGACTGTGATTGGTTGAGGCCACTGTCTCCATGATAGAGGGGCAGATGATACATGAGGTTTAGTGCTGGTGTAGTCAGTGGTGCCCGCATTAGCTGAAGCAGGCACTGTTTGCAGCTCAGTGCTACTGTAGCCTGAGGATCCCTCGTCTGCAGGGGCTACCTATGGGCCTGTGCTGCTTTGGTCTGAGGATCTCTCATCTGCAGAGGCTACCTGTGGGTCTGTGCTGCTGCGGGTCATGAGACACCGCCCCCTGCCCCACAGGGTGCCGCCTAGAGGGGGTGCACCAGGTTATCTGGATACCACTCATGAAAGGCGCAGAGCAGTGCCAGCGCATACACGTGTTCACGGGTTCCCAAGAGTGCTCCTCAGTAGAGGTGTGCAGAAAGTACATCATTAATTTTAATTTTAACTTTTGTTTACAAAAACCCCTTTGTTTTCAGGGAGGTTCGTAAAGGACTCTACCATAATGTTCATTTATTCTGTTTTATTTTATTAAAAATAATTTTAAAAAACAATAATCACTGTGCATATGCAAAATAGACACAGGGGCCATTCTGTGCATTCACAGCCCTTTTCCAAAGTGGTGCCAGTGCCATTTTGCAAAAGGGCGTGAGAATGGCCCCAAGTGCCATTTTATGCATGCACAGTGATTTTTTTAAAAAAAATATTTTTAATAAAATAAAACAAAAATAAAATAAAAATGAAAACGAATGAAATGAAATGAATTTTGTTTCCTTATTCATTCGTTTTTGTTACCTTAGTTATGAAAACTAATGGGGCTTCATTCGTTTTCATCATTAATTAAATGATACAAAATTGCACACTCCCTACTCCGCAGGGCTGTAGCCATCCCAGTCCACAAGGTATTGTAAGTGTCTTCGGTAAATCCAGGATCACTCAAACGAGGTATTCATCCTCACCATGAAAGGTGAGGTGGTGGAGGCGGAGATCACCAGCCAGAGAACAGATCCATATGCTAGGCTGTCAGTGTGACTCCACATGACCAGACAACTGGACACGGAGAGAACTGACATTCCCCAATGCCCATGTCCAGACTGCCCGGCATAAAGACTCACCATGACAGGGTATAGTATTTTAACCACATGCTGCCAGAAATCAACAATCTACACCTAGAATTGGACAAGGGAAATTGTACATTCTTGATCCTGTTAGACCTTTGTCTTCCTGTAGTCTTTGATATGGTTGACCATGAGGCATTGATGACATGGCTGCAGGACCAGACAGAAATCTGAAGAATGGCTCTTGAGTGGTTCTGCTCATTCCTGTTGTGGAGGTTTCAGTGGGTAGTAATGGGAGATTGCCCATCCTCCTCCTGTACCCTCTCCTGTGGGGTCCTGCAGGGTTCCATCTTGTCTCCACTTGTTCGTTGTGTATCTGAGACTACTGGGTGATATCATGAATAGATTTGGGAGTAATGTGCCATCAATACACTGGCAACGCCCAGATCTATCTGTCTTTTTCATCTGACTAAGGTCCTGCAGTCTCGGTGCTTACTCTGCCTTTAGGGACTGGATACAGGTGAGCCAGTTGAAGCTGAATCAAGACTGAAGTGATGATAGCTGGCCAGTCTTGTAGCCATGGGGGGAAGACTGGTCTCAGACACACATCATTGATGGGGTACAGCCTCCCCTGGTTACTCAGGTTCACAGTCTTCGGGTGCTCCTTGATTCTGAGCTGCATCTGGAACATCAGGTTGAGGCAGTGACCAAGAGTGGGTTTTTTTCCACCAACTTCATCTGGTGAGAAGGCTGCAACCCTTTCAGATATGGTCCTGGCCACAATCATCCATGCCTTCATTACCTCAAGGTGGTTAGACTACTGCAGTGCACTTTAAGTGAGGTTGCCAATGCAGACTGTTCAGGGGCTGCAACTGGTGCAGAACACAGCAGCCTGCCTCCTGACAGGGGTGGGTCACTGGAAGCATAAACTGGTACACGAGAGTCTGCAATAATAGCATTCCGGGCATGATTCAAGATGCTGTTTTTGACCTATAAAGCCCTAAACGTCCTGGCCCGTATATATCTAAAGAACTCCCTCTCCCATTATGTCCCCTTGTGGCCTCTAAGGTCAGCTGATAGTGTCCTCTTGCAGGTTCTATCTTTGCAACGCAGCCATACAGTAAGGGCATGAAGAGAGGTGGTTAGGCAAGTTCTACTTAAGTGGATTCCACTGTACTGTACAATATTACCATAAATAATTAAGCTGCATGTATAAAAATAAACACAATGCTTTCTGTGATTCATTCTCTTGACTGCTTTGGCATGGCATCTGTTTATTTGCAAACTTACAATGTTCATAAGGTCCTCCAAATATGAATGCTAATTATCAGTCCTTCTCTAATAGAAATATAACAAAAATTAAGAGAGGAAGGAGGAACACACTAGCTTCTGAAATGGGAATACAGAAACAGAAGGTGTACATTTGCCACTGTTTATTAGTATAATTCATTCTGCACCACAAGAATATGAGAACTTAAGAAGTGCCATACTGGGTCATACCAATGGTTCATTTAGTCCAGCATCGTCTCCCCAACAGCGGTCAACTTCGCTTGTTTTCAAAAAAATCCACAATAGGTCATAATGGAGCGATCCATTTCCAGCTATTCACTCCCATCCTGAAAACCAGAGGTCTCATCCTGTGACCAATTAAACTAATAGCCATCTATGGACCTATCCTCTAAGAACTTATCCTCACTAGTCTAACAGAAAGGAAAATCAGGAGAACCTATGGAAACTTCCTGGAGAGCAGAAGTATAGCTTTCCCAGTATTCTAGCATACAGTGTGTGTGGGAGGGAGGTGGATCTTGGAAAAAGAAGAGTATTTGTTTGAAATGTTCATCTGCCATTGTTGAGCAAGGATGAACTACTGACCCCTGCTGACTGCAGCAAGTTCAGGAAGATTTAACCGCAAGTGGCCTTGCTTTCACATCCTTATTTAATTTTAGGAATAGGTTGTTTTTACAGTTTAATAATTTTAAATTAAGAGTATCTTTTACAGAGGATCAAAGCACTTTAAAAAAGCTCTACTGGCTTTGCTCACAAATAACTTCTGAGTGTTACAAGTTGAATAGCTATCAGATTTTAAGTATTAAATTATTATATTTTTTTTAGAATGCACAAAATCAAGTCTCTCCTCAGCAAGCCATACAGGACCTGGGGATTATTTATTTTATTTATTATTAAAATTTATATGCCTCCCCCTCCTGCTACAAGCATCTCGGGGCGGCTGAGATTATTATTATTATTATTATTATTATTAAACATTTATATAGCGCCAGCAGTGTACCTGGCACTTTACAAAGTAATAAAATAGACATGGTCCCTGCCCCTAGGGCTTACAATCTGAGAGACAGGAGCTGGGGGAGAGACTTAGGAAGGGGAACAGAGGGAGAGACAAGGGGTCTAACATTCATGAAGATGCGAGGTCTCAAGTGCACGTACTTGGCTTGGTTACGATGAGAATGACAGCAGGCAGGTCCATGTTGCAAGGATAAGGGTAAACCGATCGTAGGTATAGGAATAGTGGCTCAGCAGGATAAAGAGTCAGACAGAGCAGAGCGAAAGAGGTGAGTTTTAAGGAGAGATTTGAAGGTATGAAGGGAGGGGGCAAGGCGGATGTGGACAGGGAGGGAGTTCCAGGCATGGGGGGCAGCAAGTGAGAAGGGACGAAGGCGCTTAGGGGAGCAGGGAAGGCGTGGAAGGGTGAGAGAAGGGACAGAGGAGGAGCGAAGTGCACGGGCTGGAGTATGGAGGGCGATAAGTGCAGAGAGGTAGGGGGGAGCAAGGTTGTGAAGAGCTTTATAGGTGAAGACTAGGAGCTTGTGCAGGATTCGTTCAGGAAGGGGAAGCCAGTGAAGCGAAGAGAGGAGGGGCTGCACATGGTCGAAGCGACTGGCGAGGTAGATGACCCTGGCAGCAGAGTTTTGGACAGAGATGAGGGGAGAAAGGTGAGACCAGGGAAGGCCAGTGAGAAGGAGGTTACAGTAATCGAGGCGAGAGATGACCAGAGCATGAACAAGAGTTTTGGCAGACGAGACAGAGAGAAAAGGGCGAATCTTAGCAATGTTATGGAGGGAGAAGCGACAGGATTTAGCAACAGAGTCAATGTAGGGTTTAAAAGAAAGGGGTGAGTCAAAGATGAAGCCTAGGCTACGGGCTTGGGGGACAGGCAGGATGGTGACTCCATCAATAGTTATTGACAGTGAGGAAGGAGAGGAAGGATGAGGGGGGAAGATAAGGAGTTCAGTTTTAGCCATGTTGAGTTTGAGTTGACGTTGAGACATCCAGGTAGAGATGTCAGAGAGACAGTTGATGAGACGAGCTTGAACAGAGGGAGAGAGAGAGGGAGTAGAGAGATAGAGTTGAGTGTCATCAGCATAGAGGTGGTATTGGAAGCCATGGGAGGCAATGAGTTTGCCTAAGGATGAGGTATAGATCGAGAAGAGGAGAGGGCCAAGAACAGAGCCTTGAGGAACACCAACTGAGAGGGGGAAGGAGGAGGAGGTGGAGTTGGAGAGAGACACATTAAAGGAGCGGTCAGAGAGGTAGGAGGAGAACCAGTTATGGACAGAGCCACAAAAGCCAAGGGAGTGAAGGGAATCCAGCAAGAGTGAGTGGTCAACAGTATCGAAGGCAGCAGAGAGATCAAGGAGGACAAGAATGGAATAGAGACGTTTAGATTTAGCCACCAGAAGATCGTTGGTGATCTTAGCGAGAGCAGTTTCAGTAGAATGAAGGGGGCGGAAGCCAGATTGGAGGGGGTCAAGGGAGGAGTTGGAGGATAGGAAGTCAAGGCAGCGGGAGTAGACAACACGTTCAAGCAGCTTGGAAGCAAAAGGAAGGAGTGAGACAGGACGATAGCTAGAAGGGTCAGAGGGGTCAAGAGTGGAAGAGATGTCTTCAGCCAGAGCACACAAGGGATGCGGAAAGGGTAGAGGTTCCCATCAGTAGGGTGCCAAAGAGTTGTAGGGGGTAAGATCTCCTGTCTCAGCAGGACACACACAGTATTAGTGTAGAAGAGTTTCCCCTCAAAAAAGCACTGCTTGTGAGGAGACACCCCACAGTGGGGCATAATGAGAAAGTGCAGATGGAAGTATCTTCCCTCACCAGGGCACACAATAATGGAGGATGTCTCCCTCTGTAGAGCACAGTGTGGACAGAAGGTGGTGGTGGTTTCTCTCAGCAAAGTACAATGTGGGTAGGTGAGGGGAGGAAGATATTCTCAATACAGCACAGTGTGATAGAGCACATTGGGGATGGATAGCGGTTTTCCCTCAGCAGAGTGCAGTAGAATGGGAGGGTCTTACTCTTTCCACAGCATAGTTGAGTGAGAATGAAATGGTGGATTCTCTTCAGCAGAGTACAAAGTGAATGGGGCAGGGGATCGCCCCTCAGCAAATTTGGGTGCTCCTGGATCCTGAGCTGCATTTGGAACACCAGGTTGCAGCTGTGGCTAGGAGTGTCTTTCACCAACTCCATCTGGGGAAAAGGCTGCAACCTTTTATTTCAGTTGGGGACCTGGTCAATGTCATCCATACTATCATTACCTTGAGACTAGACTACTGCAATGCACTCTATGTGGGACTGCCCTTGAAGACTGTTTAGGGGCTGCAGCAGTTAGTGAAGAACATGGTTGCCTACTGTGGCAAAACACAGCATCTCAACAGGGGTAGGTCACCGGGAGCACATTACAAGTGCTCCAGAGTCTGCACTGGCTGCCAGTAGTGTTCTGGGCACAAATCAAGGTGCTGGTTTTGACCTATAAAGCTCTAAATGGCCTGGGTCCTACGTATCAAAAGGACCACCTCCTCCCTTATGTCCGTCAATGGCCTCTCAAGTCAGCCAAGAGTACGGTCCTGCAACTCTTCGACCTCGGCATGCAGAGATGCGTTCTTAGTGGCTGCTCCATGGCTTTGGAACTCTCTTCCCTTAGAAGTTCACCCAATCCTTCGCCTGAGCATCTTCCAGAGGCAACATAAGACCTGTTTATTTGGCCAGGCGTTTAACAGGCAGGACTAGGACCAGGGAGAGAGTTATGAGATTTTATATAGTTTGGGGGCGGGTTCTATTTTCTGTATTTTATCTGTGATTTTTAGCATGTTGTTAGCTGTGCTGGTAAGGACAGAAATCCAAACAAAATTTAAAATAAATAGGATTTCTCCCTCAGCATAGTACAAAGGGGATGGGGGAAGTTTTCTCTCAACGAAACACACAGTGGTTAGGGGTAGAAGAAGACTATCTCCTCAGCAACGTATAGTGGGAATGGGATAGGGGTCTCCCCGAGCAGAGTACATGGGGAATGGGATGGGGTGGCGTCTCCCCTCAAGAAGGCACAGCAGGGGCCAGGACTAGAAGGCTCTCCCCGGCTCACGGAGAACAATGGAGCAAAGGTAAAAAGAAACGTGTGAGCTTTTTCGCGCTTCTCCCCTGCCCAACCATCCTCGTGAGCTTTCTGGCGCCGCGCTAGGGCGGAAGTCGGTGGGCGGTGTGTCCGAGGCCCTTCCGGCGGCTCGCTGGCTGCCTGCGCCCCGGCCCTGCCGCTGCCGCCTCCTCCTCCTCCCCCGCTCCCTGTCGCTCGGCGCCTCCATCCTGGTACTTCAGAGTCTCCATCCTGGTTTCTCAAGTGCCCGGACCCAAAACAGGAAGTAAGTGCGCGGGGAGCCGTGGGCTGCTGGGGCCGGGAGCAGCCGCCCGCTCGCCTGTCCGGCCGCGGGGAGCTGGGCTGAGGGGACCGAGGCGGGCGCTGGGGGTGACCCCACTCGGCTTTTCCCCCCCCTCCCCGCTTGCACTGGGCGAGGAGCGGGGCTCGCAGCGGCCTCAGTAGCAGTAGCAGCAGCTGCTGCCACCGCCCGAAAAGGAGTCGCAGAGACGGGAAAATGGCGCCGGGGTTGAAACCGGACTAAATGGCGGCGGCAGCAGCAGCAGCTGAGAGTGGGGGTACCCTCCCCCCCCCAGGAGAGGGGATTGATACTCGAGGGGGTGGCTGTGACTCCCTCCCCTAATGTCCCGTCGCAGGGGGTTAGATCAGGAGCCGCAGCAGCAGACCTGTAACTGGCACCGGGGGAGGCGCACACAGCAACACACACACACACACACTCGCAAAATGAAAAATCCAGAAAATTGAGAATTTTGTTCCCCCTCCCCAAAAAAGTTCGAATCTAGAATAGCTAATTGGGGAGTGTGTGAGCCGGGGGGGGGGGGGGGGCAACTCCCATATACCTTTTCCCCCTTCAAAGTAACCCTTTGATATCTGCGCATGATATTCACTCTCTGTAACACAAATGTACATGGTTGTCTCCAAGCTGCATTTTCCTCTCATCTGCTCACGACGGTAGCTCCCACACACTCCACCTGTGTCGTCTTTGGCTGCTTGCGGAATGAGTTGTGCCTCTTACGTCAGAATAAGTTTTTTGAAAACATGGTTTTGCGAAAGAAAAAAAAGTCTTAAATCTTTTGTGATTTGTGTCTAAATATGCATGGGTGGGTTTTTTTTGTTTAACCATTTTTATTAAAACGTTCAGATCTGTGTTTTTGGTGGAACATTTTGTGCTTCATTGTGGTGTCATGAGTCTTGTGTAGAATGATGCATGGAAAATACGTTTACAAGCAAAATGTGAAGTTCTCCCTCTTGGGCCTGAGTATTCTTAAAGATTGGGGAAGGAAGGGAAGCATCAGGATCATAGATCTGTACAGTGACTGCCTCCTGTTATCAAGTTCATGTCCTCATCTCTGCTCACTTTCCCTAAGCTCACTCTGCCACTATTTGAGGGTAAGAACTGCAACCCTGAGACAGATCCAGGAATTGGAAAAGGGACAGATAAAAAGCAGTCATGGGTTGGGAATCCTTCATCCCTTATTACTTTGAGATTATCAGTGGGCATACAGAGCTAGAGAGTTACTTTGGGGTAACCCCACCCTCTGTAGATTGGAGAGTTACACATGTTATTGCTAATTCTAGGTACATAAACCCACTGAGATTAGAAGTGTCTTGATTCTAGAATAGGAGGTGCAGTGAACCACATACACACTTCAAACTAAGATTACTATTCCACTGTAAATTACCATGGGGTGGAAGTAGTTCACAGCCATCTTATGTAAGAAAAAGTCCTGCACCATATTAAACACAGGGAGCGTGTCTATTCAATTACTTTGTAAAGTGCCAGCTACGCTGCTAGCGCTATATAAATGCTTGCTGATAATAATAATAATAATAAATACAAAGCATATAGCTAAAGCTGTGTTCTACGACCAGGCTACACACAGGGTGTCTAGAGTAATGTTCACACAAATATAGAGGGAGACAGCCGCACAGGGTACAAATTATTGTGTATTCTCAGAGGGAGGGCTTTGGCAGGTCAACTGCTGGTTGTCTCTTAATTCACTCTTTCTCGGATCCTGGAGTAAAACAAAAAAATCCACCTTCCTTTACCTCCAGCTTCTCACAGGTTATAACCATGCCTTTTACCTTTAGTTAGAGTGCTTGCACTTGTTAGCTGGAGGGGTGGGAGGGAACTTCCATGAGGGCAATCGCATCCCTATTGTCACAGGAAATAGCACATGTAGAAATGTGCAATTCCACTTTTCTCCCATGACAACACTTGCATATGACTGCATCCCCAGATGCAGCTCTTAACGCTCGCAGGCATTTTCTCTTGTTCTTATGGGAGAAAAGTGGAATTGTGTATTTCTGCGTGCTAATTCCTGTCACAATGGAGACATGATTACCCTTATAGAAGCCCACTTTCCCCCACAGTAATGTGTGCAAGCACCCTTATTCAGGGACCCATGTTCACTGTGTTTTTCTCATTGCCACCAATGGGGAAAATGCCGTGAACATGGGTCCCTATTTTTGTGAACGCAAGCAGGATGAAAGAAAGCTATGGGGTTATTACTCTGGAGTTAAGTTTACGAAGAAAACCTCAGTGCTGTTATAACTAGGCAAACGGATTTGTCTTTGCCAATAACCTTGACCTTTTTTTTTTTTTTAAAAAGTAGAATTTGACCCACATGAACTTGACAGAGAAATCTGCACAAATTCTGTTTCTTCCATATGCAAGAGTGTGTTGTAATAAAGTCTCTATAGTAGATGCTATAGATGTATCAGCATAAAGGGTAGTTAAGCAACAAGTTACAAGGACTAAAAGCTGAAAGTATGCTTACGTTAACAAATTACCTACGGGCATTATAGCCTCTGGTAGTTTCCCAATGGGTAGTCTGCCCTGGTTTGGAATGTTCACACATTTTGGTTACCAGGATTAGGAAGCCAAAATACTGTGGAAAATCACTGGGGGATGAATGCACAGTTTGCCACTGATCCAAAGAGGTACAAAGCTCCAGAGTTGCCACTAAAAATAGGTGAATTTTAGGGCAAAAAGCACTTGTCCCAGAGTAACTAGGGATGATTGTAGGTTCAGAGCTGAAATATTTACCATGTCTGTATTTAATGCTGTTCACAATACATCATAGTATATTTATAAATGCCTACATTCACCTAAGCTAGATGTGACAGCAGCCCGCTTTACCCCACAGACTGCTGTCTTGTTTAGTTTAGGGCTGCCAGGTGTTGGCCTGGGCTCTTACCTCAGCATTCGAAGTAACAGCCCAGGTTAGGGCCCGCCGGACCAGGGCAAAGCAGGCCATGCACAGAAAGTGTATTCTGACCCACCATAACCCAGGCCGGATTGGGTCTGCCATGGCAGCTGTTGGCTGTCATAGCAGGGCGCTGGGAGTGGCGCTAGGATGGGGCGGGCCACTGGCACGTCTGCTGAGACTGCTGCCCTGGGCGGGTTGCCCAGGTAGTGGGACCGCTCTCCTGGCTGCATTCGCATGTGACCTGAGCTAACCCTGGCCATGTGAGCGGCTGGGTCCCAGTCTGCGTTGTGTCAGTGGCGTACTGCCATCACCTGTACTTTTCATGTGTCTCAAAACCCCAAATTTGTTTTCATTTATCAGTGTTATGCCTATTTATAACCACCAGCTTTTCAATTTTAAAATCTATTACCTTACACTGATTTTAGATTATAAAATCTTTTACCGTACCGTCAAATCTATTACCTTATCTTAAGGCAATATTATTATAAACATTTATATAGCGCCAGTCGTGTTACCTGGTGCTGTACAGAACATAGATATAGATGCGGTCCCTGCCTGTGGCTTACAATCTAAAAGACAAGGAGGGGGAGACAGGGAGAGGGGACAGTGTGAGAGACAGGGGAGAAGACAGACAAACATTCAAGCGGATGTGAAGTCTCAGGTGCGTGTGCTTGGCTTGGTTACAATCAGGTTGGTTGCAGCAGTCTGCAGAGGAGGGCAGACAGTATCTTAAGGTCAAGAGATAATAGTGAAGATTAATAAAAAAAATTTAACTGAGTATTTTTATTACTGCATATGATTTACTCATTTTTTCATGCTGGTTTTGAAGTGTTTTTGGGTTTTTTTAAAGCCATAAGAAGGTCAACTTGTCTGATTTTTCTAATGTACTTCTTCTCCCCACTATTCTAGAATTAGAACTATTCTAGAATTTTGTTTTCTTTTCCTTTTGTATGTCATGCCAAGCATGCCACCAGCAGGTTCTTGAGGAGAACAGTATAGACATACCATTGTGAATCTGGAGGAGTATTCTTGGGTCTCACTACTCTAGTGGGATATTATGTACACTAATAGTGTGGGTGTGAGTCCCATTGAAGTGAAGGAGACTTGGGCAGGCTAACAACAAGCACGTGCCATAATATGGAGAATCGCGTTGTCCATGATATCACAAATTCTCATTGGTGTACATGAAAGTAGTATGTCCTGACTCTCGATGAGTAATTTGTCATTTATAAATATAGTTGCTCTTAAAATGGAGTTCATGCTGATGTGTAATAATACATAAATAGTTCATGCTGATGTGTAATAATAATAATAAATGTGTAATAATAAATAATAAACCTTGGTGTGCTAAACTTAAGCAGGTCTAGTTATAAACAGTACCTGGCAGCTGTTCAGCCTATTTGCAAAAACCCAGGGAAGCTCTTTAGACTCATCCATGTTAATTTGTTCCATTGCTTAACTGCACTTGTAGTTGAATTGCCACCCATGATGTTTAACCTAAATGTTTCCTCTTTTATTTAAGCCCATTACCTTTTGTCTTACCATCAGTGGCCAAACAACAAATTTTTTTACCATCTTATCTATGTAAATGATAAAGATGGTGTGAGCCATGTTAGGATTTTGATTATAATAGTGTGAATCTTGCATAAGTGCACTAGAAAGTCCTATTTCAGTTTAAGAACATAAGTACTAGTGCCATACGGAGTCAGACCAATGGTCCATCAAGCCCAACATCGTGTCCTCTGACAGTGGTCAATATTGATTGCATGGGAGAAGAACCAACAGTCACAATGGGCAATCCATTCCCCGTTCACTCCCACCTCCCAACAGTTCATCCTGTAAGCTACTTAGTTAATAGCGAAGTTTAGTTTAATTAGTTCAGCGTACCTAGAACCAGGATACAGCATTGTCAAGCTACATTCCTCGAGACTGGACTACTGTAACGCATTCTACACGGGGCTTCCCTTGATACTGGTTCGGAGGCTGCAGCTAATACAGAATGCGGTGGCCTGTCTCCTCACGGGGATGGGTTGACGGGAGCACGTAACACCTGTGCTCCATACTCTGCACTGGCCCCCTATAGCGTACCGAACCAGATTCAAGGTGTTGGTCTATAAAGCCCTGCACAGTCTGGGCCCCTCATACCTCAGGGACTGCCTCACCCTCTGCGCCTCTGAGATCCCTTCGGTGTACCGGGGGTGCCTTTTTGGAGGTTCCCCCGTGTAAAACGGGGGGCCAATATGGAGAGGGCATTCTCGGTGGCTGGGCCGTGACTTTGGAACTCCCTCCCAGAGGAAGCCCGCCTGGCCCCAGGTCTGCTGGCTTTTTGCCGAGCCTGCAAGACCTAGCTGTTCTCCCAGGCTTTTGGAGGGGAGAGTGGGGTAGTTGGGGATAATCTGGGGGTTTTAAAGGTTTTTACTTGTAAGCTGCCCCGAGATGCCGTAGGCACTTACTTGCATGTAAATGAAAGGGACTCTTTAAGGCTGACACGCCACAGAGCAGAAATCCTTGGGGACCCCAGTTTTTAAAAAACTTTGCATGCATAATTATGCAGCTCCAGTCTTGTCAGGACCTCATCTAGCAATGTGGTGCCCCCACTTGGGGTCCCCAACCTTACTTTGGGAACCCTTGGACTCTGGGTGTTTTGAAACGAGCAAGGCATCAGAGAGGGCATGGCCACTGAGTGACGCGGCTGCGGAGCAGCCAGTTGGTGGGGTGAAGAGGGAGGGATTCTAACAGGTTGCTCCCTGTGTGGCCACCTCAGCAGCTGCCTTGCACTCCCCCTGCCATGGAGCATGAGGGAGGCAGGGGGTGTGCCAGGCTGGCCTTGGAAATTTAATGTCCCAGACGTGAGTGCTGGGAACCAGGCTCCCCAGCGCTTGTGGCCGGTTTCTGTGACTTGCAAAGGCCATGTCCCCCAGCCACAGTGCCTCTGACTGGGGAAACCTGTCTGCTGGCATGGGTGGCTGTGCCAGTTCATATGGATGAGATGCATAGGCACCTGTTGCCACGCACTTTGGTGCTTGTCCCACACAGGGCACTCTAGATTTTCAGCACTGCCCCATGAGTAGCCATGAGTGGGTGCTGTGTGGCTCAGGGGAGCATGCATCTCCCCCCCCCCCTCCCCCCACTTTCAGACAGGCAGTCAGATGAGTGGTTACTGGGTGGCCATACAAGGTAGCATTTCATTTAGAGTTGATAGTATAGTTAGATACCACTATCCTGTGATTAAAAGCATCATCATTACACCTTTGTCATTGAAAAACTCAGTTAACAATTTTGATAATCCACTAAATCAGGCATGCTAGAGATCAGGGCAACTACAGTATAACTTTATGAAACTGGCAAAGTTGGTTGTCATGCAGTTTCATGGACTATCGGTCCTAAAAAATAATCCTTGAAATTGGTTGCATATTAAAAAAAACAAACCCACACACAACGTTGTGTGTTGATACACCTATTAAGCCAACACAGTGGTTGGTATCATATAGGCTTCTGTTTAAATCCCACTTCAAATCTTTAAATTAAGCTTTGCTCACATGGGAAGGCAGGGAGCACACAGTGTGCAGCTGGCCAGTCCTTCCCCTGCACCGTGCCCAGCGCCCCATCCCCTGCCCTAATAAGCAACCATGGCGGCTAGGCTGGGCGTGGGGGACCCGACCTGGGCTGTGTTGGCAGCCCAGGAACCAATGCAGTAGCGTGCTGTGGCCTGGTCAGGTCAGGCTGTGACATCAGGGGTTACCCACGGTCAGATCCCAGACTAGCTACCAACACAGCCCAGGGCAATCCCGAGTCAACATCTGGTGGTGCCTGCACAGAGGTGCAGGTGAGGTCTGGTCCCAAATGGACTGCTATCATGTCTGTTATCACCCTTTGTCATTCCATATAACTGTCTTTTGAAGTGACAGAAAATATAATTGTTTTACTGTAAGCCACCCAGAGTTGCCTGTGGTAGGATGGGCGAGATAGCAAGTTTTTAAAATATAGTAAAATAAATATAAATAAATATTTCAGTTTTGTTCACAAATATAATGGTATTTGGAATTTTCATCAGAATAAAAAAGGGACTATCACTTAATCCTAAGCAATAGTCATTAGCAAGTAAAAACCAATACGAAACTGAATGTCCATTAAAACCACTCCCAACCCCACTCTGCAAACCCTCTATCACTGCCTGCTAAAAAACCTGGTCTTTTCAACAAGCTCTAGAATTTAAATGAATCCAGCCTTTTCAAGATGATGAGTTCATCATAATTGCCAACCATAGCCTCACCTCGCACAAGGTTACCATACTTGTGGGAGGAAATTTCCATATAAATTTGGAGGACTTCATATTAGCCACCTACTAGCCAAAGGCTAGGAAACACAGAACCAATATTAAGGGAAATGGCTTTGACGTAGAATAACATAGGTATTTCCTACTAAACGGTATCGGGGAGGTAAATGTTTGTTAATTAGTGGCAAAACTGAACCTAGATCTCCCAAATTCCAGTTGCATAAATGGGATGTTTACTGCTGAATAAATGCAAAGAAAACAAATACTGTATATTTAGAGTAGAAACCTCTTCAGAGAAGAGTAATCTGCCTTTTGGCTTCTCTTTCTCATTCAGGTTTGAGTATGAGCACAGTTGAAGAAGAGTCTGACAAAGTGACAGTAGAAACCGTGAACTCCGTGACTTTGACCCAGGACACCGAAGGGAACCTAATACTTCATTGCCCTCAGAATGGTATATAGGAAATTGTTACCTGGCAGTCTTTTAACTTCCTCCTCTCAAGACTGTTATCCTGTTCCTCCTCTCGTGCCCCTGTTAAGGGAGGTGGGATCAATTATATTATCTTTGTTTTCATGTTTGGGTTCCATTTGGCTTCCCTCATCCATCAGCTCTGCAAGGGTTTGTCATTCAAATCAGTTACTCCTTGGCCATATCTACTAGCTCTTCCCACAAGATTTTCCTTCTGGATAGTTTTCTAAAGTGGTTGGTATCTGGATCTGGCTCACACGGTTTTAATCATTTCCAAAAGTGTGCATAGTGATTCTTCAGCCTTTGATGCTGTACAAAACTATATAAAAATACAGCACGTGGCATATGTTGATTATAGCCACACAATATTTATTGAAATAAAACTGCAAAACAACACCTGTTCATGCAAAGACTTACTCATATGTGAATAATTATTTGCAAGATGGGGCTTATTTAATTTATAGATGTATGTTGTTAAAGGGCAGTTATAATCTAGTACCTGCGTTTATCCCAAAGAGATGAGTTAACAAGATTGACATGTACTAGTAAATGAAACTTCCAGTGAAGGTTCAGTTTACATCAGATTGTGTTATTGGCTCATGATAAGTGCTTGTCCAGTGGCTTAAGTGCTGAGCAAAGCCTTTATATGCACGAGCAGCAGGTTTTTTCAAAGCATTTTCTTCTTATTTTTGATATGTAACAAGACGGGCTCTGTGTGTTTTGGTTGTTAGAGGCTGATGAAGTAGACTCAGAAGACAGCACTGAACCGCCACACAAAAGGCTTTGCTTATCGTCAGAGGACGATCAGAGTATTGATGATTCCACCCCATGCATTTCTGTTGTTGCAGTTCCAAGTAAGTCTCTGCCTGCTGATCAAAGCGCACACCACACAGACATTTGTCATTCTCTTGAACCGTGTTTTTATATTTCTGCATCATCTTTCACCATATGGATCATAAAACGGCTTACGACAAGCTACGTAGTAATGATGAAGTAAAGCTACATCTGTGATAAAGGGCAGCAACCAGCTGGTGTAGTGCACAGCCTGAGGCAGTGGAGAAGGAAGGAAGGAAGGACACCAATTTTCAATAAAAGTGAATGAGATCCTTTTTGTCCCATCAGAAATCACATCATTTGAAAGACACAGATACGCAGAAAGAAAGGATGTTATCTCCCACAATAGACTACAGCAGAAGTGGGAAGCCTCCTGCTGACAGCTGTTTTTTATTTGGCCCCTTTCAAATTCCTGGATCTAGCCTGTGAATCTAGTCCTTATCCGCAAGCACTGAAAGACTTCAGTGGGAAAGCAGTAGACTTGAGGGCATGCACCCAAGGACAGGGGATGGATCCATAGTATATAGATCTTTTCCCCCATACTAAGCACACCTGTTAAGGACCCCTCTGCCAACTCCTACTTGGCCCACAGACCTTGTACTCATTTTCAAAGTCGCCTGCAGGAGGGAAAAGTTTCACCACCACTAGGCTACAGAGTTATGTCGAGTTTGTCAAGATCTGAACCTGTGATTCTATTCTATGTTCACATGAGAAAGTCAGTTCCCTCTGGAGAGCTTACTGTGGTGGCAATAATCCACTTGGGAAATTTTTGTTTTTTTACTGGCTTTAATTAACACCCTCTCCCTGTTCACATATCACTTGCCTGTTCACATATCATGCCCCCCGCTCCCGTCCCACCCCCTCCCCCGCCCCCCTCCCTCCTCACATCCTTCCCTCCTGCCTCTCTCCAGGAAATCTCCGCTCTTCTCTCTTCATCGAACCCCTCCACCTGCCCCCTTGATCCGATCCCCTCCCGCCTCCTGACCTCTATTGCTCCCACTGTCGCTCCCCCCCTTCTGCATGTCATCAATCTCTCCCTCTCCACAGGCTCCTTCCCCTCTGCCTTCAAACATGCCACTGTCTCCCCCATCCTCAAAAAGCCTACCCTGGACCCTTCCGATCCCTCTAGTTACCGGCCAGTCTCCCTCCTTCCCTTTGCTTCGAAGCTCCTGGAACGTGTCGTCTACTCCCGCTGCCTGAACCTCCTCTCTGCCAACTCCTCCCTGGACCCTCTCCAGTCCGGCTTCCGCCCCCTCCACTCTACTGAAACTGCCCTGGCCAAGATCACCAATGATCTACTTGTCGCTAAATCGAAGCGCCACTACTCCGTTCTTGTCCTCCTTGACCTCTCTGCTGCCTTTGACACTGTCGACCACTCGCTCCTCTTGGACTCGCTTTACTCTTTGGGCTTCCGTGGCTCTGTCTTTGACTGGTTCTCCTCCTACCTCTCTGACCGCTCCTTTAATGTCTCCCTCCCCGAGTCGACCTCCCCCTCCCTTCCCCTCTCGGTTGGGGTTCCCCAAGGTTCTGTCCTTGGCCCTCTCCTCTTCTCTATCTACACCCTGTCCCTTGGCGAAATTATTGCCTCCCACGGATTCCAATACCATCTCTATGCTGATGACACCCAACTCTATCTCTCTACCCCCTCTCTCTCCTCCTCTATCCGCTCACGCCTCGTCGACTGCCTCTCTGATATCTCCGCCTGGATGTCCCGACGCCAACTCAAACTGAACATGGCCAAGACTGAACTCCTCATTTTTCCTCCATCCCCCTCCTCTCCCTCTGACCTGACCATCTGCATTGATGGGGTCACCATCCGTCCTGTTCTCCGTGCCCGCAGCTTGGGCTTCATTTTTGACACGCACCTCTCCTTTAAACCTTACATTGACTCTGTGGCCAAATCCTGCCGATTCGCTCTCCTCAACATTGCCCGCATTCGCCCCTTTCTATCTGTCTCCTCGGCCAAAATCCTTGTTCATGCCATGGTTATCTCTCGCCTCGACTACTGCAACCTCCTCCTTGCTGGCCTCCCTCGCTCCCACCTGTCCCCCCTTGTGGCGATCCAAAACTCTGCCGCCAAGATCATTCACTCTGCCCGTCGCTTCGACCATGTAACGCCTCTCCTCCTCTCCCTTCACTGGCTCCCCCTTCCTGAACGTATCCTGTTCAAACTCCTGGTTTTCACGTTCAAATCGCTCCATGACCAAGCTCCCCCTTACCTCTCGGACCTAATCGCCCTACGCGCTCCTGCGCGCGCTCTCCGCTCTTCCGCTGTCCCCTCCCTCGCTCTCCCTCGCTTCTCCTGCTCGCCCAACCGCCTTCGTCCCTTCTCCCTCGCTGCCCCGCATGCCTGGAACTCCCTCCCTGCCGACGTCCGCCTCGCCTCCTCCCTCCGCTCCTTCAAATCCCTCCTCAAGACCCACCTTTTCCATGCTGCCTTTCCCAATGCCCTCTAGTCTTTCCCCTTGCTCTTACTGTCAGCCCTCCTCTGCTGACTGCTGCTACCGACCACCTTGTAACCAAGCCAAGTACACGCACCTGAGACTTCGCATCCGCCTGAATGTTTGTTTGTCTTCTCCCATGTCTCTCCCGCTGTCCCCTCTCCTTGTCTCCCCCTCCTTGTCTTTTAGATTGTAAGCCACAGGCAGGGACCGCATCTGATTGTATGTTCTGTACAGCGCCAGGTTGCAACTGGCGCTTTATAAATGTTTAATAATAATAATAATAATAATCACTTACTAAAGGTAAGATATTCTGAAGTATCTCTCTCCTGGGGAACCCCCACCACTTTGCTTGAAACACTGTTCCTGTGAACAAAAGCAAAGTTGAAGTGAGTGAATGTGCAATTACTTCAGAGTAAGTGTTCATGTGAACAGGCCCCTGGGGGATAGGTATTCCAAGCTGGATACTTAGGCTGTTTTCAATATTCTGTCACTTTATTTGAAATGTTGCACCAAGCTTGCTAGAACTGATATACATTGGTTGGGACTTTGGTAATAGAAAGCTTGGAGGTACAAACGTTGGAATGTTGAAATTATAGGCACATTCAATTTGAATTAACATTTGTAGTCACTGAGGAGTAATGATGACGAATTTCGAACAGTTCATATTTCGCTGCATTAAAGCAGTCAACAAATTAATTTTTTGTTCATTTTAGTTCATTTTTGCAATATGAATATCCCAAGAACTGGTAGTACAGAGTAGCAACTCTGGATTGAATTTCAGAAGGAATTTTTAACAAGGATCTTAGCGGTTTTAACTATGCCTAAAAATAAAAAGCAAGGCACAGCTGCACCTGTACTTCCCAAATAACTACGGTTTGGTGTAATGCAGTTGTACATAATGCGTATGTAACGTAACAGTACATAGCAGTTGTTCCAAAGGTATATTGCACTACTCATTTACATGTTTTGTAGTTTCAGACAATGATCAGAGCTTTGAGGTGACCATGACTGCTACCACTGAGGTAGCAGATGACGAGATTAACGAAGGAACTGTTACTCAGATACAGGTACAGTAATGCTTCAAGCTTCGTTCAAGGATCTTTTCATTAACTTGTTTCTGTATGTTCAACCTAACTTATGAAGAGAAGTTTTGATTATGCCGCATAGGCAAGGACAATAGATTTATTAATAACCTGCCATGCCAGGACACTGATCTTTTTTGGAAGATCTTGTCTAATCAATACGGATCAACTTGTAAAAAAAACCCAAAAAACCTATAGGAAAGTGTAACAAAGTCCCTTCCCCCAGCAGGGTAAGGTACTTATAGGATCTTGTACTATGTGAATCAGGGATCAGAATAGAGGGTTCAGGCATCAAGTTGTAGACTTTGCCTTCCCGGTTCAGACTCTGCTGTCTGTCAGGTTCCCTGGTCCATAGGGCCACCTTGGTTCTCCTCCTCTGTGTTTCAGTACCCTGGCCAGTGTAGAGTACTGAGATTCAGGTCAGGTCTGCTCAGCTCAACTTCCAGCTGCACACTGCCCGGTCCCTGGAGCTTGCTCACCTTTAGATCCCTGGAGTGCGTGGGGCCCCAGTGGCAAAGCGGGCTCCCTTAAAGGGCCAGTACCCACTTGGTCCATCCTGGCAAGCTCGGCTCAACCAACAATACCGCATATATACATCCAATAATCCCAACAAAATACACGAATACATTCCTACCATCATAAGTCCCGACTTTTCAGTGCTTATTAAAGTGCCTATAAACACGTACATTGGTCCTAATAAGCTATAATTGTTCTTAGACAAACAATTCCCCTTGCTTTCTCCCATATCAATATTCAGCATTACAGGTAAATAGAAAAATCAACCCATATGCCTTATAAACAGTTATGTTGAGTTTATCTATTTGCATGTAACCCCACTTCCAGGTATTTGTCTGCCCTGTGACATGGGCCAGCAAGTCTTAACTACCTGTATTTTCTCCCTCTGACTCCTGGCAGTGATCCGCTGGGTAGCTCTGCGGATGACCGTCAGGAGGCAGAAGAAAAAGAAGAAGCCTTCTGCGCATGCGTGGAGCTGCCCACCATTTTGATCAGTCTTTTCTTCTGCCTTCGGCCGTCGGAGGTGTTTTCAGCGGCGCCTGAAAAGACAAAGAAATTTAACAGTTTAGGTTTCAAAAAGATCAATAAAGAAGAAAGCGGGGCATTAGGGCAACGAGCTTCCCTCCCAGAAAAGGGATCCTCATTCTCGGCCCGCCAGGTTGCCGCGCAAAGCGCCCGGGAACCGGGGAGCAGTTGGTCTCCGGGGACAAGAGGCTGTGGCCTACCCCAGCGGTTTAGGTGCCGCGGAGCCTCATCGCAGTAAGTCTCCCCCCGCTCTGGGTCCTTACACCGCTTGCGGGGGTAAGGACCGGCCGCGCCGGAGTGTGGAAAGCTCCCAACGCTTCACACACACCCCCACGCGCATAGCACGTGGGTCAGAATTGAGCCGATGGAAGGAGCGGGGTCAGGGGAATCCCACCAGGCTGCCCCCCCTCAGGGAGGGGAGGCCACAGAAGCACCCGGCATGGCGGCAAGGCTCGACAGGATCCTTCTAGCGCTGGAGCGCTTAACTCAGGTACAGAGTGGGCCCCCAGGTGTCGTGCCCCCTGTTACTCCTAGCCACGACACGGAGCTCGATCTGGGAAAACCCCAAGAATCTTCAACCCAGGGCTCTGGGGCGAAGAAGGCCCCTCCTAGAGCTGGGGGGTCAGGTCTGGGGAGAGCGGGAAAAGCCCAGCACAGGGACAAACCACGCTCAGTGAAGAGCAAGGCAGCCAAGCGCCACCTACAGGCCGCTGCTACCAGGATCCTTGATTCACCTCAGTCTTCTGAGGATGAGAGTGAGACTGAGCCCCAGCCAAAGAGAACTGAAATGCAAGCCACCTCAGAGCTGGCTTCAGACTCAGAGGGGGAGTGGACAGATTTGGAGGTCTTGGATGCTCAGGGCTCTGCCCAGGAGACCCAGGACCGACTCAGGCATTTTCCTTTCCAGCGTAAGGGGGAGTTTATGCCGCAAGTATCAAAAACCCTTAAAATTGTAGAGAGACCAGTCAAGGAAGTATCCTCTGACTCCCAGGAGGAGGAGGAACGGGAGTATATCCCTTCTGTCCATGGGAAAGACCAGGGTTTTCCTCTGGACAAGGCCTTTGAGAAGTTGATCCTTCAGGAATGGAAACATCCTGAAAAAGGACAAAGGATGAATAAAACTCAGGCCTCCTTATATGCCTTGTCTAGGCGTAAGGAACCCCTATTTAAAAATCCTAAGGTGGATGCGGCAGCAGTCTCCCTGGCCAAACAAACCGTGTTCCCAACTGAGGGAGACTGCTACCCCAAGGATGCAACAGACAGGGCAGTGGAGAATGCACTGCGTAGGGGTCTAGAATCGTCATCTAATGCAGTGAAAATCAGCGTGATTTCCTCCTGCGTGGCCAGAGCTCTAATGGCTTGGTTACAAGAAGCACAGGATCCAACCATCTCAGACAGGAGAGCTCAGACCTTGTCATCCAGAATTAACTTGGCTGCCTCTTTCTTAGCAGACTCCACCATGGACTCTATGTTATGGTCAGCCAGGTCTATGGCAAACTCAGTCTCAGCCAGACGTAAACTCTGGCTCAGATCATGGGACGGAGACAATACTGCCAAAAACCTCCTCACTGCTGCTCCCTATAAGGGTTTTAAGTTGTTTGGGGTCTGCCTTGACAAAGTATTGGCAGACGCTAATGACAAGGCCAAGCAAAGAAATTTACAACAGATGGGGGCTAGGAAGCATTTTTTTCGTGGCCCCAGCTTCAAACCCAGAGGGGGATATGGTTCAGGGTATGGCTCCGGTAGAAAATTTCAGAGTCAGCCCAGACAGGACCAGCCTGGACGCTTCTTTTCTCGTAGAGGAGGTAGGGGACACAATTTTAGGCAGGACAAACAAAGACCCAAGGTTTTCCCTCAGAACTCAAGAAAACAGGAAGCATGACTACATGGGGGACTTACGGGTGGGAGGCAGACTGCAGCTTTTTTCAGAAGAGTGGGAGCAGTCCGTCGGCGATGCCTGGGTCTTACAGTGTGTAAACCCAGGCTACAAAATAGAATTCAAAAGGCCTCCCTCCGAAGCATTCATCATCTCCCCAAGGTCCGCCAACAGCCAAAAGCACTTAGCCATGCTTCAGGAATTACAACGGCTCAGACACATCGGAGCAATAGAACCGGTGCCTCCAGATCAGCGGGGGCGGGGCCTCTACTCCCTTCTCTTCCTGGTTATGAAGAAATCGGGATCTTGGCGAGCGGTCTTGGACCTCAAGAGATTAAACAGAGCGGTCCGGAGCCAAAGATTCAAGATGGAAACCGTAACATCAATATGTCGCACCATCAGGAAACAGGACTGGTTAGCTTCCCTAGACCTCAGGGACGCTTACCTTCACATCCCGATTTGGGAACCCCATCGACAGTGGCTCCGATTCATCTACCAGAACACACACTTCCAGTTCAAGGCCCTGCCATTCGGCCTGTCGTCTGCACCACGAACCTTCACGAAGGTACTGGTTCCACTGGTGGCGAACCTTCGCAAGGAGGGGATTCACATATACCCGTACCTCGACGACCTCCTACTACGAGCACAGAGTCTCACCAAACTCCAGGCGGATATCGATCAAACCATACAGTACCTAGGGATACACGGCTTCCTAGTGAATCGGGACAAAAGCCACCTGATTCCGACGCACCAGATCGAACATCTGGGGGTATACATCGATACCATCTCAGGAGCCGTTTACATCCCGACAGAACGACAAGACAGGATCCGACAGAGAGTCCGCCTCCTAAAGATCCAGAAGCGGGCAAGACTAAAGAACCTAGCTCAACTGTTGGGCCTTCTAGTATCTTGCACGAGACAGGTGCAGTGGGCAAGATTCCACCTTCGCCCCTTGCAGCGGCTGCTGCGACCTTTTCAGCAAGATCTTACCAGCGGAAAAAATCCGTGGGTCAGAATTCCAACTTCCCTACCACGCTCAATGTCCTGGTGGTTAGGCCCAGCCGCTTTCCAGACGGGCGTCCCGCTAGAGGAACCGGAAAGGGTGGTAGTGACAACGGACGCAAGTTTGAAGGGCTGGGGAGCCCACATGGGATCAGTGTCGGTCCAGGGTCTGTGGTCACAGCAGCAATCACAGATGAGCATCAATACCCTCGAACTAACAGCGATCCGCCTGGCTCTACAACGTCTAGCCCACGACATCGGCAAGGCGCACGTCCTGGTGTATACGGACAACATAACAGCGAAAGCGTATGTAAATCACCAGGGGGGCTCGAAATCCAGGCATCTACATCAGGAAGCCATACAATTGTTCACCTGGGCGGAAATCAACCTGAGATCCCTAAAGTCACTCCATATAAAAGGGGTACAGAATATTCAAGCGGACTGGTTGAGTCGCCAATCGATAGACCCACACGAATGGAGTCTCCATCCGGAGGTATTCAGACTTCTGACAACAGCATTCGGTTACCCGGTGATAGACCTTTTCGCGACGAAAGAGAACCGGAAGACAGCTCGGTACATGACAAAGACAAGGGACATATGCTCAGAAGCAGTAGACGCTCTAAATCAACGATGGCCAAAAGGCCTGCTATATGCCTTTCCACCGACTCCTCTCTTAACCAGAGTAATAGCAAGGATCATCACGCAAGCAGCACACGTGATTCTCGTAACCCCTTGGTGGCCGAGGAGGCCGTGGTTTTCAGACTTGGTAGAACTGAGCCTAGAAGCTCCAATCACCCTCCCCTTACGCCCGGACCTGCTGTTACAGGGCCCTCTTCAATGCGACTCGATCGCGATGCTAAAATTAACAGCATGGCACTTGAATGCTCAGCACTAAGGGGGGCGGGGTATTCAGAAGCGGTATTGGCTACCTTGCAGCAGGCTAGGAGGCCGGCAACTAGAAAATCGTATGGGGCCACCTGGAAGGTCTTTGCTCTCTGGGCAATGGACAAGGGGTTAGACCCATGTTTGGCTCGGGTTCAGACCATCCTACAATTCCTTCAGGAGGGTTTAGAGAAAGGATTGCGCCCGAATACATTGGCACGACAAGCCTCTGCCATTTCTTCAGTACTGCAATCCATTTCTAGGAAGAGGTTCTTGCCTCACAAACACATCAACCAATTTCTGAGGGCTGCTAGGAATATTTCCCCTCCGGTAGTCCATAGATGCCCCTCCTGGAGCCTCAGTTTAGTTCTGGATGCGCTGACAGGGCCTCCCTTTGAACCGCTTAAACATGTCTCCCTGTACATGCTATCCCTCAAGGTAGTGTTTCTGGTAGCGGTTACATCCGCCAGAAGGGTGTCCGAATTGGGAGCCCTGTCGATGGAGGACAATTTTTGCCTGTTTAATGAGCACTCAGTTACCCTTAGAATGGACGAGGCCTTCATTCCAAAAGTGAATTCGACTTTCCATAGGGCCCAGGAAGTAATTTTACCATCCTTCTGCCCAAATCCTACACACCCTAGGGAAAAAATATGGCACACCTTAGATGTGAGGAGAGCGCTTAAAATCTACTTGAAAAGAACCAGATCTATTCGGACAACTTCAGCCTTATTTATTAATATTAGACCCTCGTATGGGGGTAAGAAGGCTTCCAAGTCACTGATCTCCCAATGGGTTCGCCAGTGCATCATTGAGGCTTATAAGGCCAAACAGAAGGTTCCACCTCTTCAGATTTGGGCCCACTCAGTAAGGAGTGCAGCCACCTCCTACGCTTTTAAAGCTAGAGCATCTTACGCAGAGGTGTGCAGGGCGGCTACTTGGTCCTCCCTGCATACTTTTGTGAAGCATTATAAGTTGGACCTGTTCAGATCCGCAGAGGCGGCGTTTGGCAGGAGGGTCTTGCAAGCGGTCCTGGAGGCTCCCGGGACTGTTTGTTCCCACCCTTAGGTTTTGGGGCTGGGGTACATCCCAGCGGATCACTGCCAGGAGTCAGAGGGAGAAACAAAAATTGGTCACCTACCTCGGTGAATTTGTTTCTTCTCTGACGAGCTGGCAGTGATCCTGCCCTCCCTGTCAAACAGCAGACTTATAGAAGGGGGGGTCCTCCAGGGGTGTACATCAAAAAAATAAAAAATGAGTAACTTACAGAGTTTTTGGTTATATATAGGTTACCTTAGGAATAACCCTTAGATAGAATAGTTGATAGTATAGATACATAAGAAGAAGCTTGTTTTTTGTTCTCTGAACCTTCCTCAGCTCCCTGTGCCTCTTGGGCCGTGCGATAATTTGGGGAAGAACGCTTTAATGTTGTGTTAAGTATTTCCAGAAGTGGAGAAGTGCCTCGGCTTGGATAAGAGACTGATCAAAATGGCGGGCAGCTCCATGCATGCGCAGAAGGCTTCTTCTTTTTCTTCTGCCTCTTGACGGTCATCCGCAGAGCTACCCAGCGGATCACTGCCAGCTCGTCAGAGAAGAAACAAATTCACCGAGGTAGGTGACCAATTTTTGTGTCTCCAGCCTTCCCCTTGTCCGCTTAACATACCAGCAGGGTTTCACATTCATCCCAGTGCATGTGCACCCATTTCTCCTATTACAGTAGACCTATAATATCCCTTAATTATTTTGATAACAGGTTGATAAGACTTCTGTCTATCTTTTACTTTATGCCTTCTTTCTATCAGTTTTCTCCTCATTATCCCCATGCTTGGGCAGTCCCCTTGAGATCATACCCAGTTTCCCTTTCAACAAAAGACAACTGTGGAAACTCTAACTTGTTGTGATCAATTCCCTGTACTCCCTTCAGGGTATCTGTTTCTCTTTTCTTCCAATTCTATTTAGTTACACCAGGCCTTTCAGGATTTTTGAGCTCAACCCAGTTTTACCTGGAGTCCAATTTACATGTCATTTAACAATTGAGTTCCTGTCATATATATATTATAGGGTGTGTGTGTGTCTCTCTCTCTCTCAATCCATTCCCTTATATCTCAAGTCATTTTATTACAAAGCCGGTGGCAGTCACAATACAAATAAGAACACATTATTACACATCACAAGAGAGAGCTATTATTAAATAAACCCAGCAGAACCCTAGCACAAAATGTACATTTTAGGAGTTACAGATTTTTTACTGAGTTGTGTTTTGGAGTTGGCCTTCTGGCTAGTTCAGTAAATTTACTACTACTAGGAGTTACAGCTATTTGCAACAGCGAGTCTGGTCTTAATTGCAGCTACCAAAAACTTTGCCATGTGAACAGTAACATGCTTTTATTACCTCGAGACTGGACTACTGTAACGCACTCTACGTGGGGCTACCCTTGGTGCTGGTTCAGAAGCTGCAGCTGGTGCAGAATGTGGCGGCCCGTCTCCTGACTGGGACAGGCCGACGCAAGCACATTACACCAGTGCTTCGTTCTCTGCACTGGCTACCGATAGTTTTCCAGGCCCAATTCAAGGTGTTGGTGTTCACCTTTAAAGCCCTAAACGGCTTGGGCCCCACCTACCTGCAGGACCGCCTCACCCTCCAGGTCCTGGATTGGCCCCTGCGGTTGTGCCAGGGGCGCCCTCCTCGGGGTCCCCCGGGTGTCTACCATGAGGAGGGCATTCTCTGTGGCTGTGGAACTCCCTCCCGTTGGAGGGCCACCTGATTACTGACCTCCCCTCTTTCCGCAGACAATGTAAGATCTGGCTGTTCCGCCGGGCCTTTATCGAGGGAGATAGGGTGGGTGGGTATGGGGTTTTTTTAGGCTGTTTTAATTGTAGTTTTATTATTGTGTATTTTTAATATGTTTTTTAAATGTTAGCCGCCCTGAGATGCCTGGAGGCAGAAGGGGGCGGCATATAAGTTTTAATATAAATAAATAAAATAAATAAACATCCCAATTTTGACCAGAAAACAAATGACAGAAGTTCTATCTGACTGAACACCTTAGTATTCTGCATATCAGGAGTTAGATACAGTGTACAGAGGCCCACATACAAGTGACAGCTAAATATTATACGAGATTCAATCTCATTCAAACTCTCCTTTATCAGTACTCACCCTTCCAGCCACTCTGGTCTTATGCTCAGACCTCCCACTGTATGCATAAATGAACATACCCGATAACAGCATCCAGGTTCTGTTGCAGACATGTTGGGGAATCTCAGGTCCTCCTCCTGTCCTGATACTGAGGTGCCAGGGAATGGTGGGGTACATACATCCCATCTCGTACCTTTCCTCTCTTTTTATCTAGTGTGTTCATGCCAGCTTCTTCTGGCTATGAAAAGAAGTCTGTGTTGGTATGAGTACACCACGGTGAAGGAATAAGGTTGGAGGATGAGATACCAGTGCATAAGGCAGGTGTTGGTGTCTTTTATGTGATACATCCACACTGAAGAGAGATCAGTAGCCAAACAGAACAAATTACCCAACAAGTAATACCAGAGGCTCTCTATCGCCACTTGACGGTCAAATCCATCTTCTCTGTGGCGGCATAACAGGTCTCTCAGGGTTGGATGTTGCCGTACAAGAATGGGTGCTCTTCCTCTTCAAATTCCTGGGAGAGCACTGCTCCTAGAACGACTTCCAAGGCATGTCTGTATATAAAGGGCTTATTGTGGTCGGGGGTTTGTGGGACCAGTTCCTTACATATCATGTTCCTTGATTGTCTGAAAGGTCCTTTGACACTCTCCTGTCCATTGCACCTTCCAGGGTTTAGTGGCCGGTACTAACCCTGGCCATTGGGTTCCGATAGTGGCATCACCAGGGCCACATAAACTTAGAGTAGTAGCTGTCAAGCCCTATAAAGTAATGCACCTGCTTCTTTGTTGTACGACAAGGACGCTTCTATAAGGCTTGCACCTCTGAGACGAAGGCGAAGGGCTTAATAATGCCCCCTCCCAACCTGTATACTAGGTACTGGGCCTCTGCCTTTCCTGTTGCACATTTAGCAAGGTTGGCTGTCAGGCCCCACCACCTCCATCCTCACTCCTCCCTCACGCAGGCTTGAAGGGAAATTCTGTACCGGGGGGGTGGGGGGAGGAGGAGATTCCATGGGGGAGGGGTAAATCAGCGAATCGCGGTCCTGCATTTCGCTCGGGTCACCACCAAGACATACTGATAGCCTGCTGCACTCTTTTCCAAGGGCTTAATCGAGTCCCTGCCAGTTCTCTCAAAGGGGGTCTCTCTGATGGGCAGTGGAATCAAAGGGGCTGGATGCACCCAAGCAGGAGCTACCACCCGACATTCCAGGCAGGAGGTGCAGTAGTCCTTCACATTTTCGTAAATTTCCGATCAATAGGAATGGGGCAACAATCTCCCACTCATTCTCTCTTCCCTTAGGTGGTCTGACCTTGTGGGCCAGCCTTAGGACTCCCCTCCTGTATGCCCGAGGCACTAAGAGCTGGGTGTATTGTTCCCCTAATAACGTGCCCTTCACTGTTCTGTAAAAGAGAGTGCGCCTTAATTCAAACCAGGGCAACTGCTGGGCTAATTCAGGGTTCTTAGCCTTTTAATCATTGCAAGCTATCCCTCCTTCATAAATTCTTTGGAAGGAATCCTCCTGTTTCTGTGCCATCCTAAAATTGGAGGCTTCCAGCAAGCAACGTGTGTCGATGTGATCTACGTCCCCCAAGTCCATGACCTCCCCCAAGTCTACTTCTTTAATCTCTTTTTCATTAAATCTGTGCTGATCACACACACACACACACACACACACACACACACACAACCCATTTTCCCTGCAAGCCATCTCTCCCTTTGAAACTTACAAGTCTTCTAGGAGAGATCAATGGCCATCAGGTGGCTGGGTCCCTCTCATCGGCCACTGGCCCTCCCACTCCACTGTCTGCCCATCCCCTGGATCACCTCCCAAAAATAGAGCAAAGTTGTGCCCTAGGATGATGGGACAGGGTAGGGTCATTGCGAGCCCCACCAGTATCTGCTGTTTCCTACCCTACGCTGTCAGCGTTACCCAGACCCTAGGATATTTTTTCTTATACCCATGTAAACAGGTCAATGTAATTCCTCTGTCGTGTCTTGCGGTCGCAAAATCTACCTTCCCTCAGTAGAGTCTGGCCACAGCCTGAATCTAACCGGACCTGAACAGGCGTCCCACTGATCATTAGTCTTTCTTCCCAAATTGAGGTTGCCTGGCCATTGGATGCCCCAGATATACAGTCCCCTTGTAGATGCCCTACACCACCACACTGAAAACAAGTGAAATTCCTAAGTCCTGCAGGTTGGCTACTAGGCTTTCTGGGTCAAGGTGTTTCTTGTCCAACGTATGGCCCCAAAGGGAGGGGGCAACATAGGACCCCCCTTGGAGTCTGGGGGGGTTCCTCTCCTCCCTACTCGCCAACCAAGCCAGCGATCCAGCAGCGTTGGGTCCGGCCTTCCACCGGCAGTTCCTCCCAGCAGGGTTGGGTACTGGGGCCTCGCTGGGACTTAGCATACAGGCCTTTTGCATCAACACAATCCTCTGCTAGCCCTATTACTTGCTCGAAGATGTTGAGGCAGTAGCTCTGGACCCATTCCCATACCCCCTGTGGCACCACCCACAAGAATGGCTTAATAATGACTAATTCAGCTACTTGCTCGGCTGTCTTGCGTCTCTGTCTTCAGACACTTCACAACCAAATCCTTTAGCTTTAAGGCTAGCTGGACTGAACTTCTGTTCCCGGAACTAACACCAATACACCTCTTCATTCCATTCTAGTCAATTGAAGATGGCCTCCTTCACCAAAAACAAGTCTAGCACAGCATATCGATCGAACTCCTGATAGACCACCTGGGCTTCCCCAGTTATGACCGGAGCTAGGTGGATTGCCCAGGTTTTCACATCCCCCTGGGCACAGGTGGCCACCCTCTAAAAAGTCTCTAAGAAGGGTGAGTTGTCATCTGGCCCCATTCGGATCAGCATTGGCCTGCCACCTGTGGTTCACCAACTTAGCTCCCAGCCACAGACTATCTGCTGACCTTTATATCCCTGGAGGGATGGGTCCCCATTGAGCAGGTTCCCTTAAAGTGCCAGTGACCCACTGTGTCATAGAAAGGAATCAGTTTTACAATCCCTATGACATCTTTTACATGAGACTACAGCAGGAACATTTTTAATGTAACAAGTGATTACAGTTGTAGGGCTTGGTATTTCCATTAAAGTCTAAACTTGATGTAAAAAACCCAACCAAATAAAACAAACCTTTTACCCAACTAGGCACCACATCCATGCCTTTAAAGAGATTGTTTTCATTTTGGGTATACATTGCGATTGTTGAACTAAAGACTCCATTTATTATATGAATTAAAAATATTAGTGATAGTACTACTTATGTGAAATTTTCAAAACAGTTTGCAGGGTGGTAGGAAGGGAAATTTGAATGGAGAAAACCCTACTTTATTATTTACTTATTTTTATTTCTAAAGATATGTTTTGTCAGTGTTGTTTTACCAAGCCAATGCATTTTCTTAGCAGTTAGCAACATCAAGAACAACAACATAGCCATATTTCTTAGGGCATGATCCTTATGTTGCTTAGCACCAACAGCAGCCCTTAAGGCCTGCATATATCCTGCTGAAGTGATTGTGACTTGCACCTGCATAACAGCTATCACCAGCACTAATCAGCCAGAGGATCCTGCTACTAGTTTTTGCCTGTTAAGTATTGGATATTAAATTCAAGATGCAAGGAATAGATGCCAAATCAGTCAGTCAGCTCCTCTTTAACTTACCTTTCCAAGATTCTTCAGAATGAACAACTGGATGAAATCTCACCTCTAGGCAATGAGGAAGTGTCAGCTGTTAGTCAAGCCTGGTTTACAACCAAGGAAGATAAGGATTCTCTAACAAACAAAGGTAGGCTCATTTTCTCCTATTGTGTGGTGGGGGTTTTATGCATTGTTTTTTTTAAAGCAATCTGACTTGTGAGCATTTTACGCACTGCATAAAAATGCAGTCATGGTGCAGAAGACTTGCACATTTTGTTAGTGCCACTCCTAAAGGCTTGGGAGACTCATTGTGGCCGAACGGAAAAGGGATGCAGAGGGATAGAGAGAGCGAAGATGGTAAGAGTGTGTGATGGCCCTGTTTACACAAGGCACTTATGAGAGAGAAGAGGAGAGTGGGGCAGAACCGCCTAAGCATTGATGCTTGGTACCTGAGAGTTGATTAGCATATGTGCGTAGACTAGAAGATACAACTCCGGGTTAAATGCAGTACTTCCTGTATTCTGGGGGTAGAGTAACTCCTTGAATTAAGGAGCTAGTGTAATTTTACCAGTGTATTTTACCACACAGTAAAGTATCTTTAAATACTCATGTGGTGTACATGACACGAGGAGGGTTAAACCATGATATTTGTAATTACAAAGTTAAAAAAATTTTTTCAAATTATTTCCATAGAACGTTTTCTTTTCATTTATTCAAATGTATACCCTGCCCTTCCCATTGAGACTCAGGGTGACTTACAACATATAAAAACATCTTTAAAATTCCCTTAAGACCCCTATCCCAGCCTCCTAAACCAGCCAGCCACCCTCTCCCTACCCAACTCTGTCACTGCTTGCCAAACGCCTAGCCAAACAGAAGGGTCTTTCATTGCTTCCAGAACCAGGCTCAGGCATAGATGACTCTCCAAGGGTAGGGAGTGCCATAATTATGTGACAGCCATGGATAACTTATTTCTGTGTGCCCTTGTTTGGTGGACAGATAGTATCTGCAAGAGGGCACTGACCTTTGATGCCACGATGGAACGTGAGGCCCAAGCCAGTTAGGGCATGTAAGGAGCCAGGGACAGCCCCTTTAAGGATCGCTAAGTGCAAGGCCTTGGCTCCGCCCACTCCTGGCCTATAAATACTCAAGCTGAGGGACTCTTCACAGTCCACATTTGGCTGGGGGAAAAGAGAGATCTCTGACAGAGCCTGCTAGCTTCTCAAGGCCTTCGAGGCAGGTTCATTAGTGACCCAGGAAGTTTGGACACAAGTACGAGATTGTAGACACGGAATGCTCTGATTTGATGGGCTGTATTGAATAAAACACGGAAGGTGAAGAGTTACGTCTCAGGTTGTGAGCTGCCCCAAGATGCCTGAGGCAGGAGGGGATGACATAAATTTTATCATAAATAAATAAAAACAAATAAATAAGTCTTTGGGCCTGTTTGTATGGACTTTGGCCTGTGGTGGCCGGCAGATACAGCAAGCTAAGCTACCATCACACAAGGCTTTATAGGTCAAAACCAGCACCTTGAATTGTTCACATAACGCTACTGGTAGTCAGCTAGGACTCTGGACCACTTGTGACCCACACCCAACAGAAAACTGGCTACCACGTTCTGTTCTAACTGCAGCTTCCAGACAGTCATCTAGGGCAGCCCCACGTGGAGCACATTGCAGTAGTCTAGCCTCAAGGTTATAAAGTCATGGAGGACGGTAGCCAGGTCTGAATCTGATTTTAGAAAATAGGATACATTTTCTCAAGTAAACATCCTCATTTTGTTTTCCGAAATAAAATTTACTTCAAATAAAAGGTTCATTTGCAGAATTTCTATAAAACCACCAACCCCTCAGGTGCTCAGTCATGCCTCCCTGTCTTCAGATGGGGAAAGTGGAGACACTAAATATGGCTACATTAGAGGGAGGTGGGAAGTTCTATAGAGCTTCAGAGAATGGCAACGGAGGCTCTATAGCATGTCTGGCCATTTTGGCATGTAAAAAATTTAGGAGGTATTGTCTAAATCTATAGAATGTATACTCCCCACCATTTTTAGTTGACCACAATACAGTCCTTCACAGTAGCCAGAGAATAGAATAGAGGGAAGAATCATGAGATTCTTGCAGCAGCTGTTTGGCTGTGGATAGGTTGAGATGCAGGGATTACATGCCTCCTTTTCAGCAGTCCAGCGAATAAGGAAATTTGCGCATGGGATATATATTCCTCAGATGTCAACAGTTTTAAAAAGTCTAAATTGTGGTCATTGAGGAGCTGGCTGGCTGAATGCTGCTGACTTTACCCACTTCCAGCTGCTACCTCTCATTCGAAAAAGAGTGTATACTGTACAGTTGTACTGGTTGAGTTGTTAATTAGGGAAATCAGGTTTCCTGATTTCTCAAACCTTGCTCATCCCCCAAGATAATGATGGTTAGTGATGACATCTTCTTCTCCACTTTAAGGCCATAAATGGAAGCAGGGAATGTGGTCGAAAGAAGAAATTGACATTTTGATGAGTAACATTGAACGTTATTTAAAGGTTTGTGTTGCAGTAAATTGGCTTACTAGTTTAAATTATTAAACTCTTGTTTATATGCTGTTTAAAACATTCACTTTCTGTAGTAAGTGATCAGTTTTTGATTAGTCTGTAGTAGAAGTGATTAGTGTCTATATTAAAATATTTCTATTTTATACAGTTAGTAAATAGTTAGGATCTACCATATTTTCTTACAAAAATTTCTTGGTGTGCACTCAAAATTACTTGTTCAAAAATCATATTAATACAAGAGCAGACATGGCTACTTTAAGAAAACAAAACAATCTTATATGTACAAAATGGAGAAGAGGATAAATTCAGCTGCTGTTGGTGTTTGCGCAAATACGTTTGAGCACTCTTTACTTCTCCAACATCAGTTTGCACAAGTAATTTTTTGAAAGTCTGTCCCAGTAATTAAATGAACATTTTCTTCCTTGGCTGACTAGTACTCCTTTACATTAATATTGAAATGGTTTGTAAAATATAATTTATCCTGTTTTCCCCTCATTTACGCTGTTTCCTTCTTTTTTGTTTCACTTGGTTTACACAATTAACCTAGAGTTGTGAGTTTTGTTTTCTTTTATGTATTGACTTTTCACACACCAGCAGTGTTACTGTCTTTGAGTTCCACCAATGCAAAAGAATGTTAAACTTTTTAAAAGGAAAGGGGGGTGGGGGGGATTGGGTTTTTTTAAAGTGTGACTTTATGAAGAACAATATGTTAAATTTGGTCCCAATAGTTGTTAATCTAGATTTTGCATAATACTTGCAGCTTTCACTTTAATTTTGGATAAGGGGATAAACATAGGGTGCACTTTTTAACTTGAATGAAAGTTGGGCACTTAAATTCAATTTGGGTCTGTAAATAAATAATTTTTAAGAGTTCAACTTCAGTTTAGTGGCCTACGTAGTAATTGTGTAATATAGCCATCCAGATTACAGGGTTTACCCAGATTTCATAGTTTTATGAAATACCTCAGTTGGGTTGTAGAGTGAAGTGCAGAGCTCTTTATTTTGAGGAGTTTTGTTTGCCAGCTACAGGAAATCTGTCTGAAATCTCTCCAAAATGTTATCTGACCAGGCACGTGGAATAAAAGATGCCACCGAAATTATCTTTGAGATGTCAAAAGATGAAAGGAAAGATTTCTACAGGACCATAGCATGGGGTCTAAACCGGCCTCTGTTTGCAGTTTACAGAAGAGTTCTTCGCATGTATGATGACAGAAACCACGTTGGCAAGTATGAAAACTCTGAATATTGTATGGCTTGATTGGTAGGATTAGGCTGTGTTTTTGGACAAGCCTTCTTACTAATAGGAGTTCTGCCATATGAACTAAGGTGATAAATCAAAAGAAGTGCAAATTACTTGAAACTTACAATGACTTGGGGTGTATTTCTTCTCGTAAACAGATTGTATGGCCATAATCTCACGGTTCAGCATTTTTGATGGAATTTGCAATTGCAAAAGTGAGAAAACCCCACCCAGTTTTATTTACTGTAGACAAAAAAAGTTCTTCTCAGATTAAAACTAAAATTATTAGATGGGCCACTAATGAGTACAACTCAACACAAGGTCACAGTTACTGGGACATGTTTATTGACTTATGGCACTGCCTGCTGTGACATTTTTCTTGACTACTTTGTAGACAAAATTGTTCGTATTCACCACGACTTTGGTGCGACCGTTTTTGTGGCAGAGTCAGAGTTTGGGACTGTGGAGGTCCAGCTTTGTCCTTTTTATTGGATCATTTTCATCATTATTCCCCACTAATACGGAGGATGTGCTTGGGGCTGTGCTGGCCACTAGTTGTGAATTAGATCTATGCCCACCCTGGTTGGTGAAAGCCAGCCAGGAGACATTAGGTTTGTTGCTGGCTGGGGTTGTCAGTGCCTCCCTTCAGGAGGGCAGGATGCTGGATTCCCTTAAAATGGCAATTGTCTGGTCTCTGCTTAAGAAACCATCTTTGGATGCTGCCTCCCCTGCCAGCTATCAGCCTGTCTCTAGCCTGTCCTTTTTAGGGAAGGTTATTGAGTGGGTGGTGGCACGTCAGGAATCTGGATGCTATCAGATTCCTGGACCCCTTTCAGTCTGACTTTTGTCCTGGGCATGGAGACTGCGCTTGTGGCTTTGGTCAGTGATCTACGCTTGGTTGAAAGAAAATGTCCCTGTGGGGGCGATGTTATGGAGGACCTTATACATTATCTCATATTGTCCACTTTATTTACAAGAAAGAACAGAAATGTGGTCTAGATTCAACCCTTCAGTGGCTCTGTCTCCCCTTGGTTTGGTGATCTTTTGCCTTTCGGATAAGAGAATATCAAATACAGAAATAGTAGCTCACTTTGCTCTTCGGGCGAGTTTTTAAAGGAAGACTTATATCTCTTTGAATTGTTGAAATATTGATTTATATATTGGAATTTTGTATTGAATTATTGTTTGTTTGTTGTTCTGTGAGGTTCGTTACCTTTGAAGGCTCCGGAACCCGGCACCTTGGAAAATGCTTTGTTGCTGGGCCCTAAAAAATGCTATATTTTGAGTATTATGGTTTATTTGTATCTATGGTATTACGAACTGTTTATTAGATGTTTGTCTGTCTGTTCTTTACGCTCCTTGTCAAGGCTAAGGCCAGTACAAGAATAAAGGAATACAATATGATCTACGCTTGGAGGTCAACAGAGGGAATCCTGCTCTGTTGATCCTAAAAGATCTATCAGCAGTTTTGACACAGTTGATCACGAGGTGCTATTGACTTGACTACGGGACCTGGCAGGGTGCGCGAGACCACTCTTGAGTGATTTCGCTCCTTCCTGTCAGGGAGGTCTCAGCGGGTGGTGATGGGTAATAACTCTTCGTCACCCTGGGAGGTCTCACATGGCTCCATCTTGTCCTCCCCCTTGTTCAAAGTGTAAATGAAGCCACTGGGTGAGATCATTCGGAGGTTTGGAGCGAGGTGTCATCAGTATGTTGAGGACACTCAGCTCTACCTCTCTTTTTCATCTGACCCAGGTCCTGCAGTCTCGGTGCTTATCCATTTCCTGACTGCTGTGGGGGACTAGATAAGGGTGAGCTAACTGAGGTTGAACCTGGACGAGACTGAGGTGATGTTCTACAGCCAACCCTGTGACTTGGGGTGTGTGTGTGGATTGGGACCCCGATTATTGATGGGGTCTGGCCACCCCAGTGTTAGGGTAGGTGGGGATAAGGGGGGGAATACCCATGGACACAGCAAGGGAATTCTCGTAATCCTAGCCTTCTACTATCGCACACCCGACAACCGCTGGGCCCCACTCGATTAGATAGAGGAAAACGACCTCTCAGGATAGTATTCGGCCCTAGGCGTCCCAATAGAGACGAGGCCGTATCATCATAGGGGTGAGGTGGGTATGCAACCCTGAGTGGAGCCTCTCCACTCACACCGTCAATCACCACTACTACCACCCCACACGCCTTGTGCTAGAAATGGGGGGGTGGGGGAAGGAGGAGGGTGACGACCAGGTGTGGGAAGACGGGGAGAGAAATACCAGGGTAGGAGGAGGGGTTCTCTCACTTCATGCGCACTAGGGGGATTGAGGTAGGGACCCAGACTCGAGAAGGAACAACGGATGGTGTTCACTCACTACTTCAGACACATTCCTTACACGCACACTCCCACGCAATTGCCGCACTCACCCACCTTACACACTTTCACTCGCTCCTCTCTTACTCAATGATAATTCCTAAGCTTGCTTGCTGTGCCGCCTTGAGAAACCGTGGGCGTGGTTGCAGGCACCGCTTCCCCGGCCGCCCGTTGTGTGGGTGCGGGTGGGGTTCCAACCCCTTGATCCTGCTCCCCGCCGCCACCACCCACGTCCCCCACTCTGGGGGCCCAATCCCAGTGAGCCCGGGCCCCGCCTGTACCCCAGAGGGGGGTCCGGCCCCGCTGCCAGCAAGCCCCGATCCTGACACCCGGTCACTCAGGTTCGCAGCCTTGGAGTGCTCCTGGGTCAGTCGCTGTACCTGGAATCCCAGGTGGTGGTGGTAGCCAGGAGCGCTTTTCACCAACTCCCATTAAGTGAGAAGGCTGCGGTCTTTTCTTTCTGATTCGGATCTGGCAACCATCATCCATGTCTTCATCACCTTGAGCCTAGACTACTACAGTGTGCTCTACACAGGGCTACCCTTGAAGACTGTTCAGAAACTGCAGCTGGTGCAGAACGTGGTGGCCCGGCTCCTTACAGGGACAGGTCACCGGGAGCACATAACACCAGTATTCCTGAATCTGCACTGGTTACCTATAGTCTTCCGGGCACAATTCAAGGTGCTGGT
The DNA here is from genome assembly GCA_003113815.1 of Sphenodon punctatus. Lineage (NCBI taxonomy): Eukaryota > Metazoa > Chordata > Lepidosauria > Sphenodontia > Sphenodontidae > Sphenodon > Sphenodon punctatus. The sequence goes on from QEPC01011841.1 coordinate 1,005,491, forward strand.
TTCGTCCTTTAAAGCCCTAAATGGCTTGGGACCCATTTATCTGGAAGATCGCCTGGCCTACCATGTCCTATTGCAGCCTTTGCGGTCAGCTAGGGACACCCGTTTGGAGGTACCAGGTTTTAACTTTGTGTCTACGACAAGGAGGACGTTCTTGGCTGCTGCTCCTTCCCTTGGGAGGCCCGTTGATGTCCTGGCTTTAGCACCTTCAGGAGGTAGTGCAAAACAGTATTCTTCGCAAGGGCTTTTGGCAGTGGGGGTTAGGGTAGGGTGGGGGATAAGGTTGAATTAAGAGGTTGGGTGGAGAGGGATTCTGTAGGATTGTGGGATGTTATGCTTTTGTATTGATGGGTTAGTTTTTATTTTGTATTCTGTGTTAATGTTGTAAGCTGCCCTGATCTGCCATTGGTGGGAAGAACAGGGTAGGAAGTTTGAACGAATGAATAAATAAATGTTGCACTTCAAAAGCAGCATGCATACTAGCCATAGGAGGCAAGGGAGGATCTTAGAGTCAATTACAAAGTATTCTGGGCGGAACAAGGATTTGGCTGAGCATTAAGCCTTTAAACCAGGCTTGCCATTTCCCTTCTGTATGTGAGGTGGGGTGTAGCCCCTGCATCCCAAACTATTGAGGTTTCAAGAGCCCTGATATTGCTAACCCTAAACGTTTAAATGTGATGAGTCCAGCCTCTAAATTTTAATCATAAGATTGGCTTAAAAGTCACAAGAGTCCGAAAAAGAACATTTGGTAATTTTTTGTAGCTTTTTCTTCTTTTTTTTTTGGTGTTGCCATGAAGAATAGAAACCTTTATTAAAACGAGAACTAAAACTGTCATGATTTTGTCAGAGTTCCTGGGTCACACAAAATTGCCTTGCAGGCTGCATTTTGTGTACTCCAGGGCAAAAACAGAAGCTTAGAACCTGGAGATTTATTTGGCCTTGTAAAGTTGTTCAGGTTTTATAGTTTCTGTTGATGCAAAAGGCTATCAGAACTTAGGTGATTACTTTCATCGTCACCTTTCTACATGTTTACTAGGGATGGGCGAACGCGGTTCGGAAGTGAGGACCGAACTCGAATAGTTCGGTCAACCAAACCGAATGTGTGAACCAAACTCGAATTCGAACATTCGGTTCGGATGCGTTTGGAATTGAATTTCCATTGGTTTCAATGGAAAACACATTATCGGCTGTAATGTTTTTGGTTTTTATGCGATGTGGCTGGAAATTGGGGTGCCTATACCTCCAGTAGAAAGCATTATGTGTACCAAATTTAAAAACGATTGGATAAAGGAATCCGACTTTAGAAGCAGTTGAATTATTGTATTTTGCAATATTCTACATATACATTCTTAGCTGTAACTTCTTTGCCTCACATCTAATGTAGGTGAAACTTGTTCAGTTTATACCCCTTCCCATATTTACTATCTTTGCCAAATTTCAGAAGGATTGGAAAAAGGGTCTTGGTGGTATAAGCAATTAACATATAAATGTATGTCTGACTATAACATCTTTGTAGTCCAACCAGTGTACATGAAATTTGGCAGGACTATATATTTCACTTTCATGATCATCTCTGCCAAATATCAGAAAGATATTATAAAGGGTCCCAATTTTATATGCCTGTACAACATATGTAGAGAAGGGGCCTATGCCTGGGATTCTCTTATGTCACTGTGGTATAAGATCGGTTTGTGATGCGAATTGGCCAACAGAAATGTCAACCAAATATCCTCATTCTGTGCTGGGACCATCCCAACATATCTCCCCCACTTGTTTCTGGGAAGTCAGAAGCATCTGTTTAGGAAAGAGTCAATAGAGATTCTCTTATGTCCTCTGTCTCAGTGCTGCAGGATGTGATTGTGATGATAATTGGCCAGCCTGGATGTGTTTAAACTATGTCTCCTGACTGCTGGGATGCTATCTCAGAAGTCCCAGTTATGTTGCTTATGCCCGCCTCAGGGCCGCCCCCTATGCCCACCTCGAAGCCACTACCAATTGGTCCTGTAAAGCTAGAAGCTTGCAGTAATGTGTTTGGCCATTGAATGTGTCTGTCAGTCTTTGGGGTTGCTCCACATCCTTCCTCCTACAGTCTCTCTCCCCCTGCCATGCAGGGTGCCTGCCTCTGACTGGCACTGAATATGCTGATATTCATCTGAATAATGATCTTCACAGGGACAACATCAATTGCTTATATAATTGGGTTCCTTTATCAAAATCTCCTGTACATTTGCTGAAATGGCAGGAAAGGTATTTGATACATTCTTGCCAAATATCCTGTAAACAGAATGGAATATCAAAATGTTACAGCTGGAAATATATTTTCAGGTTAATGTCTTTATACCCTTGGGATCCTTTATCTACTCTTTCTAAAAATTGGCAGAAGTATTAGGCATATGGAGGGACGTAATATGCACAAGTTTCATGAACATTGGATGCAAGATAAAGAAGTTGTAACCATGAATGTGTATGGAGCTTTTCTTAAAATCACAACATTCAATTGCTTCTGAAATCAGTTCCCTTTATCTAATCTTTTCAAAGTTTGGTACACGTAGTGGCCTCCATCGGGGGTACAATCTCCCCAAATTCCATCAAAATTGAATAAGAAACAAAAATGTTTTAGTGGGAAATATGTTTTTCAGTTTTTTCCCTTTATTTCAAAAACCAAATGTCATTTTCAGTTCCCGATAGCACTGAACTAAAGACCGAACCGAGCCCAACCGAATACCGAATCCGAACTCAAAGTTCGACCTGAACCACCAAACGGCCAAACATCCAAACCTGGTTCTGTTCACACATCCCTAATGTTTACTGTGCTACTAGTCCATAATATTGCTGCAGCTATTCTATTGACTGTATAGTTTCTTAATAAATGCATGTTAAAGGAAGTGAGGCTATTTTTGACAATACATAGCATGTTTGGGATTTTTAAGTATTGTACAATTTCAACAAAGATCAATTACCGCCTAATGTTTATGAGCAGTAGGTGGATAAGAATTGTCCTTGATTTAAAGGTAGGAGAACTTGTATGGTCCACACACATCGCTGGTTAGCCAGTTTTAAAACACTAGTTTCTAGCTCTCAGCTTTGGACTGATTCTGGGAGAACAGGTGGTTTCTACAAGTACAGGCAATTGAATTTGTTTGTGTGCCTAGATGAATTAATTTTAGTAACCCAGCTGGAAAAACTGACTCCTGAATAAGGCGTTCAGGCTTCACGTTGGAGTAATTCTGGAAATGTAAAACATTTGTAGGGCAAGTCATTTCTCTTTTGTTTTGTGGGTCACTGTTTGGGTCAGTCCCAAACAGTGCCTGTGCATCCGCACATGGACACATGCAGTGGGACACATGCCCACGTGCATGGGGTTGGGGTTGAACCCAGTGCATATAAAGCCTAGGTGCATATAAAGTTTCTTGCAGTTCTGTTTGTCCCCTTTTCTCTACCCTCCGCACAAATGAGAAGTGATTCTGTATCCAAGGTTTTGCATTTTTTTTCTATTTATTTTTTTTATTAAAGACTTCTACCTTTGGTACTGTTTTTAAATTAGCAAGATTAGTTAGCTAGGTGTGCCTCAGTGAAGGACATCACTTATTTTCTTTTCCTTTACTCTTCAGACCTCCCTCTGCAGTTGCATGTTTTGTATAAAAACAACATCTTGCTAGAGATACGTGTTGCTTGCCAGTTATCTTTTCTGTTTTTCCTCTGCTAAGATACCAGAAATGTTTTGTATAAGAGCTTCCTAGGGCCTGATCAGGATCTGTGACAATAGAGTTGAATTGACTTCAGTGGCATTCCATGTAGGCTTAAGGATCTGCACGGATATCTGTTGTTGAAAGATCAGAATCTAATGCATTTGGGATGGCTTTCTTTATATGGGAGAGCATAGTAATCTAAGCACAGGACTGGACTGCTGGTGCTCCCAAGTTCTAGTTGTGACTGTACCATTGTGACCATGGGCAAGTCATCTTGGTCTCCCTGCTTCAGCTTCTCCATGTACAAAAAATGACAGAAATATTGTTCTCCCAAGGATGTGGTATGAATTTTATAGTTAATGAATGTGCAGGTTTTTAGAAATTGAAATGGGGTGGGGGTGCTGTTGCCATAAATCCAGCATTATGAAACGTGCAGAATTAAATGAGAAATATGGGACTGAGAATTTCTCATGCCATAAATTCCAGTCCAAGTACAGCCCAAACCTAACCTTGTCAGGCCTGACATGAGCCTGAGCCAGATGTCGTTGAAACCTTATGGGCCTGATCCAGCCTGTCTCTATTCTAGATGAGGCTGACCTCCCAGAATGTTGTGACATCGCAATACTCCAACAGGGGCTGGGCTGCATTGGAAAGGAGTTGAACAAAGGGACCCTCATGCCCCTTTCCAATGCGCCCCACCCTTGTTGGAGCATCATGACATCATGTCACTCTGAAAAGGGTGGGTCTCCCCAGTTGAAGGACTTGGTCTGGCCTACGGGCATTGAGTAGGAACTATGTCTGATCTGACCTAGGTATCCCATTGGGCTGCAGAACTCTACGATTAGCACTTGACATACATTGCAAATGAACCTGAGTGTGTGGGTATTTTCAGACGTTACGAGATCACGGTGAACTACGGTCAGTTCCCATATGGTGACCATGAGCTCGTAACGTCTGTTGGGGCCAACCGTGATTCCCGCCAGATGTTCACTCCCATGAATCACGGCCGGGAATCACTTTGACCATGCAAACGGCCCTCCTGGCCGGCCCAGGGCCGTTTGCGTGGTCAAAGCGATTCCCGGCCATGATCAGCGGGGACGTCACGTCTGTCCCCTGACCATGGCCCGGAATCAGCAATGCCCCGGGGGGCGGGCGGCCGGGGGGAGCGTGGGGGGGCGGGACTGTGCGGTTGCACGTTGCGCCGCGCAGTCCTGCCCTCCCCCCAGATTCCCTGCCGGAATCGGCCGGCATGTCTGCTGGCCGTGACGGCGGGATTCCGGCGGGGAATCTCTTGGGTGATTCCGTGACGGGGCGAATGCTGCCCTGTCACGTCTGAAAATACCCTGTGTTGCATGAGGAGTTTATTCTGAAATAGCGTCTTGGTCAGAGTGGCTTCAAACCTTTTTGGGCAACAGGCCACTGCCAGCCCTCACAGACCACCATGCAGGCTGGCTCTGCAGTGGCACAAGATGGAAAACGTTGGCCCTTGCTGGCTTACAGCCATCTTTCATTTTGAGGGGGAAACACTAGGGTTGGCCATAATGTGCATGTTCTGGGCTTGGCATGGCAAAGCCTTCAGCTGACAAGGTTCATGACAGAAGGACTACAGCCCCTTTAGGTACACCCCTTTCCTTCAACAAGTCAAATATTCCTGTGTACTATGGGCGACTGGTTCAGAGCATCCAAACTGCATTAACATTCTGAGGGGGACTACCTCACTTTGTATCTCTTAAAGATGGATGTGACTTACTCCAGAATAACTGGGAAGTTAACTCATAATTAAATCTTAATTTTGAAAAGTTGTATCTATGCTCTTTCAAACCTGAGTACGGTTAATCCAGATTAACTCCATTTTATGGACAAGACCCAATTCTGATTGCACACCAATCAATATTAACTTCCTTAACCTGGGAAGAATAACTATCAATGTAAATTCCTCTAAGGAAAATCAGCGTTAGGCCCAAACATCTTCAGACATGAAGAAACTTACCAAGGGAATACTGAAATGCTTTTACCTTGTATGTGCTTTTAAGTATCGTCAGCTACATTGCAATTGAAAGTTCTCCCCATTGTGAAAATATTTAAAGTTTTGTGCTAGGTTACTACTATTCTACGTATATTTAATTAAAAGTGTTGTTCCTGTATATTTCTGTTCTAATTTAATATTCTTCTTTTTATTACACAGATATACTCCTGAAGAAATCGAAAAGCTCAAGGAGTAAGTTTTGCATTTAAAATATTGTTTTATAAAACAATTAAGACCAAGAGTTTTATAGATGTTTCACTATAAAATTACAAGGAAATTGTAGTTGCTGCAATCCTCCTGTACAAAACAACAAGCAGTGAAATGGAATAAATTCAGTTCCTGCTTACAGCGATATAAACTTAGCCATTATGTTTTTCCCCAGTCCTTATGGCTGAAATAGCTAAGATAGATATTTTCCATTGGAAATAATAGCGTTATTTAAGATTACTAGAGGCATACGAGAGAGTAGAATGTCTCTCTCTGTAGGGAGATGAAGCACTGGTTAGCTGTAGGAATGGTTGAAGGGGTAAACATAGGGTGAAAACAGACTTGATGCAGGCCCACTCGGGCCAGGAAACCACTCGCGTATCTCTTCCTTGGCTGCCAGATATCGGCCTGGAACTGCCCCAGGCCAGGTCAGCAGCTAGCCCAGAATGCATCCCCCGGATGATCCCAGGTGCACATCCCAGGCTAAGGGATCCCAGGCTACACGGGGATGGGGACACACACACACACACCTGAGGCAGGCAGCGAACAGCTCTCTGGCCATGGGCAAGTTTGGTTGATACCCTGACCCAGAGAGTGACAGCCGCTGTTTCCTGCCCCGAGTTGGGGAGCCCCGTGTGTCTGTTTCCACCCATAGTTCCTTTATGAACATAAAGGTCTGATTACTTCAACAAGACGTGCAAGAGGGTTTAATTCTGGAATACACCTCATTGGCCTACCAGAGCTTAGGATATGCTACAAGGCTTATCTGCTCCCTCAGGATTTTCCTGAGAACCTGCATCAATTAGGAGAGTGTGTGGGTTGAGGGAAGAGTCGAGGGTTTTGTCTTTGGGTTGGGAGTTCTTGGGAATGTGTGGGTTTTTTTGTTAGTATACCGATACAGTTGGGTGTTTCTATGTGTGGAAATGAATCTAGAATTCAAAGAGGAGCCTATAATAAATTGAAATAAATAATGAATCACAGCAGCTTAATAATTTAAGCCACTCTGAGAAGTGGCAGCATGAGGTAAATGCATAATCTTTAGAATTAGGAAATTTGAAGTTACAGGGTATAATGACTTCCCGAAGAGGTGAATTACAGATTCATTGTTTTTCAGCACCAGGAATAATCAAAAGATCCCCTTGTAAATAGATACGATTTTTTTCTAGAATGACTATTCCACTTTGGTCTGAAAACATTTCACGCAATAACTAAAATCTCACAACATTCCTGTGAAGTGAATAACTATACCTGTCCTTATAGGCGGGTAGCCTGGGTTTAAGGAAGTTACAGGTCTTCCAATGTCAGTGACATATCGAGTTGAGGACAGAACCTTATTTCCCTATCCTGCTGTAGAGCCGACTCGGATAACTAAGCAAAATGCTAAAAAGCTCTTTCTAATTTAGGCTAAGGATAAAACATGGTAATGATTGGGCAACAATAGGAGCTGCACTGGGAAGGAGTGCTTCTTCAGTAAAAGATCGATGCAGGTTGATGAAGGACACCTGCAACACAGGTATGGCATACTGGGGTCTGCAGGGGACTTTCTAGCCAAGCCATTATCAGCTTTCCTATTTCTCAGAGCCATGTAAGATGTTTGCTTGTAAGTCACTGTACAGTCGCTTAACATAAAACTTGGGAACATCTTTAATCCTTATTTGATTTACAAGTTCTTTTCCTGTTTTCAGATGATAAAAGGACAAGGAATTACCATCCTAGTGTGTGTGCTTTTTGATGACAATTGTGTGTTTCGACGGCAACATTTATGCAGATAACAAAGCACTGTGTACATTTTAGAATTGTGCCTATGGTATCAGCACACCCAGTGCCCAATTTTACTGGTCTCTGCAGTCATATGTATCCACTTCTAAACAGAAGATGTCTATGTTATACAGTGCTAAGACAGGAAGTGAAAAATAACTTTCAAATAGAGAGGAAACATAACTATATAATTACTCTTAATAGAATTTGGGCAGACTTTCTGGCAAATACACCTAACCTTAGCTAGTCCTCTATATGGATGTACCTAAGTAGTCTGCATCTCTGATATTTTGCCCAATCCAAAAGATGCCTTGAAACAGTAGCATGCCTCCTAGCATCATGCACTAACATGCATTTAGCACTGACCCAGAGTAAGCAAAAGTTCAACTGAGATTGGAATACAGTAATACTACCACAGTCTTCCCTTCACAAAAGTTAAAAGTTTATTTGTTTACAACTTTAAGTCTTTGATTCCATAGAATAGTCTTAACCCTTGCAATCCACGTGTTTAACACCTAGTGTCAGCAGTTAATTGGAAACTTAATTCCTAAACATAGTTTCTATTCTCTGTGGGTTGGTGGCTTGTACAGGAATGAGGGTGTTGTCTACTATGAGGTGAGGTTAGCAGAGTCCCTTGGAGCGGATTCATCTTGATCCATCTCCTTTTACTAATAGTTTCTGTTCAATCTCACTTCTAACATAATCTAGTATCACTTTGTCAATTCCTGGCTGCCTTTTTCAGGACAGAAACAACCCGGAGCAGATAAGTGACACTGGGAGATAAGATGTGGGTATGAGGACAAACTGGCATGGAGTTTATCAGAGGCTCCTTGCGGGGGGGAGGGGCTAGGCCAGTGGCTGGAAAGTGGTGGTCAAGGAGCATGAGGATTTCTATCTTCCACCTGGGATGATGTGTGTGTTTCACGTAGCACTTGTGAGGCGATAGGTTTCTCTTGAGGCAAGAGGCATACTGTGGTGAGGGAGCTCTTTGAGAAAGCCTACAAATAGGATGAGGTTAGAACAAATGCACAGATGATGGGGGCAGTATAGAACACTACAACAGAAGGGGACCAGGATAGGGTACACTTGGCTCCATAGAAACTATTCTCATTTTTACTGTTCAAAGGCATCAAGCAGATGCCTTGAACAATTAATTCCTTCACTGCTTTTGTGGATGTTGAATTACAAAGAGCCGTACTTGGCATATGGGGCATTAGCAGCAGTAGGGATATTAAATCTCAGACCAGTTCCTGAAAACTATGCTTTACTCTTCCTTCACGTAATTGCTCAATGAACTGACCTGCACTCTTATCTAAAGTGTATTTGTTTTTTCTTTCAGGGAAATGGACAGAAGAAGAAGAGAGGAGGCTAGCAGAAGTGGTCCATGAGTTAACCAGCACAGAGCCAGGTGACATTGTCACGCAAGGAGTATCGTGGGCTGCAGTTGCAGAACGGGTGGGGACGCGCTCCGAAAAGCAGTGCCGCTCCAAATGGCTTAACTATCTGAACTGGAAACAAAGTGGGGGCACTGAATGGACCAAGGAGGATGAAATAAATCTAATCCTGAGGTTTGTGCTCTTTTAACAAATACATTTATAAAAGAAAGCAGACACTAGGAGGCTTCAGTTGACATTCCTTATTCTGAAGTACTGAGATTTTTTTAGGACACTCCAAAAATGGCTGCTGTGTTCATAGTTCCTGGATATTTCATGCTGAATATTTTTTTTTGCTTTGGTTTTTTGTGTGTGTGGTTTTTTTTAGTTAAATTTAGTGCTCATCAAATGTGTCCGATTGAAAGCCCTGGAGACTGAAGTCTTCTGTTTATTCACAGAACAGGTCCAGCACAGGCAGCAAACATCCCCCATGCTGCCCTGCCCAATGCACTCCAGCCTTGATTTGCTGGGTGGCTCAGTCTCCAGACCCCATCAGTCCCTGGCCCCTCTGCTGAGACAGCCAATAAGTGTCTAGCCTGGCTGTGTTTTCTGGGATTTGGACAGCTGACCACCAGAAACTGAAATGGGACTAGGTTTTTTTTTTTTTTAATGTAGACCAATAAAACAGCCACCATATTGCAGCATCCCTTCCAACCTTGACTAGGGGTGTTAAATAACCGATGTTAGCCTGCTGCGGTCCAAGTTCAGTTCATGCAGCCTCCACTCACGTTTTACGCGTCCACCCCAACAAACAGACAGCACCCACTGGCAGCACCAGTGAGAGCAGAGAGAGGGGCAGGAAGCGGTCGTTCCTTGGATGTCCGTCTGCAACTCTATGGTGCTGGTGGACCTGCAATTAATTGACAGGACACAGACACGTGGGCGCACAATAGCCTGCATTAGACCATGCCACGAGCGGTGGCTGTGGGTCCAGTGGGTGGTGGCCCTGTGTCTGGTGGGGGCAAACACTTAATAAACGGGGCCAATATCTCATTTGATAACAACACCGTAGCTCTCTACTGACAGACAATCTAGCATTTCAAGGCTTGGTAGCCCGTTCACTGCCTCTGAGCTATCCACTCCCTCTACCATTCGGAATACTTTTTAACTTAGGTTTTTTTTTTACCCCCAGTTAGGATTAGATAGTTGTTTTGGGTGGGTACAAAAAGTGGAACTAGGCTGGGAACACAGACTTCCTTTACAGAGCACCGTTCACTGCTTTACTATAGAATTGAACAGCAGCTGTATCGGGCAAAAATTCAAAATGCTTAATATAGTTGCTTGTCAGATTAGACTAGAGATCAGTTTTCAATTCAGGTATTTCTATGCTAGTTCTATTGATGTATCCACTCAGCTCGTACTGCATTCCTATACAATTATCTCTGTTCTTTTCTCTGTCAGGACTGGAGAATCTCTGAATCATGAGCCAAATTCAGCCCACAACTGTGTTTTATCTGGCGTGTTTCTTGTTCCTGAATCTGGCCCCTGGATCTAATCACCACCCTCAAGCACTGAAAGATTGCTCAGAGACGAGTACGGGCTTTCAAGGATAGGTTAGGCAGTGGATCTATTGCATAGCACCATGATATGGCCCTTCCCCCATCCATGAGCACAGCCCCACTAACTCCTATCCAGCCCTTAGAGCTTGTGCTAGTTTGCAGAGTGGCCCGTGGGATGGAAATGATTCCACACACACCCCTTGTGCTTAGATACAGGTATATAGGAGGGAAGCTGGAGAAGACTGATTAATATTCATTAAGATTCCCCACAGTGTATGTGGTGTTGGGCAAGCATGCAGGAGGACTGCATCTGACAAAAAAACCAAAAAACTGAAGAGACCAATTTAGGAGGAAAGATTTAAATACATATATCATGGTTAAGAAGCATAACTCCACAATGAGAAGAGAATGTGACCAGCAGGAATGAGATGAAATTGAGGGAGAAAGATTAAATGGGGGATGAGGAACCTTTTCCCTCCCAAAGACCACTTGAAACGTTAGTACAAGCTCCAAGGGCTACAGAAGTTGGGGGGTGGGGAGAGGAATACATTCAGGAAGAGGAGGATCCAGATCATGGAACTGGATCTGTCCCCTGTCCTTGTGTGGATACTCCTCTTTACTCCCTTACTCCAAGCTCAGTCTTTCAGTGCTACGGGGTAGGAAACGGATCCCAGGGCCAGATCCAGGAACTGAAAAGGGGCCAAATAAAAACTAGCCATGTCACATTTGGCCCCTGGCCCGAGGTTCCCTACCTCTGGTTTAAGCTAAATCATGGGAAATGCTCACAGGCCATAAATAGCATAAGGGCTATAGAATAGTTTCCCAGGAGAAGCACCTGCACTTGAATTGGACTCATCCAAGCACAAAGGACTAATCCTGCACTGGCATGGAGATGGACTGGGTGATGTAGCTCTCTCTTCTCTCTAATGTCTGTGATTCTATTTGACCTCTAGCAGCGAGGAACCTGGGAGCTCTGGTGCGCCATTCACTTTTGCACCGCCTTGCTGCTGTACTGCATGGGACAAAAGTAAAGAAGCGTGTCATATTCCTCCTACCCCAAAAGGCAGCTCCTAACAGACCGTTCCCTTCTGTCCCCCTGCCAGGATAGCCGAGCTTGAAGTGATGGATGAAAATGACATCAATTGGGATCTCTTGGCTGAAGGATGGAGCAGTGTCCGCTCACCACAGTGGCTACGGAGTAAATGGTGGACCATTAAAAGACAGATTGCAAACCACAAAGAAGTTTCATTCCCAGGTAATGAGTTCTTACATTTTATGCATCTTACTCTCTTGAGACTTCTGAAACCTGACTTCATAAGTATCAGAGGAGTATTATTAGAAACTAGATGAAGTTGGGTGGGGCTTTCTTTGTCAATTCAAAGATTGTGAGATGCCATACTATCAGCTCTGGCCTGGCTGCTTGTGTGCCTGCACAGCAGGGAATGGAAATGCAAGCTTCCCTAAGTAAAGACTGCCTGCCTTCTGGTGTTTTTCATCCTGGACCTGGAAGGATCAGCATTTGAGCGAGATAAATGTAGTCTCTTTATTTCAAAGCAGTCCTTGCTCTCCCTGCCAAAGCTTTCAAAAAGGTTATTTTTATTTTTTTAGTAAGTGAACACTTGCCACATGCTGGTGTATGCAAACAAAGACAAGGGGCAGGAAAGGAAGCAGCTTAGTATACAAGCCAGGGAAAGAAATAAGGTCACGCTCCCGGTCAGCTGCAATCCCCTTCCCTACTCTTCCCTCACCAAGCAGAGGAATACATGCTGCTCAGGTATATTATTGAACTGAATGCTAGCTAGAGCTCCAGACCTGTACCGCTGCCTATGAGCTGGTCCCCTGTTCAGCTACATTAGGAGTCCCAGCTGGGACAGGGATAATTTTGGGGTGAGTGGCTTCCCAGGAGCCATGTGTCACTTAAGTTAGCATTGGGGCAGAGAGGCTGAATCTGGGGCCTTCCTGCTTCCCCCACCATTCCGCTGATCTCTTCTAGCCTGTAACCTTTTCACCTAGTCTGACCCTTTGTCATTCAAGGGTCTAGAACAGTCTCTTTTTTTCCTAGCAATGTACTGTGCAACAGGAATTGTTTGATTTTTAGCTTGTGTATAGGCTAAGGTGTACACTTAATAAATAATTGGGACATTTTGGACCATCTTTGGTTTGAAAAAAATAATAATTAGGGTTGTGTCATCCCCCACCCCCCAAAAATAATTTGTTTGTTAAATATCCAGCTTTACACCATGATGTGCTGTGAAAAACAAACATTCAAATACAGTATAACCTCAAGAAGCGAGACCCAAAAGTCTGGACACTTTAGAATTCTGGATCCCCCCACTCTGCGGTCCCATTAGTGGAACATGGTGAGGGAACACTGAAATATCAGGATTTCTAGGGTCCCAATTTCCCAAATGCAGTTTATCCCTAGCTGGGGCTGCTGCAACCAAGGTGAGGCGGTCGCAGCATAAACTCTGTTGGCCCATATCAGTGCAGCCCCATCCCCGTCGGGACAGATTGCAACACACACACCACTGGATCAGCTGTGTTGTGCCAAACAGCTGAGTAGTGCATCTGCAACTTGTTCCCACATTTGATGCCAGACTTGGCACCAATGTAGGCTGCATTCTAGCTACACAATTGTTAAAAGGGGATTTTCCTTGGAATTCCATATTGTATGGCATTGGGTGAATTTAATGGAAACTATAGTAGTTCATGGATATCATGAATTTAACAGTCTTAATAATGAGTAACATTTATCCAAAAGTGTAGTAGGTTACTGATGAGTTGGCACAGATCTTAATATTAATGTATTTTTAAAATATTTTATGAATTGTCTCATGTATGGGTCAGCTAAGGTGTCAACTGCTTTGGAAGCTACCCTGCATGTAGTAGTTTTCCATATTTAGGAAAGTTTAGTGCTGCAATCTGGCTTCAATACAACTACTTTGGCATAAGTGGTTTGTGGATCTCTGCCTAGATCATTTATCTATGGGAAATCTAATGCTTGGCACTTGTCAAATCCTCCGTCGTTCTTGTTTTTTTTAATGTCTGTTCCTTTTTTCCTCCCAGTGCTAATAAAAGGTCTTAAACAGCTAAATGAGAACCAAAAAAATAACCTAGGGCACCAGCTGGCAGACAACCAATCTGGAGCTGGGTTATCAAACACTAACTCCAATTCAGGGGTGCAGCACGTTCAGATTCGAGTGGCTCGCTTGGAAGAAAATGCAGGCAACTCTCCAAGCCCCATGGCAGCTTTGCAGATTCCAGTCCAGATTACTCATGTCTGTAAGTAGTTGAAACTCATGGCTTTGCTATTTTCCGTCACTAAAATAAAAAGATTTCTGGCTTTAATATGAAAAAAAGGGAACATAACGCAGACAGAGCCTCTGGTCTCCTGACCACAGCATAGGATTGGGAAAGCGGGGAGGGGGAACTGAGCTCTGTACCTAGCTATGCCATAAACGTGATGTGTGATCTTGGTCAAATCATCTCTTCTTGTGCTTCCTGCATGTAAAATGTGAGTGAGTTACTGGTTTTTATTTGGATTGCAGTACAATCTAGAGGTCACAATAAGGAATGAGATGCAAAGCATTGTTCATAAACATAACAGGAAGCTCAGAGACCTACAGATGCCTTCTTTACAAGATTAACATTTGTAAAGTAATTTCAGAGTATTAGAGAAAGTCCTCTCCAAGTGGCAGGTATGTAATTATTATTTTATTCAAGGCTATCCACTCTAGCTCAGGAACCAGTGAGTTTAATGTTACTCTATATTATCTTTAACCACCACTAAGCTAAGACAAAATTTCTGAAATCCTAAAAAATAGATCACTGGATATGGTATAAAGTTATTAGAAATTCAGAACACGCAGTTATTGGTTTTCTTTGAAAACCAATCAAAATACTAGCATAATGATACAGCCTAGAGGGAGGTTTTTGCTTCCATTTCCACCAATGGATTGACTTTATCTGCATTAGGAATACCCACCAAGTTGTAGTTACTTCCATATTGTACAGCTTCCCTAATGAAAGAGGGTACGCTGGTACAATGAGTTTATTCTAATCCAGCTTGAAACAGGGACAGACAGAAGTGAGCAGTGCTGTCAATAAGCCAGTACAGCACATCTGCATTTGGAGTTAGCTCCAGTGTGTTTCCATCTGAATAGTTACATGGGTGCAGGTTTCCTCACTATAAACAGCTGTTTAAAAATAGAGATCCAAATGGCTTACCCAAGTTAGCTTCTTTAATGACTAATATATTGTATTGCCAGTGAGGGGTAGCAGATACAGAATTATAGAACTGGAAGGGACCACAAGGCCCCGTTTGGTGCAAGATCTGCCTTATCTAGAGCGTGTCTTGGATGCTCATCCAGCCTCTTTTTAAGGACCTCCAATCATGGAGAATTCACAACTTCTCTAGGTAGCCCATTCCATTGCCTGACTGTCCATAGTCAGGAATTTCTACTCGAGAGGGCAGTACAAGAGGCAGTTGGTACAAGCCGCAGGAAGAGAGACAGAGTTTGAAGAATGTTATCTCATATACAATTAGACAGCTTTCATGTAGAGAATGCAGGCAACAGAAATAGCTTAAAGGTGACGTACAAAGGAAAAACAAAAAATGTTTAACCTTTTGCTTCATATGATGGATAACGAAAGCCTGACAGTAGTGTCTTTCTTGCTTATTCTCATTCTTAAAAGTAGCAGGGTTCTCAATCCTGGTCTTCCCTGTCATGATACATTCACTTCTCCAGTTATGGAGTTTCCAAAAATCCAGCAGAACCTCCATATCAGATTAGATTTCCTTTAGAACAATATTTGTATTGGGATGCCCATCATGCAACCCACAAGCAAGTGTCCTCAGAATTGTGTGGTGCTCTGCTTTATTACAGAAAAGAACACAAAAATGAGAAGCTTATAAGCCTCCCCCCACCCCCTTACTCTGCTCTGCTCCGCTCCATACAGTGCAGCAATAAATCTATTTTCTTAACTGCTAATACCACTTTGTAGTTGAAAGTGTCAACAGTTCTGGAAAAACAACTGGAGATAAATCTTTTTTGTTGTTGTTCCCTCTCTAAAAATCATAAATGCTAGCAGCAGCCTACTGAATCAGTCATGATTATAGTTTCTGTAGGCTACAGCCCTTAGCAGACCTGATCAAATATACTGGAGCATGGATATTTTATCTAGTTGAGGGCAGCTGTATAAGTATGATATAAGAGGGAAGCAAGAAAAGAAAACGGAAGGCTAGACCTTAACTGCTATAAACCAGAATTTCATCACTTGAAGATCATGGACCATAGAGGATAATTATGGATACCAGCATTTTATGTCTTCTGAAGCTCATTACACACAATTTAAAAACAAAAGACCCACAACAAATGATCAGTTAACAGTATTTTGATCATTTTACTTCATTCTCTATGTAGGGTGGCTTCTTTGAGGAATAATGTATTATCTTCTATGCACAAAGTAGAGAACTTCATCATCAGTAGCGCAGTAAGCTTTCTCCTTTGTCTTGGCAGCACTGGGTGTAGCCACACACTGTAGCACACTCCCCTCGTTGCTGCTATTTTATGTCCCTTTTACTACCACTGAAATACATCCAAGACCTCAGTGTATGTATTCTCTCTCTTTCCTCTAGCCTCTACCGATTCCCCTGCTGCTACTGTTGATTCCGAGACAATAACGCTAAACAGTGGAACACTACAGACCTTTGAGATTCTTCCAGTAAGTGGTACAGAATTGGCCTGATAGTTTTGCATTTCTCCTTTAGCTGTAGCTTGCTTTTAGATTTAAAAGTATTTCTGAAGTAAAATGATAGTGTGCTCCTAGAAAGTGTAGTTAACCAGTTGCTATTTTGTAGAGGCAAAGTGCCCAAGTACTGTTGTAAGTATTTTACAATATGGGAATAATTTCTAGCAGGAAGAGGGTTTGTAACTTTAACAAAAAACCAAAAACAAAACAAAACCCAACAAGCTTATGCTTAGGAGCTTCTCATTGAGAGAGATGCTAATTGGGATGTGATCCAGCTCGTCCCATCCATTAGGCAGCTGTGGTTTATTTTGTTTATTTCATTTCCCAGTCCTTCCATCTACAACCTACTGGAACTCCAGGCACTTACTTACTGCAGACAAGCTCAAACCAAGGCCTTCCATTAACACTGACTACAAGTCCAACCGTGACCCTGACAGCCACTGCAGCGCCAGCATCACCAGAGCAGATCATTGTCCACGCCTTATCCGTATGTATCTTGAAGGCTAAGCAATGGGGAAGGAAAGGGGCTCACAGCATTGTCCTAACTGTTGCTTGTCAGCCAGTGCAGTTATAGCAGGCTGCTGGGAACATGCATTAGCTACAGTTGCAAGACAATTTTCATTCTAAAGTTGTGTTTGCTTGTAGCTTTCCAAGACATTTGCTTTAGAATTTATATTTTCTATGCATGCTTTCAGATTTGAATTAAAAAATCCCTATTGTAAGTTGACGTAGCCCAGCCCAGAATGCTTTCACGACCAAAACCCTGGACTCACTTTTTCATCATTCCCGGCACAGAACATCCGGCTCTCTTTGTCCTCGTGAGGAGTTCTCAGCATTCCACTCTGTTGCCCCCATTCCGGGGGGGGTGGTTTTTAGGTCATTGGCATATGCAGCCTCCGGTGAAGTTTCTCGGGTGGCTACTTTGGCAGGGCCCTTGGCTTAGTCCCACACCACTCTGCTGCCTCTGCACACCCAAGGTCTCAGGTCAGGTTCTGGGTGTCTCCCAGCCCTGTCCTTTAGCATCTCCCATTAGCACTTCCTAAATTACCTCCCTGTGTCCCATTTCCCCAGGCTCCCTCACATCAGGGTTTCTCTTGGGATCCTGCTGGGATGTCATTCCCTGTAATGGTACCTAATGCCTAGCCCCAGCATCCTGCTCGTCTTACTTTGCCCTTTCCCTACCAGGGGCAGGCTCCTTTCACAAGGGCCACCCAGCTCTTGCTTTCTAGAAAGGGCATAAGAGCCCTAGGATCAAGTTCTGTTAGGATCTGGGCCCCTGACTTCCTCAAGCCCCTTCATGAAAGGATGGGTTATTTGGACTTCCTGCTTCTCCACACCCCCTCGCTCTGGGCTGGGTTCCTAAACACAGCCTGACTCATTTCCAGATTGCCTGTTTCCTCCATAACAGGAATCTCCAGCTCTTGCACCATGGGCATCCTACTTTAAAAGATAGTTTCTTCCCTAAGGCTACCCACCTTTCACATCCTGCTCCAGGGAGATTCCCATTTGCAGGTAGCAGTTAGCTCTAAAACTATCCCCTTGGTCTGTGGCGGCTAGGCAGCTCACATCCTTATATGCTACAGGCCTGGTCACATGACCAGTGCTACTCCCAGTCACCTGACTCTAATAGACCCAATCTGGGCTACTTGCTCATCCATCCCCTGTAACCTTTTCCTGATCAGACCTCAGGTGATCAGTGGCAAAACTAGTCCCACTTAACCACAGTGCCCTTCCACAATCCCCCTATGCAGATAAGAATTATCATTTAATATCTTCACCACTGGCTACAGGAAACTTGCTGAAGTTTAAAACTCAGCATGAAAATTGCCTTCTCTGGGGACTAGTGCTCTAGTAGAGTCTTAAGCTGGCTTACTGCAAATCACATGTTCTTCCAGCACCTGACCCAGCAGAGATGAAGCCTAGTGTTTACCTAACTTTTAGTTTCTAGCTATAGCATTTGCTGTATCATCATTACTGTAGTATCGGAGTCTTATCATAGATTAATTTATCCTCACAGAACTGGAATATCCTGAATTCAAGATCGTTATCTCTCACTAACCACTTACTGCATGTGGTAGGAGAGAACACTCTTGGTCTGGAGGGCTCTGGTCTAATCAGCACTGATGATATTTCTGTCCTTTTGATGATTTCCTCTAAAGTAGGGGTGGGGAAACTTTTCCTTTGCTTTGGCTACTTTGCAATTTGCAAGCCTTATTGAGGGGAGAGGGTGGGGGCACTTAAGGGGCGTGCTAAGGAGGAGGAACGTTCAGATTATGGATCCATTCCATATCTTCAAGTACCTGCCCTAATCTTTGCTCCCTTCCCTCTGAGCATGCTGCTTTGGTGCTGGAGAGTAGGGACTGGATTTGTAAGTCAGATCCAGGAACTGGAAAGGGGCCAGATAAAAAACGGCCATGGTAGGGGCTCCCCACGTCTGCTCTGAAGAATACAGCACCATGGGACGTAGCCTTCTTGCTACACAAACCCAAGAAAAACTGTTGTCTAGTTTGCAAGTTCGCAGGAGGCGGGTTCAGGATCTCTGGATTTTAGTTCTGCCGTTTACTTAACCTGCTTGTGTCTCCATTGAACGTAAGTTATGTATGTTACACAGTTTGCAGCTATGGAAGACGCTCAGATGAAAGTCCCTAGAGAAATGCTGATTTATTCTCTGTAAAGCGCCAGGTACATCACTGGCGCTATCTAAAAGCTTATAATAATAGTAATACCATTTGATAAATATCTCCCTATCTTTTTAAATACTACTTACAGCCAGAACATTTGCTGAACACAAGTGACAACGTTACAGTGCAATGCCACACACCAAGCGTCATCATTCGTACTGTTGCTGCTGAAGACATTTCTTCCGCCGTAGCCCAGGCAGAACTTACCGTCGATTCAGACATTCAACCAACCAACTTGACAGACCCTCCCACTACCCTAGAGGCAGACGCTTTCCCAGATGAAATCCATCAATCCAAGCTGACTGTTGAAGAGCAGTCAGCGTACAATGAAGATGATACCTCCAAATATAGTGGCAGAAGTAGCACTGAACTCATAGACGGTGTCATGGTGAGAACTGAAGAGGAAATCTCAGATTCTGATCTCAAGCGCGAAGAGGATTGTCAGTCAGATTTAACAGGCACTTATGTTGCTGAGGTAAGTAATGAAATTATTGCTTCTCCTACGGTTTAGGTTCCCAAACTCGAAGTCAAGGAAGGTGTGTTTTGGGGGATGGGGGTGAGAAGGACCCCAGCTAGAATATAGGTAGCTCCACACACTTGCTGAGCTAAGCAGAATTTATAAAATAATAGAGTGGCAAGTGGGGGGGAGGGAGAGAGGAAGCAAGATGTACTTAAGATTGTAAGCCCTTTGGGGTAGGCACCTGTCTCTAACTACTGATAATACAGTGCCAGGTACATTGCTGGTTCTATATAAATTAATAATGTGGTATGGGAGGCTCAACTGTGACAGACAAGTGGAAGGGAGGGTATGGTTCAAAATAGCTTCAGAACCAAAGTCCTAAGGGAGATAGAAAATGGAGGTTCAAAAGTTAATAGGTCAGAGATGGCTGTCATTGATTTTGGCCTTCTAGCTCTTTGGTTACATGGCCATTTGGTGGACAGACTTGCTCTTTGTCATTCTACTTAGTACTGGATGGAAGCACCAAAAGTTGAATTGAGAGTAGGCTGGGTTTGGTGTCAGGGACACTGAAATCATACAGGAGTTTAGGTACAGCCCAACTGGAAATGCAAGTTATTTGCTGGGGCTTGGCTTTATTCTGAAACTAAGGGGGAAGAGATTGCAGTATTGCCCTTCCCCACCAGCATGCAGGGAAAGCAGAGTTAGTTTAGAATCTAAACTTTGAGAAACAACGTGTGGATATAATAGACCGGGCACAAGGAAATGAGGCATAACTAATATTTTCAAAAGTACATTTGGATGTCAGCATTTTCACTGTTTTTTTCAGTATTCTGAACTAAATACTTTGTATATTTTATACTGTTTAAATAATTAATAATAATAATAATCATAATAAAGGGTGGATAAACCACCTTTTTAGACGAGCTCTGTGAAGCTTGTAGTCTCAACAAACGTTGGTTTCATCCAAAGTATCATACCTACACTTCTGTGCCTGGGCCTAACAGGCCTTGGATTTTTAGGAAAAGAACGCAAATATAATTATCTCTTGTTTATCTTCCTGGCTCTATGGAGGTTGGGCACTGGTGTAGTTAAACTGCTGTAGATAAGAGGGGCACGCACAGGACTCTGGTAGGGCCTCATTTTGGGCTATTTCTCACTCTGAAATTGGTTTCACTTTAAGATTCTGTCAACTGTTGTTGCACTGGGCCGGGAGGCTGACAGAGGCATACAGAAATGCTGCAGGGTGTGGATGATGGGCATGGGGAAGTGCTAATTTAGAATACCAACAGAAACCGCTTTATTTTTGTTAAAACCCAGCTAGAAGGGGCAGTGCTAGGGTTGACCAGTAAGCCCTGATCTCCCAACCTGTTTTAATAAAACATGTTTCCTGCCCAGTTGGGGTAACCGGAAGTCCTTTCCAGTTGGTGGCCAGTGTTCTGGTTACTCCTACTCTCCTCTCTGTCATGCCCACCTGGGAGTGGATGCTGTGTGTTCTGACAGCCGAGGCCACTGTGTGACTCTGCCATCGAGCACCCACACACGTGGAGGGAGCAAAACAAATGGGCAGCTCCCAATGTCGCTGCTGTGGCCATGGAGGCAGCTGCCGCCCATTTAGCCTGCCCCACATGGTGCACTCCGCGTTGTCTGGCATGACTCTGTGAGCGGCTCAAGTGCGGGTTCTCCATGGCTCATAGGAGCGTGTATCCAGCTGCCCCACCTTCAGACGGGCGGTCAGATCTGTGGATTATGGGTGGCCATGCAGGGTAGCATCTCATCTGAGGGCTTCATCCCAGAAAAGCTTGAGGTGGGGACAGCCCATGTAGGAAGCATTCTGGCTTAGGAGTGTTCCCCGACCCCTGTGTTTTTGTCCCTTTCTTGACATCTGCCTGCTGGCTGCCAGGCAAGGGACAGTGAGTGCAATCCCGAACTCACGTGCACACAGCTTAGATGTTTTCCATGCAGTTTGCGTACACTGTTCAATGGAGGAGGAGTGGGGGTGCAGGGCTTGGGATTGGCACTAGTGTAAATTTCAGGCGACCTCCATGTGCAGAATGGCAGGGCACTACAAGCTGCTTTACTATGTTCTCCTTGAAACTTGAAATTTTCAGTCCACACAGCATTTCCGTTTTGAAGTTTTGTGGAAGGAAAAAAAATTAAACTAGCTTTAGATGAGAGCACCTGCTCTGCTTTACCTTGTGAAGTGCAACTGTGGAGGCTAGACAGCTAGCCCTAACATCGAGTTACATGTTTCCTATCTAAGCCCACACAGAAGACTGCCTCCCACCAGCCTCTACCTCAAATTATAGAAAAGCATTTTACCATGTGGTTACTGGTCTGTACCTGCAACATTTCCTAGAACAGGAGCACAAGATGTGCCTCTCAAAGCTTTTGGCACCGTAAGTAGCCATGACTGTGAGAAATAGTTTTCACTCCACTCAAGTGCTCTTAACCATAGGCAGGGGATGTTACAGATCGGAGAAGAGACTTTTTCCCGTTTTATGCAGAAAATGTTCCACATGCCTCTATTCATATTTTCACCATGCAGGACCTAGGTTCTCCAACTATAGAAGAAGAAGTTGATCAGTCTGCCATAGATGATGAAACTGTCCTCATTGTTCCTTCTCGCCGTGGTTTTATCCAGACTTCAGACGACATAGACACTGAATCAGTCTTGCCTCTGACAACGTTAACAGGTAATGAGATGAAAGCTCGGTGGAGCTGGCCTACGAGCCAGGATTTTAGTTCAACTGGGTAATATATAGCTCATCTAGAGCTCATTGTATAACTTTCTCATACCTTCATTTTTGTGTCTATTATTTTGGCGTTTGAAAGATGTATAACCACAAACTAATCAGTCATCTCTTCATAAAAGAAAACATGTGGCATGAATTTAATCCATACCCCTTTTCTTTTGTCCATTGTAAAGAACACCCCTATTCCTTCCATCTTCCCCCTTGCTACCCCATTGTTTTGGAAATTCCCTCTAGGGTCAGTCAGTGCAGAATTAAGAGTTTGTCAGCCATCCTCCTCCTACTCCTCAATCCTTCAGTGGTTCATAAAGTTAGAGAACCATTGTATTAAATGTTATCAAATATTTTTATTCTACTGTTTGAATAGTGATCAGTAAAGCATTCATGCTTTTGTAGCAGCTCTTGCCTTTTATAAGAAGACCCCCCCCCATTGGGGGGGGGAGGGAGTGAATTCTGCACACTTATTTAGTGAAGGAGAAATAAGAGTTAAGCAACTTGTACAGTCCTGAATGGAACGAACATGCTCTTTTTTGTTTCAGATCCGATATTGCAACACCATGGAGAAGGCTCAAATATTATTGGCTCATCATTGGATAGTCCTGATTCTGAAGATTCAAAGGATGTTGAAGACTTAGTGAGTTGTCACTAAGAAGCAGTAATCATGCCCATTCTCAAATGCACCTGTTTTCATCATGAAATTGCAGTTGAACCCTGTACCACCTTTCCAAAGAACCTAGTCGATCCACGTGACTCAAGGCATCGTCCTCCAGTTTGAGATAGTTATGGTGGACTTCTACGGCTCTTAGACTATGCATCTACAACAAACTGAAGCCTAGCAAGAGTTTTTGGTTTTTTAAAGTGTCTCTTGCCATGTCGACTTCTAAGATTCATTTACTGGTTTCGTGCTGAATTTTGCCTGAAGTAAAAGATTGTAGGCCTCAGCTCCTATACGGCACAAGCAGCAAGAATTAGTCCACATGTAGCTACAGGTGGGTAGGGTTTGCTGCATCTACTGACTCATAAGACTATCTGAAAAAGACTGTAGAGGGGCACAGGCAGCATTAGACAGGACGAGTCTCCTTCCACTCTGATGTGACTTACCAATACTTCTGTAGTACAGGACACTAGTTACAGGGTTGTGTGTGCGCACGTGCGGCTCTTAGTTCTTCCTGGAGGAGTCCATTGCTGGCAATGGATGTAATCCCCGAATGACCAGATGTGGAAGATACAAGTTGTAAGAAGTCAGTACAGCAAGTTCAATAAAAGGGAAACTTTGAAAAAGGGAAAGACTGTTAAACCTTCCCACAACCCATTCTGCCCAGAGAGCAATAAAGGCTGTAGCTTTGTGTAAGGGGGTGGTGACTGCTCTAACCTGCCATTTTTCCATCTGCAGCTACAGAAAGTGAATTATGTGGGAGCTGTACAAGAAGAGGCAATATCACTCTGAGTAACGTCTCAGTCAAGCCATTCAGTGAACGTTTGCTGTACCCTTAAAGTATAGGAACGAAGGACACAAGCCCAGAGAGATTAGACTAAGCCTGTAGAGTTTCACACATAGTGGGGGGGAGAGGACAGAAGAAAGTAACTATCAACAGTACCAAGACTCATGTATAAATTATTTTATTTATTTCTGTAATTAGGTTTCCATAATCAGAGTTTGTCTCTTTTTGTCTGTGGTTTCTGTTAATGTGAAATTAAGTTGTAGTTACATCAGGTAGTTGCCTAGGGAACAAATAATTTTTATTCCATTTTAAAAAATGAGTATTTGTCTCATGTAACAGTAGGATGCCCTTTATTTATACTGTGGTACAGATCTTTACAATGCTGCAGTTATTTGTACAGTGTAATAAAAAATGCATTTTTTCCAAAATGAAAAAGCTTGTGCCATTCTGAAACATACACAGTTGGAATGTTCATTAAGTGCAAACAGTAGCTCTTTAAAAAAAAGCAGAATGTCATGTTGTATGGCAATAATCCTCCCCAAGAAGAGGGACTTTAGATATACATTTACATGAAAATCATGTACTGATCACCCCTGCACAGCCCGTTTCTTCTCCCCCATAGTCCAGTTAGCCACCTTTTAAAAGCTCTTTGCATTTCTAGGGGGGAGCCAAGCTCAGTCTTATACAGCAGTGTCATTCCTGAGTATGTTCCATAAGTCATTTACCCACTTCATGGAAGTACAGGTTGGCACATATACATAACATGACAATAGAAAATAAGACATAGTAAATTAGATTCCTAAATTTAGGCTCCAGGTCTCCTTGCCGATACCAGTAGATCTAGAGGAGAAAAGGATTTTTACATTACTCAGAAGCAAGTCAAGTATATTTTATGTAGGTTCACAATGTTACTTGACCTCAGTCACTGAATTCCAGAAGAACAGTTAAGAATCTTTTCTTCCTAGGGTCCGTTTCACTACCCCGACCCTCCTTTTCCCTTCTCCCCCAAGATACTGGCTAGGGAAGGGATAGCCTTTAGTTTCCTTAGATTTAGAAATAAATGATGCTTCCCCATTCTACCAGTCTCAACATTTGTGGAAAGTGGAGAGAGATCATCTGATCACCAAGACAAAGGGAAGACAAATTGATGCACCAGACAGACAAGAGTTCGGGACTGTAATGCACATTGCAAGAGAAACTGCATGTGTAAGACTTCAATGCAGGGGTTGCTAAAAGGAACTTTTAAGTAACTGGAGTTTATAGTAGGATCCTTTAGATTAATTTAGCACACACTGGCATGTCAGTAAATCAATTCCTCTTCCATGTTACAAATCAAGTTAGATCTATTTAAACATTAAGTTCTGTGATACTTACAAGTATGCCAGCTGAAGCACTACACAAGGAGATGCAGAAAGCAAAAAATATATTCACCGGTTTTGGAGGTAGTTGAGGGAAGACAAAAGCGCTGATCAGAGTGACCTGTACAAAGAAACACAAGGAGAGTTGCTTTTCATATTAATAGGCAAAAAAATACTGAAGGCTTGTTGGCACTCAGGCCACATTCATACCTGACAGTGGTGCAGCAATAAAAGTGACGCGAGGCAAGGAAGGGGTGGGGGGCCGGAAGTGTTGCCAGTGCGAACAGGGCTCTGCCGCAGCTTTACTCGCGGGTGACAGGGTGCAAAATCAAGCCCCGTCATCCTCCAGTAAAGCCGCAGCAGACAGAGCACGGTTCGCACCCGCAACACTTCCAGCTCCTCCCCTCTGCCGTGTATTTGCCTTGCGTCACTTTTACAGCCGCGCCACTGTCAGGTGTGAATACAGCCCAAGGGGAACAAGTGTTTTTGTAGCAACTAAGGAAATGGCTTCCCATGCTGCTTTGCATAATGGTAAGGAATGGCTCCTAGGTGAAAAGGATCATGAAGCAGGCTAGATGGAGTATGATTTTTAAAAGAAATTTAAAAAAAATAAACATTACCAAATAGGAACTGTCTTTCTCTTCCTACAACAGCTCAAGTAGCTAAGCTGTCCCACTACTATCAACTCACTCTCTTGTCCAAATATAGATCTGGTATCTGGAAACGGGGAAAATTTGGTCACATGCGACAAAAGTTAAAAAATAAAAATAAAAAATATGGCTCTGATCCTTCAGGAGGGAACCTACAGATACAGCCATACCATGAAGATGTCCTATTCCCATCCCACTCCAGAACGGGCATCAGCCTGGTGGTTCCAATTTAGATCAGCAGGGAATAAGGGCAAGGAGACCTCAGTTATTTCTGAAGAAGTTACATATGCGCTGCCAAACGGTCCTACATGCCAAAAGACTATCTTGTGAACTATGTTGAAGCGCAGGAACATCTGCTTGGGATCAAACCACATTCAGAGCACAATCCCCAATCCATTTAATTCAGTGCTTTAACTCCCATTAACTAGGACAACAGGGGATTGCACCCTCAGGGTGCCAAATAAGGGAACAAGTTACTCTGGTCCCTACCAGCGTGGATCATCCTAGGGTACAGCTACACTACAGAGACAGCTCAAGCTACTTGCCTAGTTTATTTCTATCCCATTTGCCAAATTGGTGCATTCCCACCATTCAACACTAGTCAGAGTTTAGCTCAAGCTATTATTATTAGCAAGCATTTATATAGCGCCAGCAATGTACCTGGCGCTTTACAAAGTAATTGAATAGACACAGTCCCTGCCCTAGGTTCAGGAAGGAGGAACCAGTGAAGAGGAGAGGAGGGGCTGCACATGGTCGAAGCGACGGGCGAGGTGGATGGTTCATGCAGCAGAGTTTTGGACGGAGATAAGGGGAGAAAGGTAAGAGTGGGGGAGGCCAGTGAGAAGGTTACAGTAATCGAGGCGAGATGACCAGGGCATGAACAAGGGTTTTGGCAGAGGAGACCGAGAAAAGGGTGAATCTTAGCAATGTTATAGAGGGAGAAGCGACAGGATTTGGCAACAGAGTCGATGTAGGGTTTAAGAGAAAGAGGTGAGTCAAGATGAAGCCTACGCTACGGGCTTGGGGGACGGGAAGGATGGTGACCCCATCGATGAGGATCGACAGGGAGAGAAAGGATGAGGGGGGAAGAGTTCGGTTTTAGCCATGTTGAGTTTGAGTTGACGTTGAGACATCCAGGTAGAGATGTCAGAGAGACAGCTGGTGATGCGAGCTTGAATAGATGGGGAGAGAGAGGGAGCAAGCCTCACGACCATGGTAACAGCGTGTAGAGCTGTGCCAATGAGTATATCCTCTAGCTTACTGTGCTGCCCTTTGCAGAAAGGGGCCCCATCAGCTAGTCAAAAGCCAGGCCAGTTAGCAGAGGGATAAGTCTGCAAGTTCCAGTTTAAGGCACAAACTAGCTTTTTTCCTTAGCAAATTCAAATCTAACCATGATGCAATAAATGCAACACACTCCTGATTGAACTCTAAGCTTCTAATCCAGGTAGGATCTTGGGCTACTTCTGGAGTGTCTGAAGTTTAACTGCTATTAAAAGTTGCAAGCCCACACTCTCACTGAAGTCAACAGGAGACCTGCAAGGCATTCGGTGCTGCTTATGAAGTCAGGCAGGTTGACATAGGACACCACTTTCAAATACCTGGGTTTTTCTGTATTGGCCTCTGGGCCGTGTGTTTTATTTTATGTACTTATTTCTTAGTATCTATGGGCAAAGACCTATGGTCACGCCAAATAAACGATGATGATGATGATACCTGGGTTTAAAAGCTCTACATCTGGATTTTAATAATGAAGTGGGAGTTTATGCTGTGTTCACTTTTTCTGCACTTTTCCCTCTGCGCCATGAGATGGTCATGGCTCATAGATTATCAGTGTCACTTCTGGGCTCATACAGGGCACACGGCTCTAGGTAACTGCAGAGGAAGTGCTTAAAAAAAAAAAGTCACTGAGGCACTAGAGGGTTTTGTGAAAACTTCTAAGACCAGAAAAATCTCCAACTGTCCCAAATATTGTACTAATTTCTCCTGCATGCCAGCCTTGTAACAGAAAATTATTCCATGTCACCTCTAAAGGTTCGTTAAGGACTAAAACAAGGAGCCTCAATTAATGAAGCCAGTGCTTAAATCAGAACAAGTTTGTGCTTGTGCATCTGTTTAACATATGCCCTTAGTGAGCACAACTGTCTCCATTATGAAGTTTTTAGCTTTGAATAGTATGAGACAGTCTACATCAACCAACCAAATGCTGATGCCACTGAAGTTAGGGGAAGCTTTGCTATCAAGTTCAAGAGAATCAGGATCAGATAGTTAGTTTGGCAAAACAGAATACTTACTATTAGCAGCAAAGATGTTAAGCCACCGACAGCTAAATTGATGATTCTATCCTGGAAGAAAAGGGAGGAAAATCATTAAAAAAGTTATAAGCACTTCACCGATAGATGCTTATGACAGTAGCACATGTTGACCTAAACTGAGATCATGCCCCCATTAGGATGTGCCCTTTTGTACAATGATGCAACAATAAAATGAATCAACTGCTTTAAAAACAGAAAGCTACTCTGAATAATCGAGGTTAAAGTTTGACTTAAACGAGGTGCATATTTTTCTGCACACATAAAATCAGATCCAATGACTACCAAGCAAGTTTTTTTTGCTTTTTAAATTCCTGCTTGGCCTACAGAGCCAACACAGCTCCCCGAGCCATTTCCCTTTCCTTGTGCCATCAGCAGGCTTGTTACTTTACAATTCAAGGTGCAGTTTTTAACCTACAAAGCCCTAAACAGCTTGGGCCCCAGGTATCCAAGAGACCGTCTCTTCCCCTATGTCCCGTTGCAGTCTCGGAGGTTGGCTGGGGCCACCATCTTGCCAGTCTTATCTGCCCGTGAAGTTGCTATGAGGGTGCGCCGGGGCCGCTCTCCATTGCAGCCCCACAATTACAGAATGCCTGCCTAAGCCCGAGCCTGTTCATCTTCCGAAGGAAATGCAAGACCTTTTTGTTTGGCCAGGCATCAATAGGGTGGGCTTGGGTAGAGGAGTGGAGAGAAGGATTTGTGGGTGGTTGGAATGATGTGGGTTTTATTTGATTGTATTTTATATTTCTTATGCTGTAAGCCAGCCTGGAGAAGGGCGAAATAAACATGTAATAAATAAAATTACTAAGTTTGAGGCCGATACACCTGTGCTAAGCAACTTGGACCACGAGACCGCCCTGGTGCTGGAGACAGGGACTCTGCAGGTCAAACTCTCCCCAGTGCTGCTGTAATAAAAGAACCCAGCCTGGCTGAACATAGGTTGCGCTTGCCAGGGAAGGGAGAGGAGTTTGGTCTCTCATTGAGTGTGATCAGTTCACAAAATACTTGTCACACAGACCCTGACATGGAACCACAGTCCATACTAGAGTGCCTTCAGAGGCCATGGGGAGCCTCTAAACGCCACATGGCACACTCAGTGGTAGCCTCTTTCCGTAACATCCAATGAGATTACTGCATGATNGCTGGAAGAGGCCCTATCAAATGCTTTGCTGAAATCAAGATATATTATGTCCACAGCGTCCCCAAGATACACTAAAACTCACAACTCAATCAAAAAAGGAGATAAGACGACCCTGGCCTGACTTGTTTTTGACAAATCCAGGCTGGCTTCTAGTAATCACTACGTGGTTTTCTAGATGCTTACAACAGAGTCAACTGCTTTATAAATCTAGTCTAGTATCTTTCCAAGTACTGATGTCAGGCTGACCAGTCTCAAGTTTCCCAGATCCTTCTTTCCCTCCCTTTGTGAAGCCAGGGACAGCATTTGCCCGCCTCCAGCCTTCCAGCCCCTCACCCGGTCTGCAGGAGTTCTCAAGGATGACTGACAGAGGCGCTATATGTTTGGGGCTATAGCGAGAGCTTATGCCAATAAAGGTTGATTGACTGACAGAGGCTCAGAGTACACCAAGAAGTTCATTCAATACCCTGGGACGTAATCCAGCCGTCCCAAAAAACTTGAACTAGTTTGGAGTAAGCAGGTATTCTCTGACCATCTCTATCTACCCGCGCTGGAATATTTTCGCCTCCCCCCTCAAATCATTCATGCTATTTTTGCCAGGTTGGACACAGCTCCCCTTCTGGAAAAAGATAAAGGCAAAATAGGAGTGGAGCAATTCCTCCTTCTTTGCGTCACCTGTTAATTTTTCACCATCTTCACGACCTGTCGTTTACTTATTTGTATTCCTAGCATACCTGAAAACCTCATTTTTGTTCTTTTTAGCTTCCCTCACTAGCCTCAGCTCATTCTGTGCTTTAGCCTTCTTGACACTGTTCCTACAAGTTTGGGCTACTCATCTGTACATATCCTTGGTGACCTGTCCCTCCTTCCATTTCTTATAAAGTGTCCTTTTTAATTCTCAGTTCATCAAAAAGCTCCTTGTGCAGTCACATTTTCCCATTTTTCTTTTGTATTGGAATTGTTTGTGAAAGTGCCTTCAGTATTTCATTTTTCAGACACTCCCCCCATCTTGGGACTTGTTTCTCCTTTAGATTACCTAGTCATGGGATCCTGACTAGCATCTCAGACAGTTTATTAAAATTAGCTTTCCTAAAGTCTTTTCCTAACAAGTCTGACTATGCTCACCCATACTTTTCCTTAAGATGATGAATTCCAAAGTTACATGGTCACTTCCCCTCCCCCCAAAGGTTCCCACTACTTTCGCCTTATNTGACAATAATATTTTTGTCTGATTCTACTATAGAAATTTCAAACGCACTATCAGCCTTTCTGGTGGAGGCTTTCAAAAAGGAGAGGAAATTTTTTGAATTTCTGCCCTTTGGATGAGTAATAATATGCGTGGGTATCTAAGCCACGGTTTAAGAGATCGACATGATGTGGAATTCCCAAATATTATTCCTAAATATTATTCTTAAGCATTATTTGCCAGCTATGAACTGGTAAATTATATGGTATTGCAAATTGATTTGGTAGGGACGTCGGATTAGCAAATGCTTGTTTTTTTCAGCACATGTTAAAATGTGGGGATTTCATTAAATTATTACTGATTATTATTAATTTTGTTCATTGGATATTAGTTTTGTTTGGAAACCTGTGTGTTTGGATTTATTTATTTTTTAATACAATGACCTTTGGTCACGCAAATAAAATATTTCTATATTATTAAACCTAGGACAAGGGGAAGGATGTAGTTCCCCGCCCTGTCAGCTATCAGGATGTAGCAAGGCCTCAAATTTCTCTCGGCTGAGCAGCCCTTCAGACACCACAGGAAGCACCACTGCACAGTAACGCTCAGGTAACCATGAAGTGCTGCCCACACTGATTTCCTATCGCATTTCAAAATTTTCAGAGTAGAGACAAAAGAACTAGTCAAGAAGGAAAAATAATTCAACTCCCAGTCAAATGCTACCCTTCAAGTGTTAATGCCTGCCAAAAACCAATCGAAAATCCACAACTAATTACCACAGCAGGTTTCTTTAGAAACACAAGAGCTCGAAAGCCCTCACTGATCACATTTAGTCTTACCTCTAGCTCAATGCAGAAAATCCACAGCTACAACATCCCCAACAGATGGCCGTCCAGTCTCTATTTAAAAGCCTCCGGTGAAGAAGCGTCCACCACTACCACCCAAGGCAATTTGTTCCACTGACAAACAGCTCTTACTGTTAAGAGGTTCTTCCTAACGTTTAGCCGAAATCTGCCTTCTTGTCATATGATCCCATTGTTTCTAGTCTTGCCCTCAGGAGCAAGAGAGAACAAGTCTTCAACATCCTGGTCTTTCCTTGGGGTGAAGCCATACGAGAAGTTAACACACTTTAGGCAGCATTATTCCACTTTGGGCAACATTAACGCATGATGAAGTGAACTGTATGGCTGGCAAGCCACCAGATGTTTACCCCAGGGCAGCAGGCTGACATGCAATGTGTTCACCAGAGAAATCAAAGATGCAGCGCTTAGTAGGCATTGCCCATAGTGGGATAACGCTGCCCAAGGTAGGTTAACTCATGTGGCGGTTCCCCATGCTGCCCAGCAGTGAGATGGGGTCTGAGAATCGGGCGAGGAGCAGGAGTGCCTGCTCTTCCCACCTTCCCAACAGCTGACTGGAACAAGGGGGGGGGGGGGG